>JANRMT010062791.1:2033244-2059861 GCA_026402145.1 Polypterus bichir lapradei | reverse complement strand
GAGATTCTCAGGATGGACTGCAGGTGCTCATGAGTGAGGCGACTCCTGTGTGCTGTTTTGTTAGTCTTCATCACTGAGAAGAGCTTCTCACACAGATATGTGCTACCAAACATGCACAAGGTTCGAGCCGCATGTAGACGGACTTTTTTTGTTCTTCAAAGTCACCAACGCGCCGTGCGCTCAGTTTATCAGCAAAGTGCGTATTTGGGAACACCGTAGTGACGACTTGGTTCAACATTACTTGGCAACAGGGAAAGTGGGGCAAGTTGCACTGGTGCATTTGTGTCTCCCATAAAAGCAGCTTCACTTGAAATCACTTTGTGATTGTGTAAAAACGTCCGCTGAAGTGTCAGATTCTTATTTAATTCTTCTGCTTTCTGTATCTTCTGCATTGCATTCAGGTCTTTCAGGTTATCTTGATGTTTTGTCTCATTGTGCCGTCTTAGATTAAATTCTGTAATTACAGCCACATTAGCTCCACAAATGAGACACACGGGTTTAACGGCAATGTCAGTAAACATATACTCAGCCTCCCATCGGTTTTTAAAGGCTCTATTTTCAGAATCAACTTTTCTCTTAAGCATCGTGTGGGCTAGCTTCGCAATAACTTGCAAGCTAGACTTGATTAACGCGGTAAGTGTTCAGCAAGGCAGGTGAAGCGCTGCATTATGGGATCTGTAGTTTGTTACCAGCGCTTCATATACCCGGGCCATTAATAACAATAATACAGTATATAAAATGATCTCGCGGGCCGGATATAATTACACGCCGGGCCGGATGTGGCCCGTGGCCCTTGAATTTGACACATATGGACTAAATAGAACTTGAAAAAGATATATTTTTTCGTACATCGAGCCCGCGTGCTAATGTGGTTTTGCCTGTATGCCTCAATAAGTGACCCTCCCCTCGCTCTTACTTTTTTACCGTTCATCTAATGAATACACTGAGTATGGCTTTACCAAAACAATCATTGATTGCGAATAAAGTATTCATTATTCGAGTATGTAGATCAGGGTATATATATATATATATATACACATATATATATATATACCCGCGTATCGCAGCGGAGACGTAGTGTGTTAAATAAGCTATGAAAAAGATTCGTTTCTTACTGCATCAATAAACAGCTCGTCTTCTTCTTTATCTGAGACCTGACACACTGCATTCACGGGTTTTTTTTTAACACTGTCATCCTTTAGCGGGACATTCACTTTTTCCACCGTGTGCTTTGTTTCTGCAGTAGCTGTACTTATTACATACTTATCTTGTATGTATCAGACGCTTCATATTTTTTTGCTGCCTTTTCAATTGTGTAATTCGGTTTCTTGCTTTTTGGCTGTGCACTGCGTCAGTTCACATGAGCCGCTCGGTGTTCATGCATCGAAGTTTCCCAGCTGTGCTGTTGCCATGTCGTGCTATGTCCATGGCTGTATCTAATGCTACCGAAGTCCCGGTACTTAAAACTTTCTCTCGCAGTTTCGCTGAGTTTGTGCCAAACACCACCCTGACTATCTCATCTTCCTCTCCATAAGCACAGTCCTACACCCGTGAATAATTTACCCGTGGCAGTTTGCTATTGGATTGCCGCTGACGGACGGCCTTATATGGGCAGGCACTAAATTACAAACGCCAGCGGCAGCCTGTCTATGAACTTAATTTAAAGTGTAGGTTTACACTGTGCTTTGTTTCCGAAGTAGTAGAACTCATGAATATGGTTGTATATATCACTCGCTCGCTTCTTATTGTTTCGCTACCTTCTCAATTATATAATGCATGTTTACTTCAGCGCTTTTTGGGGCTCTTCCTGGTTTTCTACGTACTGCGTGATTACGTGGGAGGCGTGATTATGTCAAACTCCGCCCCCACGGGTTTCAAGCTCATCTCCATTACAGTAAATGGAGAAAAAACAGCTTCCAGTTATGACCATTACGTGTAGAATTTCGAAATGAAACCTGCCCAACTTTTGTAAGGAAGCTGTAAGGAATAAGCCTGCCAAATTTCAGCCTTCTACCTACACGGGAAGTTGGAGAATTAGTGATGAGTGAGTGAGTGAGTGAGTGAGTGAGTGAGGGCTTTGCCGTTTATTAGTATAGATATCATTTTCATGATGATAAGAATTAAAGCATGTATTAAACATGGGAACACGGTGGCGCAGTGATGGTGACAAGCTGAGGCCTCGTCCAGAGATTGTTCATGCCTCGCGCAAGATGCTTGCTGTGCCATGTACGACCTTCAATGAATTAATTTATTACAGCAGTACTGTCTCTTTCAAACATACTAACCCCAATTCCTGTCCTTCCTTTTCTTTCTCCAAATGCCCAATCACCACATAATCAGCTCTGTAATAGATATCTGTACAGCCATCTGTGAGCTGAGAACAGCAATTCTTCAAAACTTTTAAGGAACATTGAAATATCTTTGTAGTGCATGTTTAATTATTCTATCCATCTATCCTTCCAGTGTTGCGCCAGCCAAAGCGAGAATACAGCACAAGGCAGGAGCAATCCGTGAACGGGGGGTGCCAGCTCCTTGCTAGCGCTGCAACACCGTGTCCTCACATGTTTTATTTATTAACAATATAGATTATTTAAATGAAGTTAAAGTTTTATCTGTATAATATAATTAACATATTTTGCTGCATTTCTTTTTAAAAATGATACCATCATCATCATGTAAATATGCGCTAAAGTGGCTCAGGGTTTGAAATATTATAATTGTATCGCAAGTTTACAGTGAGGTAATTCTACTTATAAGTACAAACAGTTCCTCAAGGAGCACTTGATGGACTGATTGATTGCATTTTTAGTTCTTGGGATGAAGCTGCTTCTGAACCGCAAGGTCTGTACAGGAAAGGTGTCTGAAGAGTTTGCCGTATACGAGCAGTTCAAATAGGCAGTGTGTGCTAGATGCTGTATACCGATAATTCTCTTTCCGATCAGCTGCTGTAGAGCTGTGATTTCACACTCAGATACAGTGATATAAATTCTCCGAGTGGTGTAGTGAGAGTAATATGAAAAAAAGATGATCCGCTGTGGCAACCCCTAATGGGAGCAACTGACAGAAGAAGAAGAATGTGCAGTGAAAGTAACAACGCTAAAGCAGCTATGGTATTTGGAATAGTTTAGCTATTCCGTGGACCATTATATTGTTACAGATTAATTGCAATCAGATGACTTAAACTAATAAACAATATGCGGTTAATTTCAGTGTATATTATAAAGTTCCGTCAAGGATGTGGATCTCAAAAAGAAAGGGAAACCACACTGGAACAAAAGCACTGCTTTGACGCTGGGTGCCGCCAGTTTGCAAAATTGAGTGGAGAACTTGCATACACCAGGGTTTGAGCTACCGTGAAAATGTGCGTGGCTTTACACCAAGTTTAGGTTTTATACATCGCGATTTGAGCATGGAAACAGGAGTATGCAACATTTTTGTGCATACACACTGTTTATACATGAGCGCCCAGGTTTCTAGCCAGCAGTGAAGGGAACACAATCTGCTATAAATCACATCCCCGCTATATAATCTTGGTAAGAGGTCAGATACGACTAAATTCTGACATTTTTTATTTAGCTTTGGTGCATAGAGAGATGAAGTTCATCTTTAATACATCAGATTGCTGTAATAAATATCAATATCAAATATCAATCCAATTGGTCCTCTATGTCAGAATTCTTTGCCCCTGCAAGGCATTTAGCATTAGCTGCTTGTTTAACATAGTTTTGAATTGTAACATTCCGCACTATGAAATCGCCAATTAGGGGCACTTTGTTGTTCTCAATCCACATGCGCGCTGCAGAGTGCTGATCTATTCTCGGTCTGAATTGGTGACCTGGGTGCCAAGGTACTAAATTTGGCTTCTTTGACCCCCATCTTACTGTTACTCACTCACCCTGTGGCTAAATTGGTGCTGCTAATTTTGGGTGCGCACTGACTTCAGTGGGAACTGGAGAGACTGAAGCAGAATCAGAAATAGCTGAATTGTCTAAACAATTGTCGATCCATCCAATTTTTGATTTGCCTAATTGCTATCGGGTTCCTAATGTGGTCCTCCAATTTGTGTATTTTCCCTACCAACTCTAAATTAACTAAACACCTTTCACAGGTGAAGCTGTCTAAATTGTTGCCCGGAGAACGTGGACTGTACATGCTGCAGGAATCACAATATATAAACATGCCGTCCACGGGCAGAGAACAGATGGAACTTGTTTAGCACTGAGGTCATCTTCTCTGTTTCTGCAGTAACTCTGGTTCTTTCAGCGCTTTTCGCATTCAGTTGAATTACTAAGAGACCATCATCTCTTCCACCACCTGCTGGGCGATCGATTTTCTCACTGCTGGTTACTTCTCCTTGTCGGCTGTCGGCTTTACTCTAGTTGAACTTACTCAGATGTTTGAGAAGGGCTACATGCGTGTGGGAGACACCGCTGTTCTGTGCTTCTGCTCGATGCTGCTCAGAAGAGGAGGGACCTGAAAAAGACTACACATGAATCTCAGGATGGTGCATCTTTAGATGCCTCTTCAGTTTTGTTGTGGTGTTTCATGTGAGCTTCATTCTGCATGGCTTACTCTAGGTTTTATTTTCATCAGCATTGTAATTAAAGTTGATCCATATGTCTGGCCTCTCTTTTCGCCTGAAAATCACAATGTCTAAAATAGAGGAGCAGAGTGGAGCAGGATTCTGACAGACGTGATGATTTTGTGATGGTGCCCAAACTAGTCTTAACCAATTACCAGAGTGCAATGTTTTTAAAATTGCAAAACTGCGTTCATGCTCGTTATTTGTTGGTTAACCACATCATGTGTGACAGAGAAAAAAATCTTGACATTGCTCACTGTCTAGTCATATGTCTGTAACATTTTCATTTTGTTTAGTTTTCGTCAACAATGATTTTAAATGCATTCGTCTTAGTTTTTGTGATTAATGACACTTTTTTTTTTTAGTTCCATTTTCGTCACAGAAAAAATGTCATTGACATGTATGTTTCATCTTAGTTTTTATCAATAAAGTTAACACTGCTCCCATGCATAATAAATCAAATTACCTAGCCATTATTAGAATGTACATTGATGTGACAAACGCATTACATCTCAAAAGTGACACAATGTATAGACTGTATTTTAGTTCCCTTTTAAGAGGAGTGCTGCATATTTGCACTGAAGAACTCCTTTGGTTTTTTGAAAGTTTATATAGAAAGTTGTTTGTCTGTTGCAAGAGATGGACATCTGAGATGGTAAAAGGCAAAGGAGTGAATCAGCCTGGACCTTGCGCTGCAGCATCTTCTCCAACCATCAATGAATGTGGGAGCAAAACTGCAAGTGAGTGATATCTTTATAATCAAGGCTTCTTTATCACCACTGTCATCTACTACCAACACCCTCTGTGAGTCAACAGCGTCCTCTCCAACAGGCTATGGAACTCTGCCTTCAGAGCACAGAGAAGATGGAAACAAGCTGTCTGAGCTGAAGGTATTGATTACTGCATTTTGGGTACAAATAAATGATATAAAAGAGGATATAAAGAAGGATATACACAAGAGAATAGACAACAGAATAGACAAGTTGCTTCAGGATATAAAGGACCATTTGGTAAATTTAAGCAATAACTTTGATGTAAAACTTAAAAAAAAAAAAAAAAAAAAATACAAGAACATATGAGCTAAACTCAGAATAAAGTCTGGACGAAGTTAAGCAAATGTTTATGACTCATATTGAAGAAGTTGAACAATTGACATTTGCTGCTAACAAAAAAAAGCATCTGCCATTGAATCTGAAGGCATAGCGCTTGGTGCTAAATTAGCTCTGTTTGACGATAAATATATAAAGAACAACATCAGAATCAAAGGACTTTCTGAAAATTGTGAAAGTCCAAACCCAGTGAAATTCATAGCTTTATCTGTAATCACTCGGGCTGTAAAAGTGTTGTCAGTGATGCCTGTCTTTTAAAAAATTATGTCTTAGTGCAGGTTTTCACTAATTACGAAATATCTGTCTTTACCAACAGTGAAGACTTTGATGAGAATACCCATCCAACACCCAAACTAAAGATTTGGGAGATATACTAGGCCATTGCAGCAAAATTTTGAAGTGTTTACATTCCAGACTGCAATGTCAGCATCGATGAAAGCCTCATGGCTTATAAGGGTAGACTGTACATGGATGCAACACATCGTGTCATTAAGAGCAAGATTTAGAATAAAGTTTTATGAGTTTTGTGAATCTAAAACGGGATACATTTTTAAATCAGTTTTGTACACAGGGAAAGGGACAATGTTTGATACGAAATATAATCAGTACGGCGTTGCTACATCACTAGTGATGACTTTGATAGATGCTCTGCTGAATCAAAGTTACTGTGTAACCGTGGACAATTTTTATACTTCGTCAGAGCTGTTTGGCATCTTGCTGCAAAGAAAGACTAACGCATATGGAACAGTGTGTCCCAAGTGTCAAGGCATCCCTGATGACTTGCGGTGTAATGGAAAGACAAGAATGATTTTTGTCTTACTAGCACTGTACAGGCAAAGGGCAACAAGTAGTGGTGCAACGGATCAAAAAACTCACGGATCGGATCACGGTTTTAAGTCACTGGTCGGATCAATTTTCGGATCAGCAAAAAAAAAAAAAAAGACAAGACAAATTTAACTCTCCATTTATTTAGTTAAGTATTTTTTGCCCATTAAAAAACATTCAACTCAAAATACATTCCACTCAATTATATAAATACAAATTAAGGTGCAATATAGGGCATGATAACTATTTCCTTTAATGTGGACACAATAAAAAACAACTTTAAATGCAATTTAAGGCATCATTGCTTCTTACTTTGAACATGGAGAGAGAAATAAAAACTAGCTTATGTCCACATCATCAAAAAAGAAGAAAGAAAGCAAAGCAGACCTGAGCTTATAATTTCAATTTTTTTTTCAAAAACATGAGGATGTCTACATTTTCTGGGGAAAGTGTAGATTTCTTTGCTGTAACTATGTCCCCTGCTGTTGAGAGCGCCCTCTTGCTAGGCACTGAAGTGCCAGGCACAGCAAGATGGTGTCTTGCCATTGTGGCAAGGTGAGGGTATTTACATTTGTTGCTTTTTCACCAAGTCAGTGGATCACCATCGACTGGAATGCCACTTGCTGCCTCATAGGATACCACCTCCTCTTTGATGGTGTCAGCAAAAACCTTGCTGAACATGTCCTTCTGTGCAAAGGTCTCACCAAAAAGCGCCACCATTGCCGACTTCTTTTGAGGAGGAGATGTGTCTGCTCCTGTTGGTGCTGCATATTGACGCTGCAGGGAAAGTTACATTATTGATTAAAACTTTTTTTTTTCATAGACATTAAAATGTGGCAATAACTTAATAAATAACTTAATAAACTTAACTAAAAACATTATAAAAAATAAAAAATATATAATTTCAAAATATTTATTTTCTTTACCTCTTCACAGTCTTCAGTGCCAAGACTGCTCACAATCTCAGTAGTAAGATCACTGTATGTCTTCAGGCGTAGGGCAAGGTCTAGGTGAGACAGCGACTTGAACCTTGGATCAAGTGCAGTAGATCTGTGAAGGTAGTCCTGTAGGGTTGGTGGTGAAGTGTATCTGGGCTTCAGGTCCTCTCTAATGGCAGTCTTGACATCTCTTGTGATGGTGCTGTCTTCCTCACTTGGGGCCATGGATTTGTAGAATCCTTGTTTTCAGAGGCAGGATCATGGACACAGATGGTGCAGTTTCAGTGCTCAACAGAGTTGTAACCATTTTGAGTGGTTTGAGCAGCTGGAGGACCTCCTCTGCTACTTTAACATCATCATCAGACAAGGTGACGATGTCTCTGGCATTTTTCTTCAGGGTTTTGTCTGTTAGTGCAGAGTATATAGCTATATAAGTGGAGTTCCACCTTGTTGTGACATCATGTATGAGCTTATGAGTAGGCAGCTGTAGCATTTCTTGCTTGGTCTTAAGCACATGAGCAGCTGTTGAGCTTCGGTGGAAGTAGGAAACCACCTTCCTGATTCTCCCAAGGAGGCGGTCCATCTTACACACTTTCATTCCCTTTTGGGATGCTAAATTAATTGCATGTGCAAAGCACCCTATCTGTGGGCCCAGACCTGCTTCTTTCACTGCATTTATTTGGTTTTTGGCATTATCTGTTGTGACTGGGATATTAGTATTGGGCCTCTCTATCCTCCACTCTGCCACTGCTTCCGTCAATACATGTGCCAGGTTTTTGCCAGTGTGACTCTCATAGAGGGGGTGTGTCTGCAGTACAGGGCTTCATATCTCCTACTCTGCTGTGATGTAATAAGCGGTCACAGTCGCATAGCTTTCTGTTGCCCTGGAGGTCCACACGTTTGTAGTTAGGGCCACAGAAGATGCCTGGGACAGTTCAGCCATAACTTTTGACTTTTCCTGCTCACACATACTTGGGACGATATTGTCACTGAAGTGAGTGTGCGACCGAATATCATAGCGTGGCTCAAGCACGCGTATCATATGTTTAAACCCCTTGTTTTGCACAACGGAAAATGGCCTCATGTCTGCAGCAAGAAACACCCCAATAGCTTTTGTAATAGCTTTAGCCTGGTCTGATTGGGCAGCAAAGGGCTGCTTAAATGCCGCGGATATCTTTGGTTGTTGCGCAGCCATCGTCTTGGGTCCTGTCACATCAGGGTGGTGTCGTTTTAAATGAGTGGCCATGCCCGACGTGTTGCCAGTCTCATAGGGCTTCCTTATGCCACACAGTCAACAAACTGTGGTGGTTTTTTCCACCACCCTTTTCCCAACATATTTAACAGGGAAACCAAAATGCTCCCACACATAAGACTTAAATGATGCTGGAGGTTTGTCGAGCTCCTCTGCTTGAACTGCTACCGCTGGCCACGACCACGCGTATGAAGCGGCAAACCGGACATAAGTCGAGCGAAAATGCGTGAGAGAGACAGAGTTAGAGCACGAGAGAGGTTGAGAGAGTGCGCGAGAGACACGCGCCCAATACAGTGGAACTTTTTTTTTTCTCAGATCTTCGGATCACGTGCGTACCGAACCGTGGACAGGAATCAGTTCGGATCACGGATCAATAGTGATCCGTTGCACCTCTAACAACAAGCAGGTCACAAAGCCTTGTTCTGTGGTCAACTACAATAGCATGATGGGCAGTGTAGATCATGCGGATGAAGAATTGACTTTTCAAGGGATAGAGATAGATAAGAAGGAGAACACTTTAGCAAATGATACCCAAAGAACAGCAACAGTGAGTCAGTCCCAGAATGTGTGGCGGAAAGTGTCATGTTCATTAAGGACGCATTGATGGCACAGTGAATCGGCAGCAAAGCCCATCATGAAACACTTCATAAACTCAATGGATAATTTTATATTGGATGTGTTGGTGATTAGAGTTCCTAGAGGAATTTTAATGTTTTTTAAAACTGTGTTCTAACAAAGTGGCTTTAAATGGGCAAGGTCCTTGATCCATTTTTGAGTGACTTAGATAGTTTATGGATTCACAAAGGTGAACATACAAAGAAAAAATGCATTTAGTGGAACAGGAGGACAAAAAAATATTCAAATAATGGGTGGTGGGGAATGGGAACAGTTAAACCTACTCCACACGTCTCCTGAGAAGGGATTTAATCTGTAAACGGAAAAAAATGGAGAAGAGAGGAATTGAATATTTCTCTTTTAGAAACTGAAAAGAGGCAGGCCCGCTTCCATCAAACAAATCACGGAGTGTGATAATACCACATGAAGCCCAATTTGGAAAAACAATAGGCTGCCAGCGCGGTGTAGAGCCAAGATGTGTTTCTACTTTGTGCCAAACACACAGAATATAATTTATAAGAGAATTATATTTGTCTGCTCCCTTTTTGTTTTGAATCAGATAAATAGTAGGTTTTGCCGTAGGGAGGGCGGCAGAGTTTGTTTCTATAAGTTACCAGGATGGGGGTTAAGGTGGAGAGTTCAGCCATAGGGATAATGGGAGAAGAATATATGCTCAATGTTACATTTCATGATCTGGAAGGGAGATACCTCTGCCTGTCCTGGCTGGAATTAAAAATGAGTGTTTGACAGCAGGTCTTTTACCACTCCATAAAAAGGAGCTGATAGCTTGATCCAAAATAAGGAAAGTGGGGGAAGGGGGAGCATTGAGCTACAAAGTTAAAATGAGGGATAGTATTCATTTTAATGACTGCTAAATGAATCTGAGAGGAGAGAGAGATTATTCAAGGTGCACATTGATTGTTTTATTTCATTGAACAAGGTGTGTAAGTTTGCACATATCATGTCAGTAATGGAAGGAGTAATGATGATTCCTAAATATTTGAAAGAGTTAACAACTGGAATGAAAGAAGGAAAAGAGAGAGAGAGACTGGCATGTTTGACGTGTAGGGAGCAGCGCAGATTTGCTCCATTTGATTTTATAGCCTGATAAGAATTAGCATGTAAAGCACAAAATAATGTTAATATGTGAGCAATATAAGAAGGAGTGTTTCCTAGAAATGGAAGAATGTTGTCAGCATATAAAGATACTTTGTGGAATGTGTTATGAGCCAGAACAGACATAAAAGCATGTAATGCATGCGGGGTGACTGCTAGAGGTTCGAGCAAGATAATGATAAGCAGCAAAGTTAATGGACAGCCCTGCTTAGCACTCCAGATCTGTTTGTTAAAACAGAATCCGTAGGTAAAAGGTATAATGATTTAATCATGTTGATAAAGTATTAAGCCCCATTTCACTCGTGACTCTCCACAATAACTTCCAATCAATCTTGCGTATCGTTTTTGTGCATCAAATAACAGTGCTACTGAGGGTTGAGAGTGAGGAAGCCAAAATGTGCAGAAGTCCGCGCATGCTGTCAGCTGCATAACGAGACACCACAAAGTCAGTCTGGATGGAGAGAATCAGTTTTGGAATTACGGATTTGAGCCATAGAGCCAAAACTTTTGCTAATAGCTTACCTTTTGAGTTCAGGAGAGGACAGTAGCTTGAGCACAGTGTGGGTTCTTTGCCCTGTTTGAGGAGGAGCAATATAATGAAGGAATTTATGTTGGAATGTAGGTTTGATGAGGAGAGAGATGTGTTGATCATGTAAAACAGCAAGGTTGATGCTTGTGACCAAAATGCAGAATATACTTCTGGCTGTATACTGTTAGGACCTGGAGCTTTGTTTTTTTTTTTTGCAAAATAGTTTAAGGCAAATGGGCCGCATCAGTTTTTATGAAAAGTTCAGAATAAAAGTTAAGGAAAGTCTTATTAATTTCCAAGGGTTGGTTTGTGATATTACCAGATTTTAACTTAACTTGGGAAATAGAGGCTAATGAGTCACATCAACGTAATCTAAAGGCTAACCGCTTGCTCGTCTTGGCACCATAAAGATGGTAATGGGTGTGTGTGCGATGAACTTTAAGCTCTGCATGTCTCGTAAGGAGGTAATTTAACTCCGCTCTAGTTTGTGTAATTTTTAGCTCATGTGCTGGATACATGGGCTGGCATTTTTCAGAGTATTCAAATGGTTCTCCAGGTCATTAATATTCTTGAGTGCCCTTCGGGCTATACTGGACTGAAAAGCAATAGTCAGATCTAGGATATGCCTTTTAATAGCTAGCTAAATATAAGTCCGGCCCTAAACAAAGTCTTTGTTCAATGCTATAAACTCCTCAAGTTTAAAGGAGGTTTGTTCAATAAAATCTGCATTTTGTAATAGAGCAGTATTAATGCTCCAGTGACGGGGCTTGAAGGACAGAACGGGGAAAGAAAGCTGAAGATTTGTGCACTGGTGGTTGGACGAAGAAGACAAAGATAGAAAAGCATTCATTTTGTAAGGAACAAGAGATTTTCTGGAGAAGGACTTGAACCGAGGGGAAAGGAAGGAGAATTCTTTAGCTGAAGGATTTAATAACTTAAAGGAGTCTGAAAGGTTTAGATCCATAATAAATTCGGAGAGAGTGCATGAAGAAAGAAGAAATGTGCTTTTTTATGATAGAAGGTGATTTATCAAACAGGGATGAATGTATGTGCATCTGTACCAGTGATAAGTTGATATTCAGAGAGGGAAAGAATGCGTTTAGTAATATTAAGGTCAATTGCATTACTATATGGAGTTGGCACGTATATTGAAATACAGTTACTTTTCCTTCCACCGGTCTCCATCAAAGCATATCGCCTCCCGAACCAAGAAACTTTAGGTGCAAAGCTTAGTGAACTAGAATCAAATCTCTGCATTTTTTATTTATAGAGGAAGAGGATGAAACCTGAGAGAGCATTTGGATGCCACCCTATTAACACTAGAATCCCAGAAGCCTACAAAAAACTTGTAATCCCGGGCCACATTTAATTCCTTCACACCTATCCATCAGTGTCTTTTGTTTTGTAAATGTCTCAGTCAACACAAGTAGCAAGCAACCTGCTATCCTACCCGACAAAGGAGCTCAACTCAGGCAAAAAGGTCTCCCAGCTCAAGACTCTTTATCTGTGTATGAGGTGCCTGGAGTTATATAGGGTAAATAATGCAGTATATCATTATTTGGAACACATGCATTTCATGTGTGTTCCGTGTCTACAACGATTTGGGTAAGTGTAGGAGGAAAGGAAATGCGAGGCAAGAAATGCTGTGCACATACCTAAAGAAGAGACTTTTTCCATGCTATACTAATAATGACATGAAGTGTATAATGTGTGAAGACTATAGTCCAAATATTAAACAAACACATGCACTTTTATTGAAGAATATAACCAAAGTAAAAAAAAAAAAAATTTAATTTACATGTTGCTGTCAATGAGTTACAAACCCAAGCTCAAATGTCAATCGACAGAAAGTTAATATGTATTCTTAGATGGTGCAGAGGTCTGTAACACCCGGTGTAAATTTTGGCTAATCCATATATATAATTCACTAAGGCAAGACACCCATGGAAAGCACGCCGGAAGGGGCGTGGATTCGCTAAGCCGCCGACAAGTAAGACACCTATGGCGCACGCAGGAAGGAACCACGGCCACCAACTCCAAGACCATTGGATACGACGACAATTCGCAGAGCCACACCCACCAACTCGGACGCGACGACACAGAAAAAACGGCGTCATTTATATTCGTCTGTCGTAGAGGCCACATGCACCTCCGAGCCACGTTGACTGTTCATAGAGGTATGTTTCTCGCGGAGGTGAATTGCCATATGCATGTAAAACGGTTTGCGAGGGGTATCCCATGGGATCCTTAAAACAATCCTTTACAACTGAGGTTAAAACACAATGAAGTAAGCAGTCTTTAAATTTGGTTACCACGCACGACCGCGTGCACCATAGCAAACTGTTTTACACGCTACGTACAGCAATTCGCATCCGCGACAAACATGCGTCTTCTTAGATGATCCCTCTCACACCAAACCGTTTTAGACAACCGTGTCTTTCCAGAAGTCTTTAGCATTCAATAAATAATTATGCATGAGATTGAGCGTGTGTCTACCTGGCGCAGAGAGGCGTGGGTAAGCCATTAAACCCCATTCGGGCTCCAAACCGTGGAATTCCCACGAAGTGTGACTCATACGCTCCCACTGATTACGTCCCTACCCTTTGTACACACCCCCCTCCCACTTCGCTACTACCGTGATCGGGTGTCTTGGTGGATTATATATAGAAAAGCAGCCAAAACCGCACAGAGCAATGAAAAGTCTACGTGAGTCACAGGTGCATCTGGACTGTGCAAAGACGACAACAACTCAAGTGACGAGTTGGAGGTGGGCACATGAGCAGGCACTGCATACTGAACGACAAATCAGCAGACTAGCATGACAGAGGGAGCGGAATGGACGTCCTTCTCCTCTCCTCCCGTTCCACCCACTGCGCCTGAGCGCCGTCCACCCCCATCCCTCCGTCTGGGAGGAGAAGGCGCGATGGCGGTCCGCCAGTTTTCAGTCACGGGCGATTGTGTGTTGGTTCGTTCCGTGCATTGTTACAATGTTGCTTTTCTTGCTGATTTATTACATTACCGATTTTTCAAATGTTAATTTTCTCCCTGTGCTTAAAAATCATTAAAAAACTGGCCTGATTATGCGGCGTATGGTACGCCGTGGGTTGGCTAGTATACTCAGCAAAAAAAGAAACGTCCTCTGACTTGCAACTGTTTTTACTTTCAGTAGACTTAATTTGTAAATATTTGTATGAACACTAAAAGAGTCAACACCATAAGACATAAACTAAAAATGTTTCACAATGTGTCCCTGAATGAAGGGAGGCTCAAAATCAAAAGTACCAGTCAGTATCTGGTGTGGCCACCAGCTGCTTGAAGTACTGCAGTGCATCTCCTCCTCATGGACTGGACCAGATTTGTCAGTTCTTGCTGTGAGATGTTACCCCACACTTCTACCAATGCACCTGCAAGTTCCTGGACATTTCTGGGGGGAATGGCCCTAGCCCTCACCCTGCGATCCAACAGGTCCCAGACATGCTCAATGGGATTGAGATCTGGGCTCTTCGCTGGCCATGGCAGAACACTGACATTGCTGTCATGCAGAAACTCACGCACTTTTTGCCACTCCTGTCTGGTCCAGCGAAGGTGGGTTTGTGCCCATAGGCGGCGTTGTTGCCGGTGATGTCTGGTAAGGACCTGCCTTACAACAGGCCTGCAAGCCCTCAGTCCAGCCTCTCTCAGCCTATTGTGGACAGTCTGAGCACTGATGGAGGGATTGTGTGTTCCTGGTGTGACTCGGGCAGTTGTTGTGGCCATCCTGTACCTGTCACGCAGGTGTGATATTCGGATGTACCGATCCTGTGCAGGTGGTGTTACACGTGGTCTTCCTCTGCGAGGATGATCAGCTGTCCTTCCTGTCTCCCTGTAGCACTGTCTTAGGCGTCTCACAGTGTGGACATGGCAATTTATTGCCCTAGCCACATCAGCAGTCCTCATGCCTCCCTGCAGCATGCCTAATGCACGTTCATGCAGATGAGCAGGGACCCTGGGCATCTTTCTTTGGGTGTTTTTCACAGTCGGTAGACAAGTCTCTTTAGTGTCCTGCGTTTTTAGAACTGTGACTTTAAATGCCTACTTTCTGTAAGCTGTTAAGGTCTTAACGACCATTCCACAGGTGCATGTTAATTAATTGATTATGGTTAATTGAACATGCATAGAAAACATTGTTTAAACAATTTACAATGAAGATCTGTAAAGTTATTTGGATTTTTAAAACATTATTGTTGAAATACACAGTCCTGAAAAAGGGACGTTTCTTTTTTTGCTGAGTATATATATTATTTTCCCTATAAAACTAAAGGCACCTCACACCATGATAAAGAGATTTGAGCTGGGAGAACTTCAGCTCTTGCATTTATGGGGGTGGGATGGGATAGGATAGCAGGCTGCTTGCTGCTTGTTTTGAGCGACACGTTTGCAAAACAAATGGTGCTGATGAGGAGAGGTACGAAGGAATTTAAGGTGGCCTGGGATTTTGTAGGCTTCAGGGCTGGCCAGATGAGAATAAAACAGAACTTTTTGGCCAGACTTCAAAGAAGTATATGTGGTGTAAAACATAACACTGCCCATGACTCAAGAAACCCAAAAAAAAAAATATATATATATATACAGTGGAACCTCGAGATACGAGTTTAATTCGTTCCAGCACTGAGCTTGTATAGCGAATTTCTCGTATCTAGAACAAACTTCCCCATTGAAAATAATGGAAATCCAGTTAATCCGTTCCGCACCCCCAAAGATATTAACATAAAAATCAATTTTTCTAACTAAAAACACTGATAAATAATATATACAAGTGGAACCTCGGTTTGCGAGTAACTTGGTTTACGAGTGTTTTGCAAGACAAGCTAAATTTTTTAATTAAATTTTGACTTGATAAAACGTTCGATGTCTTGCAATACGAGTAGTATGGATACACTTTGTCTGCTGAGCGTCATGTGATCATAACTGAGCTGATGGTTCTTCTCTCTCGTGCGCATCTCTCCTTATCTCTCTCGCTCGCGCACGCATCTCTCTCTCTCTCTCTCTCCTTATCTCTCTCGCTCGCCTCTCTCTTCTTATCTCTCTCACTCGCTCGCGCACCCCTCTCTCTCTCTCTCTCTCTCTCTCTCTCTCCCCTCTTGAGGGCAATCGTCTCCTATTCTCCGTCCGTGATATTTTTGGATACGCTTATACGGCGAACTGCTACAGCGAAACAATGAAATCACAAGCGCACAAACGGATAGATCCTCACGCTACGGGAGAACAAGGAACACTGAGTGAGCTGACGGGCTGGCAGCGTCAGCTTGGGTGAATCCCCGAGTTGAGGCAGATCGGGAAACGCGTCACGCATACCCACAGCCTGGCTCGTGGCTCGTTACGCGAGCCAATGCTTGTATTTAGATCCAAATTTTTCGCTCATACTTTCCTCGTATCTTGAATTTCTTGTATACAGAGGTGTTCATATCTTGAGGTTCCACTGTGTATATATATATATATATATATATATATGATGCTGGCAGCATCATACTATGGGGATGCTTTTCATGTGCTGGGACTGTGAATCTTTTCGGAGTTGAAGGGACATTAGATGGGCACAAATATCGCACAAAATTGTAAGAGAATTTGTTCCAGTCTGCTGTGAATCTGTGGTTTAGGCAAAGATTCATCTTTAAACATGACAGTAACACTAAGCATAAGGTCAAAAGTGACTCGAGAATGGCTCAGAAACAGAAAGGTGAATGTTTTGGAATGGCCAAGTCAAAGCCCTTGTGTTAACCCTATTGAGAATATGTGTCCCTATTTGAAAACTGCTGTCCAGAGTTGCCATCCCACCAACTTAGAGGATCTCTATAAATTCTGCTAAGAGGAATGGGAAGAATCACTCCTGAACAATGTGCAAAATTGGTATATATGGTATTTAGCCCAGGAGAATTAAGGCTGTTATAGCTGCAAAAAAGGTTCTTGACAAAGTATTAATAGATAGAATAGAATGTCTTTTATTGTCTTTGCACATATGTACAACGGAATTTTAGTTTGCCCCCTAAATCTGTACTAATAAAAGGCAAAGCCCTCACTGACTGACTGACTCATTCATCACTAATTCTCCAACTTCCCGTGTAGGTAAAAGGCTGAAGTTTGGCAGGCTCATTCCTTACAGGTTATTTACAAAAGTTAAGCAGGTTTCATTTCGAAATTCTACACGTAACGGTCATAACGGTCGACAACGTCCGCCATGTTGAACTTTCTTATTTATGGCCACATCTTCAAGAAATTTGGTAGGCCGCTTCCCTACACTAACCAAAACCGATGTACGTACTTATTTTGGTGGTATGACTCCACTGTCGGCCGCCATATTGAACCTTTCAATGGTCTTTGTTACCTATGGGCCCATCTTCAAGAATTTTAGGACGCAGGTTTCCAATGCTAACTGAATCCTACTTACGTACATATATACGTCCATAACCTGCCGCTCAGTCGCCGTGTGAGGCGCCGTTGGGTCCTCCATCCTCTCACCTTCCACATTGTTGGCTGCCTGCCTATATAAGGCCGTCCGTCGCTCCTGTCTCTTCATTCCCTTCCTTGCTTCGCCACGGTATTCATGTCTCCCTGCTGATAACTGCAGCCTTTTTATTTAATCCACGGCTTCTCCGCTGTTTTATTGTTCGTTTATTATGATTATAGTTATTGTATAGGTATTTTAGACTTAGTTTACATTGTTCAGGTACCCATTTCCTTTATCGTTCCAACCGTACTCCCATTAACATGTCTATCGAGGTGATCACCATCGATCAAAGAACTGTCACTTACCGAGTGGTTTCCATGCCCGGAGATGGCGCCTGCCTTTTCCATTCTCATTGTTATATATTGCACAGCCATATCAGGCTCACTCTTGATATCCGGAGGAACATTGTGTCTTATGTATTGAATGACTAGGACAGATTCAAGGTGTGGACTGATGACGGTACAGGAGATAATTATACTACACAGGAGCACTATAAGAGTGAAATGCTTAAGCCCTTCACCTATGGTTCTGCATGTGAGTTAATGGTTGCCGCTGAGTTGTTCGGTTGTCGCTTTCAAGTGTACCGAAATGGCCAAATATTTTACACCTTTGGACAACCGCCAATGCCTCTTAAACATCTTAGATTCACAGGTGACGATTTTAGTAGTGGATACTTTGATGTTTATGAATGTTTAAACTCTCAAAACCTGGATGCGAAGTTATCGATGAAACCGGTTGTATGCTTACAACGCTTGACAGATGCCAAATGTCACTTCAACACAAGTCCTGCAAATACTAACGTAATTGAAACAAACTATGAAACTCAAACTGATTATGACAGCAGCAATCCAAGCTGTGAGATTTGAGGCAAGATTGCTTTTCACATGGCCAACTGTACGTTGCATGCTTAAGAGTAAGCTCAGCACACAGCTTGGTCATATTACAACCGGAGGGCCGAACTGACAACGTGGAATACAAAGAGATCCTTAACAAATAATTATTGGTATATTTTCCCTCAGTTTAAAAAGGTTTACTTTTCTTCTTAATAAAAGTTTTAAGGCAGTACTTAACCGCTGCGAAGCGTGGGTATTTTGCTAGTAGTACATAAAAAAGAATCTTCGACAGATTCAACATATGCTCTGCATTTTAAACTGCATGCAGGAATTAATATAAACCAATAAAACATTGAAGGTGGAAAATAAGTAAATAGTGAAGTAGTTCCATCTTACAGTGATTGCAATGAGTTTCCGAGGTATTGCACTTTTGTTTCACATTGTTGCCATGTGTGACAGTGAAAGACATAAGATCAAAAGCATTTAGATTCAGTAAGCAGTTGTTTAACCAAATTTATTTTTCTAACAGCGCTTGGGTAGCAGCGTTCCAGTAGTCTGGCAGTGTGCATGTTAGTAGTAACACCTTCCAAGAGGCAGCAGGGTAAAAAAGGTGAGATGAGTCCCTAATGACTGTTTTGGGCCTTCATAAACACTGTGTGTTGGTAATTTTTTGTGCTGATTTAATGATGAAGAGCTTTCTTATTAGCCACGGACCAGCCAGCATACCATAACAGAATGCCACAGGTAAGTTTGCTTTCCACAGAGCTGCGATAGAAAGATACCAACAGCTGCTTGGACAGGATAACCTTCCTCAGTGTCCTTAAGTACAGCCGCTTCTGTGCCTTCTTCATCAGAGAAGTTGCGTTAACACTCCATGTGAAGTTCTAGGAGATGTGCGTGCCAAGAAATGTACTCCCTCCACTATATCTCCTCCAATGTATAGAGGAGCAAGTTCCTGTTCCTGCCTCCTGAAGCTGATAATCAGCTGCTTTATTTTGGAGGTGTTGAGTGGCAAGTTGTTAATGAACCACCATTCAGACAATTCACTGACCTTGACCGTATAGGCAAACTCATCATTTTTATGTATCGGTCCTTCCACAGTGGTGTCATGTGCAAACTTGATGATTGTATTTTTTCAATGTACTCGTGCGCAATCGTCAATATATAAGGAATAAAGAAGATGACTTGGCAGGTCTAGTACTGAACATTTGAGTTGAGGAGTGGTGGTTCCCCAGCTTAACAGTCTGTGGTTGGTTAATTAAGAAGTCCTTGGTCCATCCACATGTGTGCTGATTGACACCCAGGTTGACCTGTTTGCTCACCATTGTGCTAGGGATGATCGTGTTAAAGGCGGAACTGAAGTCTACAGATAACATCCTCATGTATGCCCCCTGGTATTCTAAGTGAGTCACTGCAGCATGGAGAGCCGTATTATCACTAGAATCCCTGAAGCTTGCAAAAATATTCGTAATGCCGGGCCACCTTAAATTTCCTTGCACCTTCTCATCAGTGTCTTTGTTTTACAAATCTGTCAGTCACCACCAGCAGCAAGAAGCCTTCTATCCCATCCTCCACTGTGGCAGCTGAAGTCGGACACAAAATTCTTACAGCTGAAGTCTCTTTATCTGGAAGTGAGGTGTCTGGAATTGTATAGGGTAAATAACATATCATTATTTGTAATACATACATTTCATGTGTGTTCTATGTCTACAATGATCTATGTAAATGTAGGATGATACAGTTCTTACCTCGACACTAGCCTAGCAGATATTGTTGCACATGTGCACATGGGAGGCAGCTAAAGGGCTTGAGTAAGGCCAATTCCGAATCAGACCAGGATGTGGCAGAGTGCAGACTCTTTTTCTCCCTTGCCTGTAGACCATTCACGGGAGATCCCACCTGGCCCTCTTGATGTTACTTCCAGGTCTGAGTCTATGGAAGAAGACCTTGCCGGCTCTGGCCCCTATGATGTCACGTCCAGGCTTGAACCTGTGGTTGAAGACTCTTATGAGCCGGACCCCTTTGACCTCACTCCCTGTCTTCCCCATTAAAAGCCAACCACTTTTTCCCTATTCCCTCAGTTCTGTTTTGGACTCAGTTTTGTGCACATCAGTGCTGTTTATACTTTTGCAACTTCGCAGCCAGGATACTAAATATACAGGTGGCTGCCCCAAACCTTGTTATAACACAGAGTGGAGTTTGTGACAATATCTATTAGATAGCCACATTTCCACTGTGAAACATGCAAATACACACATGCATGTAAACGTCTTTACTTCGTAACAATTGATATTTGTGTTTTAGTTTCACACATTGACAGCAACATTTAAATTGAATGGTTTCTTTTTCTTCGGTTTTAGACTTGATTAAAACTAGACTTATTTTGTTATGCCTTTTGTCAAAGGCTTAATTTGATATTTGGACTTCAGTATTGCCACGAAGAAAGCCATAAAAATTGCAGAGGATATTTGCGGTTTCCGCTAACAATTATTAGTTAGGTTCTAAGGAAAAATCCACAAATGACTAAGGCCGCGAACTCTGAACCGCAACTTCGCAGGGGTCTACTGTAAATGCCATACTGTTAGTAGTTGATGACAGTGTCATTCTGGTCTCTGCCTCAGTCACCTCGTTCACCTCAAATGGGGGGGGGGGGAGTGGTTGAGTTTCTCTTCTAGTGAGTCACTGCTGCTAATGGTTGGGTCTTTCCTGCCTTTATAGTTTGCAAATTATTAATGTATAGGGCTTGAATACTTACGAAAACACTAACTTGAGTTTTTCCTTCTTAAATATTTACAGTAAATGGTTTATTTTGACTTAGGAAATATATTGTTACCGCAGAAGAGTTCACTTTAAAAATAATGAATGGATTAATTTTGTATGTGTACAAATCTTCTGTCATGCAGAAAATTATGATGACCTTCAAAGGGATTTAATACTTTTGCACACCACTGTGTGTATGTGTGTGTGTACATTTTTTTGTGTGGATTTGCTTGTTCAGATTTGAGTTTTCTGTTTGTAAGAAAAAGGAGAAAACCAGCATTGGTACTGTAAGGGAGGTTTTTTTTTTTTTTTTTTTTTTTTTTTTTTTTTTTAATTTTTCACAATTTTACAGGTGTACTGATGGCTTCTGTTTACACTGGGATCTATTTGAGGCTAAAGGGATCAAAAACACCATGGAAAGACAAGTTGAAGCTGGCTCACTTTGCCTGGATTTCCCCCTTATGTTTTTTGCCCAACAAAGAACAGGTAAAGTTTACAAATACTTGCTTTCTATTGAGTCCTTTTAATGTTGATTGTAACATGAATGCTAAAGTTTATATAATAAGACACAGATTTCTTTTCAAAATATTACACTGAAGAAAGATCATCTTTGATTTGCAAATCTTTGAAAGTCATACTTTTTTTGAAAATTGCTCTTAGATTTGCATTTTAAACAGTGTTAAAGATAAAATGGTTTATCAAGTACTATAACAAATCTGTTTTTATTTTCTCAGACTACTGCTGCATAATGCTAACTACTAAAGTGCATCATCACTGTCTCAAATTTCTCCCTAGAAAAGTTATAATTTGAAACTTTAAATATTTGTCTTCAACAAATGATGTGCGTCTTTCCATTAGGGTCAAGTGACAACTGCCAGACTAGCATAGCAATATGTGTATTATTACATGCTTCACAACTCCACCGTGATGCTGCAGCTGCACTGCATTTGTTTTGCTTGATATTTTTTTTCCCCATCCTCAATTACAACATAGAGTATTTCCCTCCACACCTCAACATGCACCATACAAAGCAGTTTCCCTATTATGTATGGTTTTTGACTGTGTGATCATATTTTAAAGAGAGTGTACACAAAGTGAAGGATACACAGGAGCTTTCCAGCATGTCTGCTTAGCTGCTACTAGACCATAGTTTTGTTTCTAGGTAGCTGTGAAAGGGCTTAAGAGAGCATGCTTGGCGAAAGTGACTTCAGCAAGTCACTTTGGAGACATGCAGCTGAAGTTAGTGATGGGCAAACGGCCCTGTAAAGCTTTTGAGGCTTCTTATCCTAACAGGAAAATGGATAAAAAGTTTCAGAGTTCAAAAATAATGATATCTGGTGGTTTACAGATTTCATAGTAGCCATAAGCTTGAGACACAGGAAGAAGCATGTATATGAGCCATTGTTGATTGCAATATTTAAACTGAACAAGTGCATGTGTTCATTTTGATGTTAGTGTGTGCAACGATTTTCTACAATGCAATTATTTTTAAATATGTTTACCTAAAGATGTTGCCATGACGGAACCATTTTGAATAAATTGTAAGCTATCATTAATTCATAATTATGTGACAACTTTTTCATGTGAGGGGATTTTTTTGTGTGAGGCCATGTGAAAGATTATTTTCCTGTCAGTGTTAGGTGCGTAATACTACTAAGGGGGAAAAGAGTGTCATAACAGAGTTTAGGGAATGTGCTTGTGGAACAGGACACATATAAAATGGTTTAGGGGAATGTGTCCACAGTATTAATGACATGTTATAAGTTCCAGTATGGATAAATATTATAGTATTTACCTAATTGTCACACAAGAAGGAGTTTATCAGTCCCTTTTATTGTAAAATCGGAAAATAATTATAGGTAAGCATGCCTATAGCAGTTAGGAAAGGGGAGAGGAAAAAGGGCCACAAATTTCAAACAAATTACACAAAGTGTGTAGAAAAGTCTGCTCAGAAAAGAATTTAAAGTAGTCCTTAAGAGTGGAACAATGAGAGAACAGAACCTCAAAATGTTCCTATTGAAAGTGAAAGAATGTACTGCTCATCTCCCTTGCAAAGACGTTCAAAATAATTTCTGAGAATTACTGCTTGTATGAGTTGTGAACTGCTGGGTATTTTGGAGTGATTAAAACATCTCAATTTTTAAACACCTTCAGATTAATTTAGCTTAAATTGTTGATTTGTTCATATTCTAGTACTATTATATTAAGCTAAAATGTGTAAAACATTAACTCAGAAAGTCACACTATTTAACTATTTTTAAAGAAATTAAACATCTAAGCATATTGGTGAAGTTACCAAATCTACAACAGAATTGTTGGTTTCCAACAGCAACACAGTGGAGGCTCGTCCATCAAATAAATTACTTGCTGCATGGTCTCTTTAAAGTGAAAACATTCAAATAAAACATTGCTTATAAGTGTTTTAAATAATTTGATTAGCTTGAAGTGAAAAATTAGTGTGACGTGTGATAAATTTTCAACACCTCCACTGGAATGCCCTGGTTTAAGCAGGAAAAAAGGTCAATCTTTTTTTTTTTTTTTTTTATTAATCTAAATCTCACAAGAGGCAGCACAGCATATCTTATCAGCAAGTGTTACAAAGGGAAAAGCGTCCTTTGTGCTATAATTATACAATTCATTGATTAGATTACAATTCCAAGCAATTCATTACATAATAAAAAAAACTTTTTTTTAACTTGATTGGTTACACGCATTTGCTATTAGGACCTGACAAACATTGATACCTTAAATAGCCACAATTTACACAGTCCAGTATGTTGATGGATAATCCTGTCAGTTTTAGAGGTACATAACTTTTTAAATGCGACTGAGATGTTGACCCTTTTCCTTGTTCCCATGGTTTTTTAAACAATGGTCTATTTTTTTTATAATCCAGCTGTGTATATCAATAGGAAACCTAGCCTAAGCATTACACTATAACAATGGTTATGCCTTACATATGACCTTCCTTTTAGCTTTATATGTTTTTGAAATTAAGTCACTAAAATACATTTATCATAGTGAATAATAATAGCCTTTAAATATAAGCTTAGAAGGTAAAACATGAAAACTCAGCAGATAATAAAGCTGGGCTTCTTTTTAACAATTACCTGGTCACCTGCTAGGTGCAGTTCGAACCAGGGTGCAAATTCAACTCTTACAGTACTCAAAGAGACGACCCACAAACTTGGAAGTGTCTTGGATAACTGTGCCATGCAAAAAAGTAAGAAGAAAGAGCTTGGCTGATTATGAACAATGTAAAATGTATATTGATACCTGTGTACTTATAAAGAAAGAAACATAGCCCAATTTTAAAAATTACTTGAGCACTACATAGCTATGAGTTGTTCCTTGTTACCACTAGAATTGCCAAAGCCTATGAAAAAACTTGTAATTTCGGCCCACCTTAAATCCCTTCGCACCTCTCCGTCAGCGTCTTTTGTCTTGTAAATGTGTCGATAAGCACAAGCAGCAGGAAGCCTGCTATCATATCCCCCACTGCCGCAGAAAGGGCAAAATGTTCTCCCACCTCAAGCCTTGATTATCTGAAAGTGAGACACCTTGAGCTATAGTGAGTAAATAATGTATCATTATTTGGAACACATGCATTTCATGTGAGTCTCATGTCTGTAACAATCTATGTAAACACCATTAAAACAGAATCGTTTTTTATGTTTTAGTAATAATTGACAAAATGTAGACATGAAGTGTATACTGTATGAAGCCTGAAGTCCAAATACCAAATAGACACTTTCACAAAAGGTACTATAATAAAACAAGTGCACATTTATTCAAGAATATAACGGCAGAAAAAGAACCCGCATTAGGGTGCGACATTGACATGCATTTAATATGACTGCTTTGGTGACGCCGCGGTAAGAAATGGTATTTAACACTAGAATTACCAGAGCCTACGAAAAAACTCGTAATTCCGTCCCACCTTAAATTGCTTCTTAAATCCCTTCACACCTCTCCGCCAGCGTCCTTTGTCTTCTAAATGTGCTGATAAAGAAAAGCTAGGAGCAGCCGGCTATTCCATCCCCCCACCAATTTAGAACGTGCACGAACTTCTCCCAGCTCATGCCTTGATTGAGTATCTGGGAGTGAAGTGGAGTTTTAGAGTGGAAATAATAGATCGTTATTTGGAATACACGCATTTCATGTCTGCTCCGTTTCTACAGTAATCTGTGTAAACACATTGTTAAAACAGAAACGTTTTTATATTCTAGTAGTAGATGACAAAATGTAGGCATAAACTATATAATGTATGAAGCATAAGTCCAAATATCAAAGAAATATTTTTAAAAAAAGTTCCAAATATAACACAACAATTGCGCTTTTATTCAAAATTATAACTGCAAAAACAAAAAGCCACCTTAACATGCGACTTTGACACCCGTTTATTGTAACTGTCTCCGTGGTGCAATTGAATCAGTTCCCGCTTGAGAATCAAAAGGTTGCGAGTTCGATCCTGCCCCATTCCGTTTTGAGAAGTAAACTGCTCTTAGTCTTACTATTTTACAATAAAAGCATACATTTGATTTCAGTCTGTAACGGCCGGTGCAATTTATGATCCTTGTAAAGGTTAGCTTTGTTTTTTTTTTTTTTAATTCACTTTTTATTCTCTCAGTCGCGTTCAGAATCAATCCATACAACCCCATCTGACACGGCTGTTTTCACATAAAGACGCGCTATAGCTCTGCAGTGTACCACGAGGCAAATAACCCCAACCCCCGCCCCCCCCCCCCCCCAGGGGTTCTGACACACAAACGCTGCCGAAGCTGCATTCTTCGTATCTCACCGTCACTTCAGTTTCTTTTTATTCAGTTTTATTGAGTGTTCCTACCAGTCCAGTAGTAGTAGTAGTAGTCCAGGACATGCAGAGGAGAGAACGGTATAGAGCAGTAACTTCGGCGCTATATGCAATCATCAGACACCCCCCACAATATATGTGAAAATATCGCACTAATGCAATATTATTTGAAAACGAACAGCGTCATATCAGGTGTGAATTTATGCATGCTCAAAAAATACACGCGTAATGCCACGAAAAGTGCACGCAGACACTTCATTTCGCAAACAAAACAAGTGCATTTTTATTCAAGACTACCTGTATAACCAAAGAAAAAAGAAAGCAAGTTACAGTAGGCGATTGATACGACAGCTTGCATGGTGCAATGCTAAGAAGTGCTGATTTTCATTCCGTGCTATATAAACTCATCACATTCAAATATTAATAGTTCCCACACACCCAAGGACCGTCCGTCCTACATTTACGACACGTGTACTTGTTGCAGTGCACACACCTCTCTGTGCTATGGTTCCTATTACACTGAATGAGCACCTGACACTGTACTTTCTTCCCTGGGGGAAGGTCCCACATCAGAGAATTTCCAGTTACTGCATAAATTCACACTCGATCTGACGCTGTTCATTTTCAAATGATATTGCATTAGTGTGATGATATTTTCACATATATTTTCACTTTCTTTCAGGTGTGTAATAGAAACCACAGCATAGAGAGAAGTGTGTACATTGCTTCTTACAGGAAAAGACAATGGAAAAAGTGCACTT
>JANRMT010062791.1:1995039-2008244 GCA_026402145.1 Polypterus bichir lapradei | reverse complement strand
TTTTTTTTTTTAACACTGTCTTCCTTTAGCGGGACATTCACTTTTTCCACCGTGTGCTTTGTTTCTGCAGTAGCTGCAGTTATGAATAATATGTTTGTATGTATCATACGCTTCATATTTTTTTGCTGCCTTTTCAATTGTCTAATTCGTTTTTTGTTCAGCGCGATTCAGGGTTCGATTCTGGAGCAGGAGCCTGAGAAACGGCTACCACATCCAAGGAAGGCAGCAGGCATGCAAATTACTCACTCCCAACTCGGGGAGGTAGTGATGAAAAATAACAATTCGAATGGATTGGAATGTGTGTACTTTAAATCGTTGCACGAGGATCCATTGGAGGGCAAGTCTGGTGCCAGCAGTTGCGGTAATTCCAACTCCAATAACATACATTAAAGTTGCTACAGTTAAAAAGCTCTTAGCCGGATCTTGGGATTGAGCTGGCAATCAGCATTGTGGCGAGCTACCGTCTGTCCCAGCCCCTGCCTCTCGGCTCCCCTTCAATGCTCTTGACTGAGTGTCCTGCGGGGTCCAAAGCGTTTACTTTGGAAAAAATTTGAGTATCCCAAGCAGGCTCCCCCACCCAAATACAGTAGACCCCTGCAAAGCCACAGTTCAGAGTTCACGGACTCAGTCATTTTTAGATTTTTCCTTAGAACTTAACTAATAATTGTTAGTGGAAACAGCAAATATCCTCCGCAATTTTTTTGGTGGCTTTTTTCGTGGCAATACTGTACTGTAGAGAGAACACAAAGCAACTGTAGAGGAAAATGCGGCTTGGGATAATGAAAGTAGCCAATCCAAGAGCATTACTCATTTCTCCTTGGTGCTGATTGGCTGCTGCCCTGTGACACATCTCTGAGTGTTCTCATGTTTTTCGTTTTGCTCTTCTTAAAGCCCTAAGATGCCACCCAAATGCCCTGCAGTAGCACACCATTATGGCATCAATAAAAGCACGGTACACTACATAAAGAAGAACAAGGCAGCAATCAGGAGTACCGTATCAGTAAGTTTCTGTGATAGTGCCAAAAAGGTAACGACCATAAGAAATAATATCGTTAGGATAGATTCTGCCTTGGCATTGTGGATCACCGACTGCAGGAAGAACAACATCCCCTTGGACGGTAACGTCATCTGTGAGCACGGAAATTGTACCAGCAGTTCACTATAGGAGACCATGTAGAAGGTACCGAAGAACCGCAACCAAGGACCATCAACAGCACCGGAGCCTGAAGATTTTCAAGCCAGTAAGAGATGGTTTGATTGTTTTCAGAAACTATTCAATATTAAAAGCATTTCTCTACATGGAGAGAGGCATCTGCCGACAAAGAAGCCATGGAGAAGTACCCCGAGACCTTTAGGCACATCATAGAAGAGAAGGGATACAAGCTCAAACAATTTTTCGACATGGATAAGACTCGCTTTTTCTGGAAGAAGATGCCGTCCAGAACTTATATGATGAAGGACGAAGCCAAAGCTCCTGGGTTTAAGGCACAGAAGGACAGAGTAATGCTTATTATGTGCGGCAATGCTGCTGGTTACATGATGAAACCAGGCCTCATCTACAAATCAGCAAAACCTAGGGCCCTCAAAAACAAAAATAAAAACCTGATGCCTGTCCATTGGATGCACAACCCTAAGGCTTGAATTACCAAAATCCTAACTTCTAACTGGTTTCACCATTGCTTCATCCCTCAAGCCAAGGTATAACTCCACAACTTAGGGATGGATTTGAAGGTATTGCTCATTATGGGTAATGCTGGAGGCCACCCTTTGGATTTGTATTACGAGGGAGTTCAGACTGAGTTCCTCCCTACCAACACCACCTCCCTCATCCAACCTATGGACCAAGGTGTGATCCGTGCCTTCAAGGCTCTTTATACCCGGATTTCTCTCCAGCACCTTGTGGATACAATGGACACGGATGAGAATTTAACATTTAAAAGGTTACTGGCATAACTTTATGATCGCAACATGCCTGTCAGTCATCCAAGCTGCTCTTAAGGAGATGAAAACGGAAACACTCAACGCATTCTGGAAGAAGCTGTGGCCAGAATGTGTCAATGATTTACAAGGCCTTCTCACCTGAATAAATTTAGTACGAGTCTGTTGACAAGGCCGTGAGACAGGCAAAGATACTTGGTGGCGAAGGTTTTGACTACATCACTCAATATGAGGTCAGCAACCTCATCGATGCCCACTCTGAACCCCTAATGGACGTGGATTTGTTGGAGTTAACGAAGTCTGCCAGCAAAGAGGAGGAAGAAGTGACAGAACCAGAGCAAGAGGAGGAGGAGCAGGGCCTGACATTGGAATGTCTATCCCATATTATTAGGACAGCCAAGGAGTTGCAAGGGATGATTGAAGCATGGGATCCCTATATGGTTTGGGCTCTCAAAATTAATAATGGCATTGATGCTGCCATTCAGACATATAAAACCCTCCTCGTCACCATGAAGAAACAACAACAGCAACTTCCCATCACACTGTTCCTCAAACCTATTTAGAAAAGCCAGCACAAAACCCCACCAGAAGAAGACTTGTCAGAAGATACGACTCCTCCTGAAGTCCCTGAAGAGTAGGCGTCACCCAAGGTGCTGTAAATCCTCTGCTTTGCTGTGCAGTCATTATCTTTATTACATACCTTCATCGTATTGCATAGCTAATTCATCATCATCATTAATATCATTCATTATTGGTGAGTACCCGTACATTTTTCTGTATTTTTATTAAATTAAATTATTATGTATTTACCCTACTTATAACAAAAGAAAATGACAGCTCATACCAAAGAAAATGCACTTGCACAAATTATAGTACGTATAGGGATAACATCGGTATTTTATATTCTAGCACTGCAGGAGACATAGCAGTACATTACTGTACAGTATACGGGTTTACCTTTACAATCTTTTTTTAGGGTGATGTATTAAGCTGAGTTTGAAGTGAAAGTGTTTTGTGGGTATATTTAGGGTTTAAACTATAAAAATAGGCATTTTTTTTGACCACATCCAAAATTTGCGGTTTTTTACAATTCATGGGTGCTCTAGGATCGTAACCCCCACGAATTATGGGGGTTGTCTGTATCACAGCTGGGAATAGGACTCCGGTTCTATTTTGTGGGTTTCCTGAGCTAGGCCATGATTAAGAGGGACTGCCAGGGGCATTCGTATTGTGCGGTTAGAGGCGAAATTCTTGGACTAGTGCAAGATGAGCGAGAATGAAAGCATTTGCCAAGAATGTTTTCATTAATCAAGAATGAAACTCAGAGGTTCGAAGACGATCAGACACTGCCGTAATTCCAAGCATAAACAATGCCAACTGGCAATCTGGCTGCATTCTTCTCAGAGACTTGTCAGGCAGCTGACCAGGAAACCAAACTCTTTGGGTTCCAGGGGGAGTATGGTTGCAAAGTTGAAACTTAATGGAATTGACAGAACGGCACCACCAGAAGTAGAGCTGGCGGCTTAAATTGACTCAACACGGGAAACCTCACCCAGCCTGGACATGAAGAGGATTGACAGATTGATTCTTTTAGTGGTGGTGCATGGCTGTTCTTATTTGGTGGAGTGATTTTGTCTGGTTAATTCTGATAATGAACAAGACTCCCTCGTGCTAAATAGTTACACGACCCCCGAGCGGTCAGCGTTCAACTTCTTAGAGGGATAAGAGGCATTCAGCCACATGAGATTGAGCAATAACAGTTCTGTGATGCCCTTAGATGTCCTGGGGCTTACAGTTGTTCCCCACGAACGAGGATTTCCCAGTAAGTACGGGTCATAAGCTTGCACTGATTAAGTCCCTGCCCTTTGTACACAACGTCCGTCACTACCACCAATGGATGGTTTGGTGAGGTCTTTGGATCCAACCTGCCGTGTTGACTCGCGGCCTTTGGTGGAGCACAGAAAAGACTATCGCACTTGACCATCTAGAGGAAGTAAATGTAACAACGTTTCCTTGGTGAACCTGCGGAAAGATCATTACAGATGCCTCCCGTGATGGGACCCCGACCTAGTGGATCCACTGCCCCCTTTTTCTGGAGAGGTAGCAGGGACAGGGAGAACGGGGTGTCCACCAAGGGATCCCTTCCCCGTTGACTTTCTGCGCCCAACCCAACCCCCTGTCCCTCTGGTGAGATGGTGGGGGGGGGGAGGGGTGATGGGGTCCTCCCTGGGGCTCGGCCAGACACATGACCTTGGAAAGGCAGGACAGACACAAAGTTGCCTTAACACTAGAATCCCTGAAGCCTACAAAAAAACTTGTAATCCCGGGCCACCTTAAATTCCTTCGCACCTCTCCATTAGCGTCTTTGGTTTTGCAAATGTGTCAATCAGCACAAGCAATAAGGAGCCTGCTATCCCAACCCCTACCTACAGAGCTCAACTTGGGCAAAAAATTCTTCCATCTCAAGTGTGTTTATCTGCATGTGAGGTGCCTGGAGTTGTATAGGGTAAATAATATATCATCATGTGTTCCATGTCTACAACAATCTGTGTAAGTGTAGGATGAAAGGAAATGTGAGGCAAGAAATGCTGAACACATACCTAAAGCAGAAACCTTTTCCATGTTATACTAATAATGACGTGAAGTGTATAATGTATGAATACTTTAGTCCAAATATCAAATAAACGTGTGCTTTTATTGAGGAATATATCCAAAGTATAAAACTTTGCCAGATATCCAAAATTGCAGCAAACCTGTCATTTTTCACACGTTCTGCACGGGTGTCTTTGTTGTCAAAGCACAAATGCCACATGATCGCCTGATAGCGGTCACAGGACATTGCAGCTCTTGTGAAAAGAATGGAGATAAACACCCTCAACTCAGAGTGAGAGAGGCAAGTTCGTTGTACCATGTGAACATTAGTGACGGAATAAAACTATATAAAAAAAAAGAGCGCTAATTTTCAAAAGTACCCTAAATTTACACCAGGTGTTACAGACTCAAATCAAATGTATGTTTTTATTATATTATAGTAATAATAATGGCAACTCACTTCTCAAAACACGAATTGTCCGGTCTTGAACCCCGAACCTTTTGGTTATAAGGCAGCAGTTCTTACCTCTGTACCATCCAGGAATACATATCAACTTTCTGCCGATTGACATTTAACCTTAGGTTAAATTTTTTTTTTTTTTTTACTTTGGTTATATTCCTAAATAAAAGCACACGTGTTTATTTGAAAATTTGACTAAAGTATTCACCTGCCCACTGAGACTAGACCCGGAGCTGTTTCCAAACCGCATCCAGAGTGGGGAATCCAGCCTGATGCTGTTTGACTCAGACCTCAGCTGAGACGTGATGACCCGCTGAATTTAAGCACATTACTAAGCAAAAGAAAATAAACTAACCAGGATTCCTTCAATAACAGCGAGGGAAGAGCCCAGCGCCGAAGCCCCACCTGCTCTTGCCCGGGTGAGGGAAATGCGGCATATGCTTTTCCAGCATCAAAGTCCCTTCTGCTCAAGGCTAAACCCATGGAAGGTGTGAGGCCAGTGGTAGCCCTTTTTACACCGGGATCAGATCTCCTCAGAGTCAGGTTATTTGGGAATGCAGACCAAAGTGGGTGGTAAACTCCATCCAAGGCTTAATACGAGCATGAGGCCGATAGCCAACAAGTACCGTAAGAGAAAGTTGAAAAGAACTTTAAAGAGAAAGTTCATGAGGGCGTGAACCCACCAAGACGTAAACAGTGGTGCACTGCAACCGGCTTTGAGTCAACAGGGAAGGGCCAGGGGGAGAAGGTGGCCAGCGGCACCCACTGCTGGTGTTACAGCTCCCCCCAGCTGCGAGTTTGCAGTTTCCCGGGGCCTGGGGATTGACCTGCCTGCTGCACCCTGCATGGCTGCCCTAACCTTCCCAGGGGTGGGGAGGGGGGAGCTGGGCAAAGGGCCCTCCGTTCCCCCACCCACGGTGAAGTCGGGGTAGAATGCCGAGTGCCTAGTGGGCCACTTTTGGTAAGCTGAACTGGTGCTGCAGGATGAACCGAATGCCGGGTTAAGGCGCCCGATGCCGACTCTCATCAGATCCCAGAAAAGGTGATGGTTTATACAGACAGCAGGACAGTGGCCATAGAAGTCGGAACCCGCTAAGGTGTGCGTAACAACTCACTTGCTCAATCAACCAGCCCTGAAAAAGGATGGAGCTAGAGCATTGGGCCAGTACCTGGCCGTTGGTGGCACTGGTGGCCACGAGGGCTAAGCCGCAACAAGTCGGAGGTCCGCCGTGGTGCGCATTGAAGCCTAGGGCGAAGGCCTGGATAGAGCTGCTGCGGGTGCAGACCTTGGTGACAGTAGCAAATATTCAAATGAGCGCTTTGAAAACTGAAGTGGGCGAAGGGTTCCATGTGAACAGGAGTTGAACATGTGGTTAGTCGGTCCTAAGGGATGGGCAAGTACGTTTCTGAATCGTAAAGAGATGGCCTCCGTCGCCCCCGTACCCATTGAAAGGGAGTCTGGTTCAGATCCCCAAATTCGGAGTGGCTGAGAGGGATGCCCCCGGGGATGAGGGCGTCCAGTGCGATGACGTAAACAAGCCCCGGGGAGAGTTCTCTTTACTCGTTGAAGGGCAGGGCCGTCCTGTAATGGGTTCATCCCAATAGAGGGGCCTGCACCTTGGAAAGTGTCGTTCTGCTGCCTCCAGAGAGTGTTTGCCAGCCCTTGAAAATCTGTGGGAGAGGATGTAAATCTCGCGCTAGGCCGTACCCATATCCGTAGCAGGTCTCCAGTGTGAACAGCCTCTGGTGTGTTAGAATAATTTAAGTAAGGGATGTCTGAAGCTGGATCCGTAACTTCGAGATAAGGATTGGCTCTCAGGGCTGGATCAGTCGGGCTGGGGTGTGAAGCGGGGCTGGGAACAAGCTACGACTGGACAAAGCGACTTTAGATGCACGCGAAGGGCCCTTCCCGTGGATCGCCCTAGTTGTGCTGCGTGCTGGCTTGCCTCTGACGCCCTACCCCTCTCCTTGTTTGAGGGGGGGGGGGGGGGGGGGGGTTTGTGTCAGGATCTTGGAGCCAGTGCATGGCCTCAGCTGGCTTCTACCAGCTGACTTAGAACCAACGCAAACCAAGGGAATCCAACTGTTTAATAAAAGAAAAGCATTGCGAGGGCCGCAGAGTGGGGCTGACGCAATGGGATTTCTGTCCAGTGCTCTGAATGTCAAAGTTAAGCAATTCAATGAAATGTGGGGTCTATTATAAGGTAATATCCTATAACATATAGACGATTGGGCCAGGAATTAATGCTAATACCAGGCAGCAGTGGGATTAAATATTGTAATGATTACTTCCACAAGCCATACCAAGCCGGCATTTGCCATCATGGCTGTAAGGAGTGCCTGCCATGGATCACTTGGATGACGATCAGACAGGGCAGATAGGCGTGAAGGCTGACCTCAGGGGAACGTTTGATAAGCAACGATAAAACTTGGAATAGGCCTGGTAACAGGCTCCAAACAAGCCAGATGCCTCATCATGTAATTAGTGACGTGCATGAATGGATGAACAAGATTCCCACTGTCCCTACCTACTATCTAGTGAAACAACAGCCAAGGGATTGGACTTGGCAGAATCAGCGTGGAAAGAAGACCCTGTTGAACTTGACTTTACTCTAGCACTGTGAAGAAACATGAGAGACACAGAATAAGTGGGAGGCCCCCGGCCTTGCCAGGAGTGCCGCCGGTGAAATACCACTACTCTTACCATTTTTTCAATCACCTGGTTAGGCGGGAGAGGGAGCTCTTCCTTCTGGTGTCAAGCACCAGAGCCACCCTCGGGCGCACCCCATTCCGGGAACAGTGGCAGGTGGGGAGTTTGACTGGGGCAGTACACCTGTCAAAATGTAATGGAGGTGTCCTAAGGCAAACTCAGGGAGGCCAGAAACCTCCTGTGGAGAAGAAGGGCAAAAGCTCATTTGATCTTGATTTTCAGTATTAGTACAGATTGTGAAAGCGGGGCTTCACGATCCTTCTTGCATTTTGGATTACAAGCAGGAGGTGTCAGAAAAGTTACCACAGGGATAACTGGCTGGTGGCGGGCAAGCGTTCATAGCGACATCGCTTTTTAATCCTTTGATGTCGGCTCTTCCTATCATTGTGAAGCAGAATTCACCAAGCGTTGAATTGTTCACAAATTGGGAACATGAGCTGGGTTTAGACCATCGTGAAACAGGTTAGTTTTTCCGTACTGATGATGGTTTTGCCTCAATAGCAATACGAGAGGAACCGTAGGTTCATACATTTAGTGTATGTGCTTGGCAGAGGAGCCAAAGGTGCAAAGCTACCATTTGCAGGATTATGAGTTAACGTCTCTAAGTCAGAATCCCTCCTAAACGTGACGATGCACTAGTGCCGTGGAGCCTTGGTGGGCCAGGGATAGCCAGAGGCCACCCTTCCTCCAAAGGGAGCGGACTAGCGCAGAGGACTGTTTGAGACGGGACTGGGGAGTGGCCCAGATGAGCAGCCTCTTCATCTTCTGAATCGCACGTTCATAGGGAATCTAGTGCTAAATCATTTGTAGACTACTTGATTCTGAGTCGATGACTTAATACAAAATCAATACTATTTGATTTAGTGTGGGTGAGTTGCTGGGGATATCAAAAATACATGACTGCCGGTCACAGTACTGTGCAGCAACTACCTCCAGCTGACAAAGGTTATGTAATCAAAGTCTGCAGATTAAAACTGCTGCAAAAATCATTTAATGTGACACGGCCTTTATCCAGTATTGCGATCAGAAGGGGCATGCCTCTTTAGGAAGGACAAGCCCCATTTTTGGGAATACTAACATTAGACCATTCATGCCTCTTTTTTATCTGTTGTGTTTTTTTCTTTTTTTTTTCCTCTGGATCATAATTTGTGCCTTTGCCTATTCAAGACTTTAATAATAAAACACGTTGTTTGATCTCTCCTTCCAATACAGTATAACTTCTGGTGTGAATATTATTTTAAGAGACTCCATAAATACGGTAACAAGCTATGTGACCCAAAATGAGACTTTAGATTATTTTTTAATGGCCAGTTATGATGAAGGTATGTACGACTGCATGCATGTCTTTATACTTGTGTCCCCAGTATCATTTTTTTGCCTTACATCTGATGGCTTCATGAGAGAATCCAATGATGTGTTACTTTGCAATGGAAAAAATATAGTGCAACAGCACTGGACAAGTTACATCAGCCTGGGATAAGTCACCAATAAAAACGGCAACTCTGCACAGTCACACACACGTACTTTTTTCAACTACTGCAGCAAGGGATGAGCAGTCATTTTGAGGATAACGAGCCACCTCAAATAGCCATGTAAAGAGCAGACAATCAATCCACTCTGGCACTTGGCACCAGTGCTACAGTATTTTAAAAATGAATAGGTAGACATTTTGCTTTCATTTTCAAAGTCAAAGGGAAAAGAGTGAAAATTAAATGTTTCAAATAGTACTTTTTATATAGATTTCATTATGTATCAATAGTTTGTATGCAGGATGAACTTAAGTTACCAAAAATATTTCAGTCATAAAAATAAATAAAAAATGAAGCCACTTTACCCTGGTAGCATTTTACAACATTAAATTGTCAGTGGAGTCAATGGCACACATTGTTTAACACCTTCTTCTAAGGAATGAGATATTGTTTGTTGTCTCTGTAGTGTATTTAGCACCTATTTTATTACATTATGGTAATGATCTTATTGCCATTAAATTATTACACTAATACTTTATGGAAATCCATTAAAGCATATTTGAGTCCCCAAAAAAAAGTTGCCATACTGTGTAAAATATTTTTACAAAATACTTAAATATTGCTGTACTTAGACTTTCAAATTCTATTTACTTTTCTAGGTACTTTTGGACTGGGTGAGCTACTCTTTATCTGGATATTACAGCCGGAAGCTAGACTTGGAACAGGACATAATTGAAGGACTGTGGACATACTTGGAAGATATGCTTTATAGCAGTAAGCTGCAAAATCTCTTCAAAAAAGGAAAAGCTGTTACTCTTCGTTTTACATTAGCGCAGGTACAGTAGAACTAGAAAAAATTATGTTTAATGTTAAATTAACAAATGTGTATATTAAATCATTTTGAATCAGGTGAGTTGTTGATGGAATTTGATATTAATAAATACATGGAATGTTTAGGGTACCTCAAGGACAGGCTAGAGAACCAAGATATTACTAAAATTTTGAAAAAATGTAATATATTTTTGTTACTTTGTATTGCATCATTGTGTGTTGAAATGTAGTCAAGTGTTATGTAATGTTTTAACAAGCATATAAGCACTTAGTACCCAGATACCTAGCTTTAAAAATGATTTTTTGGATGGCCTAAGACTTTCACCAGTCCTATATATATTGCAGTTTGAATTCACACTAGAGACATAAACGAAGAAAGCAGCTTTTTTATTTTTCAGTGATTTCCTTATAAACATCTTCTCATGTTGTGAAGCTTATTATTTAAAAGCAGTATGCAACAAAGGTATATCTAATACATAATTATTTTAAAATATGCCCTTTGACAAGGGATTTGCTCCTACAGATTCTCTTTCTGGAGATTAACTAATAAAAACATTTCTACGATTTACGATCTTTCTTTAAATAGGATGTTTAAATCTATAGTGCAAAAGTACAAGTCAGTTTTTTATATGTAAATTAAAAAAGAATTACTTTTCTCAGTGAAATAGTCGATTCATAAAACTGTACAAACAGATTAATTGATTCATCCAATTAAAATAAAAAACCTGTTAATTTGTAACTTTTTATTCCTAAGATTCTGTAGTTTTCATCAATGAGATATATAAAATTTACAGAAATATAGGAATGAGTTTAATTTTATTTATATTGTTGCTTCTATATTGGGATAAATAATAATGTATTTTTATTAATATGCTGTATACAATAAGTATGCTAGAATATGTATTAGTTCCAGGGACGTGGGGTCGGGGGAGGCAAGTGAGGCAGAACCTCGCCTCTCATCATGAAAGTAAAAAAACTAATAATGATAACATAAAATAAATGTGTCCATGTGGGTCTGTGCTAGAAATATGTTTTCTGTATGATTCCAATAATTTTTTATAGTCTGAATTGGCACATTTCCTATTCAAATACAGGGGAGAAAAGCGAGGTGTGGCAACAGCAAGCCTCACCTCACCTTGGACTGCGCTGTCCCTCACACGCTGGGTTAATGCATGCAATTGGCGCGTGCCTGTTACTGTCTCTCTGTATGTTGCCAATATACTGTTTGCAGACACATTTATTATATACCTTGACTTTCCACAGTCTGGCTAATATCTTTAATGAATGTGTATGACATATTTAGTTTTGCTGATTGGACATAAAACCCCAGTGAGACGGCACAAGGTGAAGCAGACAGTACCATGCCGCACTGAAGGGGGGCGAATGTGAGCCCAATCAGCACTCTTTCCTGCTGTCCTTGTACGCAGAGGCGCCAGTAAGTTAGCGATATCAGAAAGTCAAGTGCACAGCAGCGGTCCATTTATTTTTATTTTTTGTTCCGACTGACTGGCAAAATGTAAAATTTAGAGTTTTAAAACTAAAGGAAAATAAGGAGGACTTTTACAAGAAAGTGATGGAGATTTTCATGGAGAAGGATATGTGCATGTACTTGTAAGACACCTTGTGCAGGTCATGCCTCTTTTTCAAAATATTAACTTGTAAGATTTGCATGGGCTTTTGTCGGCCGGATAAGCTGATGATGTAATTTACGGGACTAATACACTCCTCCACTACAACAGGACCCAGTCGCTTCACCTGAAATTTATGGGGGTCAGATAGAATAAATACCTGGACCCAGTTGCCTTTTCTGAATTCACAAAGTTTGCTTTTCTGTCATAATTACAGTTTTGTGCCTCCTGTGTGTGTTGCTGATGCTCCACTGCAAAAGAGGGCAATTTAGAAATCTGCTCTTGAAGCGAAATGACCCTATCAACAAATCTCACCCTGTGAGTTGCACTGCGAATCCCCTTACATTCTTCACGGCAAATATCCAACACCACTCATGGTTGGTGGTCAAATAACAGTTTGAATGGACTCAAGCTGGTGGATGGCTGGGGATAGACCTGAATAGCAAACTCTTTCTCCCTTTAACCTCCGTTCTATTCTCCTCCTTTCAAATCTTTCTCTCACTTTTATAGGCTGGGGAGCGGTTGCAGGTGTGATCGCCTGATTGCCGCTTCGGGCTGATAATGAGACTATCAGACTGCCTGCATATGCCAGCAAGGCAACGCATGGTCAGCCAACTTCCTCACACCAACCCGGAGACAAGCAGTCAGTGCAACAGATCTCTTGCACCTGCTCCGCTTCCCAGCATGAGCGCATACATTATTTGTTTAAAAATTTTCCACTTTTTTCCTTTATATTTTTATTGATTTTAATTAGAAATAGATAACATTTCATACAGTCAACTCAAATTTAACAAATCATAGCAAAATTCAACCCTCACCCAAGAGAATGAGAGGAGGCAGCAACCAAAGCTACTGTTTAAAAAGAGCAAGAAAAGAAGGGTATCGTTGTGTTATTGATTAGATCCTGCCATATTTTAAAAAAAAGTTTTGAACAGATCCTTTAAGTGAGAATTTCATTTTTTTTCCAATTTCAAGTAATATAGAACATTGGTTACCCGCTAATTTAAGAGTGGTGGGGTGGGATCAGAGCCGGGCTTAGAGGTATTTTCACCTGAGGCAGGAGGATAAATTTGCGCCCCTATGTATATAGTTTTTTACTACTAATAAGTATTAAATATAAATAAATGATTTTTGAGAACAAAATAAATGTATCTATACTAATAAACGGCAAAGCCCTCACTCACTCACTCACTCACTGACTGACTCATCACTAATTCTCCAACTTCCCGTGTAGGTAGAAGGCTGAAATTTGGCAGGCTCATTCCTTACAGCTTCCTTACAAAAGTTGGGCAGGTTTCATTTCGAAATTCTACGCGTAATGGTCATAACTGGAAGCTGTTTTTCTCCATTTACTGTAATGGAGATGAGCTTGAAACCCGTGGGGGCGGAGTTTGACATCATCACGCCTCCCACGTAATCACGCAGTACGTAGAAAACCAGGAAGAGCCCCAAAAAGCGCTGAAGAAAACATGCATTATATAATTGAGAAGGTAGCGAAACAATAAGAAGCGAGCGAGTGATATATACAACCATATTCATGAGTTCTGCTACTTCGGAAACAAAGCACAGTGTAAACC
>JANRMT010062791.1:1965228-1982993 GCA_026402145.1 Polypterus bichir lapradei | reverse complement strand
AGAGATCTTTTGGTGGGCAATGACTTAAAAGTGGAAAGAGGGCACTATATCTGAAAGAAGAGATCTTTTGGTGGGCAATGACTTAAAAGTGGAAAGGGGTCAATATATCCTTTTTTTTTTTTTTTTTTTTTTTATATATACACTTTCTTAGTTTTATGTTTACCTCCAGAAAAACTACTCAAAAACACTGTATTTTTTGAACAATAAAAAATATTACTACATCAACATAAATACAGTATTAAAAGTGTGTCTAATGTCCATTGCTGTACTGATGCAGTGTACATACTCTTAGTGTGATATGTTTTGAGACATTGACCAATGATCCAGTCGGGGCAGTAGAAGCTTGTTTCTTCGCACACTTGTAACATTTTTTCTGTTGCTTACACATCAGAGGGTAGAATGTCAGTGCCTGAATCGTACCTTGTGTAGTGATTTCAGCATTTCCCCCAAAATAAACTACAGTTGCTGCATTTTGAATATTGCTTAAGGGACTAACATCTTTTTTGACCTGCTTACTTAATCGTAATCATTTTGCCCTTTTGCCACATGCCTCCTTTGCACCCCACTGCAGTGTTATGCAGCTGAATTCACCAACCACATCACGTCAGTTCAGTTATACAGTGCTGTATGCATCAGTTTCACTGTCTTTGTCAACGTCTGATGATCAATTCACATTGTCATTGCTATCACTTCATTTAGCTAATGGTTTAGTTTCAATTCAATTTGATCTAAAACTGGCCTTACAGCTTCTCATTTAAACACCATTGTAATTTGGTTGAAGGCTCCACCTCACTCATGAGTATTGATGAATTACCTTAGACTAGCAAAACCCAAGAGATTTTTGGGCTAACCCTGTAAAATTAACCTAGAACATAGAATTCTGAGTCTGAGTCATGCTCAAGGTTAATGCAGTGGAGGTTGAAGTTAGCTTGGACGTTATGGAAGTTCTGAACAATGCAATAAAAAGTACATGATAGTACTGCTATCTCATATGTACGTAAAACTCACATGAAATAAAGTTAGTCTAAAAAATTGGCAACTTTCAGTTAAGGACCACTTCATTATGTCATTTGTACATCTTTGGAATAATTAGGGGGGCTTTACTTCATTGCGTCTTCTGTCATAATCAAAGTATTCTATTTTTAGTAAGAGTTTTTGTAGTTACCATTCAAGTATTGATAGTGATTGCCGGACAGTCTGTTAATGTGATCTGCATATGAAGTTACCTCGTGTCTCATTCTTTCGATGATGCGGTCTGTAGTGTCATTTATTTTATTAGTCCACAAAAGGCAGTTCAGTTCAGTGTGGAGCATGATAATAAATAAGCTGCAGATAAGAAACCCATCACCAGAACACACAGTGATTTAAAAGGGTCCAGTTTAACCTCTTATACAATAAGGTGTTTTTGGCATTATTGCTCCTAAATTACATGTCCAAAAATAAATGGCTATTATTTTGTTTAGCAGCTGCAAATGTCTTAAGATTAGTAATTAAAAATCTTTATTTATACCAATATCTATTAAATTAACCATAAAAAATTAAATTTCTCTAAAAAGTTGGATTTTACAGTATATAATCAAGACATTTAATAATGCACAACCCTCAAGTAAAATTTCTTTTGTTCCCTAATACGCCAGCTATCATTTTTTTGAAGTTTAGATGTCATATTCCATAGCATTGCAGAGTTATACTATTTGATACAAGGTGTCCACCTGTTTGGACAAATTGTGTCCCATTTTGGAAATATTTGTTTTATTTTCCATTTGCAGTTGTGCTCATTTCTAACTTCCGGGGAGTTGGGGTTTGGGGCAGAAGTGATTAAAAATGGGATCAAAAATATTGAACGCCACAGCTGATCCCTTTGGTGGAGAAGTGGGATTATGCCATACACAAGCCACTAGCTGAAACCCATTTTTTTCCTCTCATGTGATCACGACATAATGACATGATCAGAGTTATACACTGACAATTATTGGGGGATTTGGTTTGGTCTTCTCATTAAACCTTTAGAGGCACAAGTGCAGTGTAACAGTACTCCTAGGTATGCTAAAAATCATTGCATGTATTCTAAGTTGAACTCGAAAGAGCACTTCCAAGTACACTAACATAGGAAGAATGTGCAGCAGACAGTGGCCAGGTGTGATAATTGAGCCTATGACACTTGAACTGTAAAACTGCACTCAACACAGCTTCAGTGTTATACTAAAAACAGTAATTACAAATCAAGTGTAGCGAGTGTAGTCCTTCATCATATACATCATTCTCAATTGAGTCAAAATTGTGATCAGAATCTCACTGGAGTTTTGTGCATAATGATATATAAAGAACTCTGCTAACTAAAACCATTTTTAGGTTACACATTACATGACACAGCTTGCACACGTAGTTAAATCTTATACTGTGCATCCCTACTAAATACAGATGGATGTTAATTTGCCCTTGAGTGATCTGCCTCTTTATATAAAAATTAAAGTGATTTTAAAAGTTTGTATTTTGTGTGATACAGGACATGGTATGGATGAAGGCCGCATCAACTGGGCCATTTTCCTGTGTAAGAAAGTTGTCATTTGTTTTGTTTTGCCAGTTGTTACATGTTTTATTATTTACACAAAGTCGTAGATGTTTGTACAGGACTACACACTGGAGGAAGCACTTTGGTAAAGAAAGAACTCTCTACTTTAGTGGAAACCCACTTTTTAAAGAGCAAGTCAGCATTTTCTTGTTTTTGCTCTGTATCTTTCCTGTTTACATTTTCTTAATTGCACGGCTGTTAGTTTTTTGCTATGCAGGAAAAGAACATTGTTTTATTCAAGGAACATTATTACTTAATATATGCTGATAGTTTATTTTTGAGCCATTTCTTATGTACATCTACAGCTGTATGTTAATAAAAGTGCCTGTGTGACAATTGAGACATGTGGCTTTGACTCAGAGCTGTCTTTTTGTTATTACTTTATGGGAAGAAAAAATATCGCAATATATATATTGTATATCACCATTCAGCTAAAAAAAAATTTTGAGATATGATTTTTGGTCCATATCTCACAGCCCTACAAGTTCCCTATGAGACTCATAGAAGAAAACATTTCTGAGGTGATTGGGAACAACCGATGTACCTTCAACGCTGCTAACAGTAACGGTCGCTTTATACTTCATGCTCAGAACGCGTGCACACACGCATCATGGCCGCCACGCGATCCTAGAAATTAATGTGATGCGTGCGCGAGTTGCAGTACCACCAAATATTTGGGGGGGCGCAGTGTAATCAAGTTGGAACGTGATGTCAGAGTCTCTTTAATTTTATTGATGTTGTTAAAATCAATTGACATTCCATACAAATAACTAAGTTTTACAAAACAAATGTTCGAAACAAATCAACCCCCACACCTAAGAAAGAGAGCTATACTAGCAGAGTGAAACTTTAAGCTAGTAAAAATAAGTAAATACCGTAGATCCCAGAATATAAGCCGAGAATTTCGTCCTAGATTTTTGGCTTGGAGTTTGGGGGTCGGTTTATACAACGAGCATCGTTTCAGATTCAAGATTTCCAGCGCAATGCCGGTTTTGCCGATCAATACGGAAGTAAATAATGACGAAACCACAGAGCCATCTTTCAGATGAAGAAGTAACTTTGCATGCCGGTACATTAAATTAAATAAAGAATTTATTCAAAAAAGTGTTTTAGTTGTTGATTTTATTAATAAAATTTATAATAAATTATCGGGCAGTTTAAAATAAAAATTTTTCTTTTGATTTACGACCAACATCTTGCGTTACGACCCGAATGCGGTCACGTGTATCCGCTTGCGCGATTGTAAACAAACAACCGAGAGCATTAGTAGCGTCAGTTGGAGCCCAGATACATGTGTTTTTGGATGTAATTTTGGTCATTGCAGTGATTTACCTATATATATAATTCACTAAGACCATGCAAGCAAGAGACATAATTGCTAAGGAAGGAAGAGAAGGTAAAGAAAGCGATCACAATTGAAACGAAGATGGAAATTGTGTGGAAATATGAGAGTGCTGTTCGTGTGACCGATCTTGCTAATATGTACAGCATGTCGAAATCCACCATCTCGACAATTTTACAAAGAAAAGATTTGCATAAGGAGGCTCCTTCTAAACAATAACCACCTTCCGTTTCATTCTCCTCCTCCTCCTCCTCCCTTCCTGCAGCCCAAAGATGTCAAATTAAATGGTGAGTACAGTATGAAATTGTTTTTTCTAGAATAGAATAGAATGCCTTTTATTGTCACTATACACATCTACAATGAGATTAAAAGCAGCTCCTTCAGTGCAGAAAAAAAGTTCTGTATAGGGCTTGTATGGTTGTTTTTTTAGCCTTAGCATAACGCCGGATCTCTGGCCCCGCTTCTGCTTTCTTTCCCTCCTCCGTCTGCGTCGTCTCCTAGACCCGACAACAATCCACGGAGAGCTCGCTGGTCTCGCTATGTTGTCTGGGATGTTGTGCGTGTGATGAAAAACACTCGAAACAGATGTCTGGCTCTGGACACCGATGTCTATAAGGTTCTGACGGGTGTAGCGGATGTTCGCCGAACCGATCGTGCACAAACAAGAGAAAAAAAAAAAAAGTACAAAAACAACAAAAAAGTGCACTGAAAAGGAGAGCCCTGAGCCGCTGCGCGCCGCCATGCTCCTAGCTTAATCTAGCCTACTTCTGGTAGGCTAGGCACTTTTTATAACTTTTTGGTTAGTACATTAGAAAAATTATTGGTGTTTTGGTAAATTATGCACATTATACAACCCTTTTTTATTATGAAAAGGTTAAGTAAGTGTTGCAGTGGGAGGTTTGGAATGCATTATGGGTTAGCCTTCGAGAACGAATTAAGTTCTTAAGTCAAGGGTCCACTGTATTGCGTATTTAAGTTAGTCAAATTTATAACGAGTCTCCGGAAATCCACCCGCTGATGTACCGTATTTGTGTATATAGTTTCAACAAAAATGCTTCATTTTACCAAACTTCTCCGCAATCACTTCCTGGTTTCCATCAAAAATGCCGGCAGTCTCAAATTCTCGCCGATAAACATGATAAATATACCTGAAGAGACACTTTTAAGGAAATTTAGAAAATTTTGCTTGGAGAAGGGGGTCGGCTTAAATACCGGTCATCGGCAAATACATGTAATTTAGTAGGTAGAGAAGGGGGTCGGCTAATATACCGAGTCGGCTTGTATTCCGGGATCTACGGTATATAAATTAATAAATGAATAAAGATAAATGGAGTAAAAGATATGAGAGAACCTGCTTCCTCAATTTAAATGCTTATTCTAAATTGTTATTGATTAGATCCTGCCAGGTTTTGAAAAAGCCTTGCACAGATCTCAAAGTGTGAATTAGATTTTTTCCAGTTTCAAATAGTATATAACATCAGTTACCCACTGACTTAGAATAGGAGAGTTATGATTCTTCCAGTTGAGCAAGATAAGTCTACGTGCCAATAATTGTAGTAAAGGCAATTGCAATTTGTTTGTCCTTTTCCACTTTAAGCCCCCAAACACAGCTATTAGTGGATTAGGAGGGATTGTGACACCAAGGTTGTCTGAAAAACCTTTAAAGATGTGGTCCAGAATGATGTTATTTTGGCGCATGCCCAAAACATGTGGCCCAGTGAGGTGGGTACTTGATTGCAGCGTTCACAGGTTGGATCTTGCCCTGGAAACATTTTAGACAATTTTAAACAAGAGAGATGCACTCGATATATAATTTTGAGTTGAATAATTCAATTTTTTTGCGCATATGGAGCTCGAGAGAATTCTGTGCATTTCTACTTTCAACTCCTTTTTCCAGCGTAGAGGTAGGTGGGAGGTAAGGAAAATTGGGCAAATTCTGTTGTTTCTGATTTGAATTTTGCTAGAAAGTTAAATTTAGAATGTAATTATTCATAGGATGCAAAGATGTTTTCTATGTACATATCTCTTAGTGATTTAATCCCAAGTGTTTTCCAGACATTAAAAACTGGGTATGTTTGATAGGGTGGAAAAAGGTGGTTCTTATGCAGAGATGCCACAGATAAAAGCGTCTCTATCTTACAATACTTCCTACATTGTTTCCATATTCTGAGTGAGTGAAGCACAATTGGGTCGTTAGTATATTGGCGGTAACTTGTATTTATTGGGGTGCAAAGCAAGGAATATAAAGAACTACTGCAGGATTTTATTTATATTGCGGACCAAGTCTGTGTATGTTCATCTATATGTCTCCATGTCCATGTTGTTTTTATAGCTTGTATATTTGCTACCCAGTAAGAAAATTGATAGGTAGAGCCATGCCACCTTCTGCTTTAGGTCTTTGTAGGGTTGCTCTTTGGATACGTGGATGTTTTGAATTCCAAATAAATGAGGTTATGGTTGAATCTTATTTCTTAAAAAATGATTTATTGATGTGTATGGGAATGTTTTGAAATAAGAAGATAAGTTTAGGAAGAGTATTCATCGTAACAATGTTAATTCTTCCAGCTAAAGTGAGATGAAGGGTTGGCCATCTATGCAAGTCTTGCTTAAATCTTTCCATACAGATGGCAAAATTTTGTTGATGAAGAGCTTTATGTTTACTTGTGATGTTTACTCCCTAGGTATTTAAATTGATCTGCGATGATAAAAGGGAAGGTGTACAATCTAATATTGTTTGCTTGAGAGTTCACTGGGTAGAGCACACTTTTATTCAGATTGTTTTTGAGACCAGAAATCTTTTGAAACTCTATTTATACTGTTAGGACCGCAGGCACATTTATTTTGTGGATCTGATATATACAGTACCATATCATCTGCATATAGAGAAACTTTCTGTTCCAGTCCTTCTTTGATAATCCCCTTTATCTCATAAACATTTCGACAGTGAATTGCCAGTGGCTCAATGGCGATTGCAAAAAGCAGTGGCGACAAGGAGCATCCTTGTTTGGTACCACATTCTAGTTTAAAGTATTCTGAATTAATGGTGTTAATACAAACTGAAGTATACAGTAGTTTGATCCATGCACAAATATTCAGGCCAAACCCAAATTTCTCCAATGTAGTGAAAAGGTAGTTCCATTCGACTATATCAAATGCTTTTTATGCATCCAACGATAGTAATATCTCCGGGGTGTTTGACTTTGTGGGTGAATATATCACATTAAACAGGCATCGAAGATTAAATGCGAAGTGTCTGCCTTTAATAAATCCAGTTTGGTCTTGAGATGTTGAGCAGCACTTTCTCCATCCTGCTAGCTAAGACTTTGGAGAGTATCTTAACGTCATTATTCAGAAGTGAAATTTGTCTGTATGGTGCACAGTAGCCAAGTTTCCATCCAGTTTTTTGTGACGTTTTGTTATCGACAAGTAGAATATACATAAAAAATGTGCGAAATTTGCTGTCTCCAGCCTATTTCCATCCAACTGGCTTTTTATCGATAAAATGGTGTGCGTGATGACGTCATCCCCTCCAAAACGAACTGTCGCATAAGTTTTGTTGTATCGCGAAAAAAAATCTGCCCTTGAGCCGTTTCCATACATAATTTTGTGTATGTCGCAAATTATCTACCTTTTGTTTTCCACGTTACACCCCCTCCACTAAACAAAGAAATGGAGAGATTATTCAGACAGTTTTTTGAAATTTGCCAGCTTACTGTTATTTCAGTTTCACAAATAATTGGAATTGTACATAATATCCGAAGACGACAGCAGAATGAAGCAGTTGCTTGTCTGATAGCCCTAGAGCTCGAAGAAAGTACCCCAGTGCGATGAAACCCACGGGTATGGGAGAGACGACGGAATAAGACCTTCTGGAAGGAGGTGGTGGGGAGACACTTCACAGAAAATCTCTGGCTGCAACATTTTAGAATGACACGGCCAACGTTTGAGATGTTGTGTGGATTCATCAATCCTGATGTTGCGCCCATCACAGGATGTCACCGACCACAGGTTCCAACCCCAAAGCGGATTGCCATCGCCCTTTACAAGCTGGCAACCTGCGCCGAGTATAGAGTAGTTGGAGAAACTTTCGGGGTTAGTAAAACTACCGTCCATCGATGTGTATATGCTGTGTGCACCGCTATTAAAGAAAAATTAATGCGGCGTTATATTAGACTTCGACTGTAGCGGAGGCCAATGAAATTGCATACCGCAATTCCTTGGTGCATCTTGTGCCACAGATTTACGGTGCGCTGGATGGCACGCATGTGCCTATTCTTCCCCCGACGGAAGGCTACCGCGATTACATTAATCGCAAAGGGTGGCCATCTATTGTTCTCCAGGCCCTTGTTGATGACAGGTGCATGAAACGAGACATTTGCGTTGGCACTCCTGGAAGTGCCCATGATGCAGCTGTGTTTGCAGCATTGGATCTGTACAGGTGAGCCTACCTTTCAACATCCCTTCTCAGTGCGATAACAACTGAATTAGTACTGTAACCTGCTTCCCTTAAGGTTTTTAATTAAAACTGAAATTTGAATTAATACAAAATAACGACGTTTAATCAAAAAAAACTAAAGTTAATATTAATGAGAGAATTTCTCATATATGCTAAAACATCTGCCATTTAATAATGAGAAAAAAATGTTTAGATAATGAAACACACGGTTTATTAAATATTTTGACTGGCACAGTAAATTACCTTTGCGGTTTTTGTATTATTTAGACATCCTGAGAGACACCCCTAGGCTACAGTTGATGTGGAGGGAGTTCAGGTACCCCTTTTAGTAGCAGGAGACCCAGCCTATCCGCTACTGCATTGGCTCATCACGAGAAATAATGAGTCTCTTAATCAGACCATGCGAACCGCTCCGCTATTCTCATTTTGATTGCACGTGATGAAAATGTATCATGTGACACATTTATTTGTGTTAAAGCCATTTTTTTCCGACAAAAAGTGTTTCCAATGTAGTTTTTGCGACATCTGAAGTATCGATGTGTAATTTATTCGCTAAAGTTAAACGGAAAAATATTATGTCGACATGTACAACATTTTATCGATAATTAGCATTTCCATTAGCTAAAACTTGAAGCGCTAAATATTTTTTCGCAAAAACTCCTTGGATGGAAACCTGGTTATTGTAATAAGTCCTTATTTTGTTTAGGAAAGAAGGAAATTAATGCATGGCAAAACATTTGAGGTAGAGTTTTATTTTCTCTAGCTTCTGTAAACATTGCTAATAGAAGGGGAGCTAGCTGAGTTGCTTTCCCACTCTGCAGTGAACTTATAGCATCTAGTAATACTGATAGTGCCAAATGTTTATCCAATTCCTCTGCACTAAGGGTATGTATTTGTGGTATCTGTACTGCATCCAGAAATGCATTAGATTATGTCTTGTCTTCTTTAAACTCAGTAGAATATAAGGATTTATAGTAGTCTCTAAATGTGTGCATTATATTTTAATGGTCAATAATTTTGTCTCCGTTTGTGTTGTTGATATTGCTGGGATTGCATTGGTGTCTGTATTTACTATCTATACATTACAGAAATCTGCTGTGCGGATCCTACAGGATCCATATTCATGCTTTGATGTGGTGAAGCAAAATGCAGACATACAAATGCACTTGTGGTGCTTTTATATTCAAGCATTGCATATTCCCCAATATAATAACACAGACCATTTTGAAAGTCTCACATACCGTCTTCTGTGTCATCTTTTTTTATTGGTACCTTCACAACAGCATCAGAACATACGGCAGTATATTTAGCCACAGAGAAAAAAATTAATGACACAGTGAAAACGTCTGTTTTGTGATTAAAGTGAAAATTTTGGCGTTAACAGTAGAATTCCTGAAGCCTATGAAAAAACTTGGAATCCCGGCACACCTTAAATCCCTTCGCAACTTTCCATCAGCGTCTTTTCTTTTGCAGCCTGCTGTCCCATCCCCCGCCTTGGTGGAGCGCCGCTCGTGGCCAAAAAGTTCTCCAAGCTCAAGCCAAGGCTACTTATCTGCGTGTGATGTGCCTGGAGTTGTGTAGGGTCATTAATACAGTATATCGTTATTTGGAGTACATGCATTTCATGTGTGTTCCGTGTCTGCAAATATCTGGGTAAGTGTAGGATGAAAGGAAATGGGAGAGATGCAAGAAGCTTTTTCCATGTTATACTAATAATGATGAGAAGTGTATAATGTGTGAAGACTTTAGTCCAAATTTCAAATAAACACGTGTGCTTTTATTCAAGAATATAGCCAAAGAAAAAAAACATTCGATTTACATGTGGCTGTCCGAGTTAAAAAGTCAAGCTCAAATGTCACTCGACAGGGAGTTTACACATATTTTTGAATAATGCAGAGGTAATAACTGTTGCATTATAACCCGAAGATCTCTATCATCACGGCGCTGTCAGATCTTAACAGTAGCATAGCAAATTGCTCATGTACTGAAGTGATTTCGGCTGCAGGATGCGCTTGTCGCACCCTATGCAACTGTGTTTGGTCTTATTCAGGAAAAGATCCCAGTCACCCCATGGGAGAAAGACTTTCCGAGAGTAAGGTCATAAAGCTTATGAAACCATTTCTGGACAAAGGCAGAACCATAACAACAGTTGCATGCAGCTAATGTCACTTCAGTACCCATGTACTTTGTGAGCATGCCCGTATCGATCAAACAGAGGAAGCTTTGCAGTCTATTTGTGACTTTACGCTGTAGGAAGATAAGTAAATAAATCAAGGTAAATAACATTCGATCTGGCTTTTATATATGTAACATATAAATATTTTTTTATAAAGACCATCACAAAACATAAACAAAAGCAGAACTTTGCACAATATATTGGCAAGCTCTGTAAGCCCTGCTTTTTCTTTGAAGAACACGTGTGGCGTAGACTGACTTGCAGGATGACATCTGACCTGTAGCTACATCCAAATGGTGGCATCTTTCACCTTTTACGCCTGGTGCAGCTGAGAGCTGAGTTGTTCTTATATGTGAGTGGACGTTTCTTGCAGGGAGGGCTAATGTTCTCTTTCTCTGATGTAGAATCCTCATCTGAGTTCACTTCTGTTATAGCACATCTTTATTTGAAAACAGCAGTGTCAGATCGAGGCGAGCCTGAACGTGACTGAGAGAATAAAACTGAATCAAAACACAAAAAAAGCTAACGTTTGCAAGCACCATAAATTTACACTGGCTGTTAAAGACTCAAATCAAATGTATGTTTTTGTTGTGCAATAGTAACAATAAGAGCAGCTTCTACTCAAAATGATAATTCTGGAGGGCTGCCAGATTCAATCTCAGTACCTCATGATTATGAGTCAGCAGTTCTTATCGCTGTGTCACTCAAGAGGTTGTTTCCATGCAGAACCCTAATCGATTTTTCTTCGGTTATATTATTGAATAAAAGCACACTTGTTTTGTTATATGTATACCTTTTGTGAAAGTGTTTATTTGATATTTGGACTTCAGTCTTCATGAATTATACACTCCATGTCAAAATTTTGTCATTAGAAACTTTTTTCATGTTATAGTACTAATTCAAGTATTTGTTCAACATCTCTTACGTTTCTCACATTTCCTGTCATCTGATCGTTGTAGACAAGGAACACACATAAAATGCATGTGTTCCAAATAATGATGTATTATTTACCCTATGCAACTCACAGGACCTCACACACAGATAAAGAAGACTTGATCTTGGAGAACTTTTTGCCAGCAGTCGAGAGGATTGGATAGCAGGCTGCTTGTGCTGATCGGCACATTTCTAAAACAAAAGACGCTGATGGAGAGGTGCGAAGGGATTTAAGGTGGGCCGGGATTACAAGTATTTTCATAGGCTTCAGAAATTCTAGTGTTAATGACCACATTTTGAAACTGCGTATGGGTTACTTTTGGCTCAGGATGATTTTTGTGTTGTAACATTGTAATAAAATAAGCTATTTTCTTTTAAAAATATGTCTGATTTTATGGTTACTGTATTGAAAATTTATCCTTCAAAGTTAAATCTGTGTCTTGATCTACATTTTAAATTAACCACTATTGTTTATCTTTATTTTGCTATTCCAGTGATAATTACTTTCTAATATTCATTTTTCTTGTTTTCTCTTTTTCTCCTAGGCTATAAATGAAAGTCTGTCTGTTTGTGCATCCTCTTCAGCTCCTTTGTACATATCCAATGTTTTGAGCTGCTGCAAGAATATACTCTCCTGTTCTGTGCTGTCTATTGTGTATACTGCAAAGATTCAACTAATGGTAGATCTTCTAAGTAAACTTACTATTTTGGCATGCTCTGATTTGAAACATCAACATGTGGTTTTAAACGTTAATTTGTTTGAAGTCCTTTTACTCGTCTTAAACAAGTTCCAGATTTTGCTGAAGCAGCAGACTAATCCAAATCGCACTTTCGGACTGGTCACTTCTCAGTTATTGCAACCTTGTTTACTACTGAGGTACCTTTTGACATCAAGAAAATGGACAACAGACGATGACACAACATTAAGGAACCATCTGAACAAAAACATTTGTAGTGAAATTTTTGCATTGTTACAGTATGGAATTTTTTCTTTTGAGCATCTCTCATCATTCAAAAAAGAATTTCAGCTAATGCAAACCGAAGCTCCTAAAGAAAAAAATAACACTTCTTCAAAGAATTTGCTAAATCCTTTAAGCGTAATACTACAAAAAATCACAGATGACCAATTTTCTGATCAGTCACTTCATTTTTCTGTGAAAACTAGTTCTGTTCCACTGCTTTACAAAATGTCCTTGGAGTCCTTCTGTGTAAATGAAGAAAACCATATTTTATTATTTCATATTCTTGCTAGATTCATTCTAAGCATTAGGCTGTCACATGGTAGTACAAAGACCCTTAGTGGTGTAGAGTGGAGTCAAGCGCTTCTAGCCTTAGAGAGCCTATTAAATTCAGCATTGACCTGTGATATTTACAATGTAGCTGTGGACAGGTTGCAGCATGAAGAAACTCAATTCCACTTTTATACAGAGATAGCACAGCAACTGCTCAAACATCCACAACCCGATTGTCCAGCGTGGTACAGGTGTCTAAAAACACTTGTTTTACTCAATCATTTAATTGTTGAGCCTAGTCTAAATGAACTTTTATATTCAGGATGGATCAGTGTTGATTGTATAGATGATCAAGTGAAAAATGCCCAAAATGATCTGCTTTGCACTCTGTTCCAGACATATGCCAAACTGCGTCAGTTGACAAACATTTTTGAAGTGGTCATTTTATTAATCTGCCAACCTTTACCTAATGAACCAAAGCAGCTTCTCTTCTCAGATGTTTTTTTAAAGAAACTTTGTGAATGTATTTTTGAGCTACCTATAAATCAGGTCCTAGATATCTGTAACTTAATGCTCCAAAAATGTAAGATCTCTCTTATTCCTCATTTGGAAGGAAACAAGAGCATAGCTTTAAAATTATTCTTAGTTAGCTCCATGTTGCATTCTGTATTGTTCAGTATGAAAAGCCTTGACAACACAACTCCACTTCCACTAGTTCAACGTACTAATGATCTCCTGAGAAGAATGTTTGATGATACTATTAGACCTTTGATCTTAATTTTACAAACAAGTAATATGTCTAACAAAAAATGGTTTATGAAAGGTTATGAAGCCATGCTGCTTATATTGTACACATGGACAGAGATGATTACAGTATTCCAGATGCATTGTGTAAAGTTTGCATCCCTAGTTGACCCCTATGAAAAATCCAAAGAGTCTGCCAACATGTCTTGCAATTTCTTTTCTGATATGCCAACAGAGACTTCTTCATGCCTCTTCAGAGCTGCACAACATTGTGGACCAATGAGCCAACTGTTGTTAGAACTTTTAACTATTCAAAAAATTAAGCAAAATCTTTTACATGTGGAAACTAGAAATAATAGTGAAATCCTGCTCAAAACACAGGAGGCAGTTACTTTTGTAGTCAAGTCTGGAGGCAGCAGTTTAAAACTGAAGAATAATGAACTATGGTGTGGGCAAATCAGCAATGTGGATGCTAATACTTTCCCTGCTGCTCACTGGTTATTGGTAGTCTCCAACCTGTCATTGATTTCTCCATTTCTTTCTAGAGAAGATCTAATTGATACAGCTGATGTTTTGCTAAATACTGTACTCTTCAGTGATCCTTTAATTGATACTCAGTATGGAGATTTAGCCCTTTCAGTTCCTGTAATATCTAAGCAATTTCTTGCAAGTGGGCAGCTCATTGAAATGCCAGCACTACATTCAGCATTCATTGGTTGCCTCATTAAGAGATTTCTTAGTTTACTTGGAGTAAAGACAAACCCAGTGCTTAAATGTTTAACTGAAAAAGAACTAAAATGGTCCACGTTCCAGAAATATATTAAAGATGATACAGGGATGACAGGCGAATTAGAGGAACTCTGGAAAACACTGGAGCTGGCAGCTCAGGAGATACAGAGATTATTTGGTACTGGTTTCAGGTTAACTCTACCAGATAAGCATCTTGCCACCTTTGTGCACTTACTACAGATGACTGCATCCATAAATCCTGATGGGATGACTTCTGCAGATCATAGCCGTTGTTTTCTCATCCTTCTGTTTATTGTTCTAAGTGTTGAGCCCAGCTGTAAAGGCATGGTTGCTGATACTATAAAAATATTCAGCAATGCCTACACATGTTTAACTTTCTTGCTGGCTGGGAGGAACATTAATTCCATTTTCCGGATAATGCATGCTAGTGATATTTTGGAAATGGTGGTGACATCTGTTTTTTCACTGGTCAATTGCAGCTTTTTTGCTAGTGATGATTATATGCAAGTGTTTGATTTTTTTCATAAAGTTCAGAACTTTTTAAGTGAATTGTTAAATATAGTTATTGAACGAAAGTCAAGCATTCAAATAAACATGGAAAAAATTGCTGCATTTGTATTAAACTGTGAAACAGCAACAAAATTGACCTCTGGTGAACATCTGGATAGTGTGAAGCCGGCTGCTTCACGGTTTCTTTTGATTATACTGACAACTGTCTCCCAAGTAGTAAATTCACACTTCTCTCTCTTGAGTAAAAACTCTCCAATAGCTGAAACTTTCATTTGTCTGCATGAAAAGATTGCCCTTGTACATGCACCAGTCATTGAGTCTTTTGTGAAAACTATGCACTGCCACAAACAAGATCAAGTTCTGGTGATTAATTCAGTGACAGGACTTATAGAAGCAGAGTGGAACTGTTTATCCCACAAAGCTACAGCAGAAAGCAGCAAACCCTTGACTACTCTTCAATTTTCAAGTCTGTATGAAAGCTACAATCAACACATTTTGAAAGAGCTATGTTCTTCAGAACAGCCTTTAGAATTCATAAGATCAGCATTGAATTTCATGAAAGCATTTTATTTAGCAAATATAGAAAATGGTGAAGAAGAAATGGATGCTGTAATTATTTCATATCTACAGAATCTGAAAGAGTTGCTTTCTGGTAAGCAAATCTGGTAAGACTTTGACTTCCAGTTTAATTAAAACAAGGGGTTAACATTACATATAAAACTGGCTGAACTTTCTAAATTATATTCGGTTTATTTTTATGAAAATTCTGTTTTAAGGGGTGAAATTTTTAGAGGTTCAAGTTAGCTAGAAGATAAAATAATTAATAGTAAATAAATAATAATTTTCAGTAGTACACATAGATAATGGTAAGTCACTTTGATTACACTAGCCATGACCATACATTATAATTTCATAAGGATAATGAACAAAATTATTTTTGAATATAAATCAAATACTACAGATATTACATCACAAATATATAGGATGTAATACAAGTTTATTTTCTCTGTAATATTTGAATCTAAATCAAATACTGTAAACTTTTTACAGCACAAATATATAGGATGTAATGCAAGCTTATGTTCTTTGTAACTTCAGTAAGTATATGTACAATACTGTTATGCAAACATGTTCAGTTTAGCTCATTAGGTTTTCTGCAAATAACAGATGATTGTTCTTTGGTTGTTGACATGCAATGTTACAAGTAAAATTTCTTCATGAAGCTGTTTATTTTGCACATTCAGAAAACTACTGATCCACTTACTTTGTTTAATATATTACATTCCAGTTACAATGATAACATTTTTGTAGTTATCTGGGTCATGCATATCAGCTGTTTGACAACAATGGCGTCAGTGTGTTAATCTAGTTATGTCCAAGTGGAATCCCTCCTAGACCTCTATGTGTATCTATGCAGATATTTTTGTTAGTTGATAACTGAAGATACAGTGGGAAAATACATTTCAAAGTAAGTTTTCAGTGATTAAACCATCTCTGTCATGATCGTCTACAATAAACATGCAAGATCTTAATAACTATGTTGTATATTAAGCCTGTCTGGTACTAGGTTAACATAGCTTGATAAAATTTGAATCATCCAAATAAATTTAAGTCTGTGTGGCAAACATTATAACTTTGTCACTTGTATTATTAATAAAGTAAAATTATCTTAAATAACACTAAAAATGTAATTCATAACGCTTATGTTTCTAGCCTGACTTGCCTTATGTCATTTAGATCTTTCAGTATATCAGTGCAATAATTCTAACCAAATTTCAAAGTTAAAAACAATGTAACCTTTCTACATCTTTTTTTCTGCCTTATTTTACCATGCTGGTACAGCTCCATGGATTACTTTAAATTCTGTTGAAAACTTGGAAGTGCACTTGAAAGAGTTGATTACTGTTTTAACAGAAAACTGCAGCACCAGTCAATTTTATGTCATATTGCACATGATCATTGAAGATCTTGAAGTTGGTAACATATGGAATCAGAGCCACAGGGTAAGATTTAAAAGCTGAAAACACTTGCACCATGTAAAATAGATTCACATACTCCTCAAAAAGTACAGAACACCCAAATAAAATGGGCGGGAAAAGCATTTAGCTTGACTTTTCTTGATAATTTGACTTCTTGAAAGAAACAGCTGTTAAAGGACAGAAAGGCTGCATATTATGAGAATAAGAGTCTAGCCTAAAATGAGAACAGGTAGATTGTCTTGTCTATTGCCAAGTTCTTTGCTTTTCAGTTGTGTCCAGGGTAACAAGGTTTGGCAAGAAATTCCAAAGTCTGAAGAACTTAATAAATTCTAACATGGCAGCATTAAGATGTTAAAATGTAGTGGTGAGCAACAATTATTTGTTTAGGTAAGGTTTAAGACACCTTTTGTCCACCTTGAAAGAGATGAAAAAATGTAAATTATTATTCTCCCACCTTGTTACTGTAGAATAAACAAACACATTTTCAAAATGCAATTAAATATTTCCAGTTAAAGGAGATCTTTAATTTATACTTTATTATAGAGAACAGTATGAATTTAATTTATTTCACATACATATAAATGGTCTTACCATTTCGTTGGCAGCTTTATTCTCTATATTAAAAGCAGTCTTTTTGAAATCTTTCAGATTGTAAGGTCAGGAGTGACACTGACCAGGTTACTTGTCAGCTGTCCTCTTGCAGAAGGTAATTCAAAAGTCTTCTGGCGTACAGTTCCCCAATTGCTGACTGCTCTAGTTGTAAGTACTTTGCCACATTCTCTTATGCATGCAGTGTATTACTGGAAATTTGCTGCTTGATAAAGTTTTCCCTTAAGTGAAGGCATATGTGTGTATATATATATATATATTTGTGTGAGTGTATATGTGTGTGTGTGTGTGTGTGTATGTATATAAATATATATATGTGTATATATATATATATACAGTATATGTGTGTATATGTAAATATATATGTGTATATGTGCGTATATATAGATATATATGTGTATGTGTGTATATATAGATATATGTGTGTGTGTGTGTGTGTATGTATGTATGTATGTATATATA
>JANRMT010062791.1:1930183-1965128 GCA_026402145.1 Polypterus bichir lapradei | reverse complement strand
ATATATATATATATATATATATATATATATATATATATATATATGTACGTGTGTGTGTGTGTGTTCAAAAAATAAATATTTTTAACAGATTCACACATGCCACAATTCTTGGCACTCCTGTATTTAATACTGTATATAACCTCCCTTTGCCAATTTAACAGCACGGAGTCTTCTCTTGTAATGCTTTATAAAGTTAGAGAATACAGAGCATGGCTTCTGAGACCATTCTTCTTTACATAATATCTCCAGATCATCCAGGCTCCAAGGCCTGTGTACTCTCCTCTTCAGCTCATTCCACTAGTTTTCAGTAGGGTTCAGGTCAAAGAACTGAGATGGTCATCATGGAACATTAATTTTATGGTCAGTTAACCATTGCAGAGTTGATTTGAACATGTGTTTCGGATCATTATCCTGCTGGAAGATCCAAAGACTTAGTTTTAGAGTTTTAGTTTCCTGGCGGAGGCAGCCAGGTTTTGATTTAAAATCTCCTGATATTTCATGGAATCCACGATGCTCATATACCCTAACAATGTTTCCAGGGCCTTTGGAGGAAAAACAGCCCCACAACATCATAGAACCTCCACCATATTTCACAGTTGGGGACGAGGTTCTTTTCATTATAGCCATCGTTCTTTTTACACCAAACCCACTTTGCATTTTTATTGCCAAAAATGTCAATTTTTGTTTCATCAGACCATAGAACACGGTTCCAGTAAAAGTTGTAGTAATGTTTTACAAACTCCAGGCACTTGTGGATAACTGACAGAAAAGGCTTCTTCCTGGCATCCCTTCCAAATAATCTGTTGGCATTGAGATGCTGTCTGATGGTGGTTCTGGAGACTTGATAACCCCAGGATTTTACTTTTGCTTGCAGTTCCCCAACAGTGATACTTGGAGATATTACTGTCTCTCTTACTATCCTTCTCACTGTACATGGGGGTAAAATAACTTGTGTCCTCTTCTTGGAAAGTTTGTCACAGTTCCAGTTGATGACCACTTTTTTGTTATCGCCCTAACTGTAGAAGTGGGTATTTTCAGGAGAGTAGCTATTTTTTTATAACCATTCCCTGAGTTATGAAGGGTAACACACTTCTCCCTCATTTGGATTGAGTGATCTCTTTTCTTTGCCATGATGATGGTTAGCTAAGGAAATTTACTTCTGTGTCTCCTCACATGTATATCTCAGTTAATCAGAAGTCACTGATTTCTGCTGGAATCACATTCATTTCCAAGGGTTCCAACAATTGTGGCACATGTATTTTTTTTTAAATATTTATTTCTTGATGAGGGCTTTGTTTTTCTTTGAATAACCATGTTTCAATTAAAAGTCAGATGTTTTTTATAACCCTACTTGCTAATTTTTACAATGGGTGCCCGTAATAGTAGAGAGCACTGTATGTATGTGTATGTATAAATGTATATATGTCATGGCAGAAATTATCGGCACCCTTGGAATTTTCCCAGAAAATACACCATTTCTCCCAGAAAATTGTTGCAATTACAAATGTTGTGGTATACACATGTTTATTTCCTTTATGTGCATTGGAACAACACAAAAAACAGAGAAAAAAAGCCAAATCTGACAGCATGTCACAAAAAAATCAAAAAATGGGCCTACCCAGGGTTTTGGAAATAAGTGTGTCAATGTGCCAAATTTGTGCTGTATTGAAATTGGATTGAATTTGCACACAACAAACTCTCACCTGCTATCATCACCTTGTTCACCATGAGATCTATCAATGGCAAAGCACTAGTACTGTCAGAATTCATTGCAGACTGCAACCTTGATTTGTTGTTTTAACTGAAACTTGGCAAAAATCAAATGAGTTTGCGTCTGTAATAGAGGCCTATGTTTACTGTACAGTGGCTCACAGCTCATGACAAGGTGAAGGGGTCGCCATAATTTTTAGATCTGAGCTAAACATCAAAAGAATATTAATTCAATGTCCATTGTCCTTGGGAGAGTTTAGCTGTTAAACTAATTATGAAGTCTGGTCCTATTTTACATACTGTTCTCTTTTGTCCCCCAAAATACAATGAGCTTTCTTTTTATCACGTTTGACTGAATTACTAACACATTTAAGTTCTCTTTGCAAGACAGGTATTCTTGTATTTGTCTGTAATATCCACATTGACTTTCCTACATGTAACATGACAAATGAATTCCTATCCCTAATGGACTCTTTTGACTTGGTGCAGCATGTTGATATTCGTACCCTGTCCATAGACCTTTTTCATGTGTAATTGATAATTTTTCATGTTGAATAGTTTCATAACTTCATAACTAATGGATCATAACTAAATCTGAGTCATTATTAAATCTGTATAGTGTCTGCAGTCTCATGCATTGCCACTGTTTATTTCTCTGTTACAATTTGCTACTTGGTGGCAACATTTGGTTGTTGATACTAAAGCTCTCCCAAAGTCAACGTAATGTTATGTCCTGCAATGACAGAATTTTGCAGCTCTTCTTTTGAATGTAGCTGGTTACGAGGGACAGGTCCTGATGTATATAGTTTAGACGACAATGAGAATATATTGTTGTCTAGCATTAGAAGTTCAGTAATACCACAGTACTTAATTTTTGTGGTTTTCAACATGTATTTTGACGTGGTTCTGAAACAGGTAACATACACTATAAATTACATGTGGTAGAAAGTTGCAATTTGCATATGGTATTTTAGTAGACAGGAGCTAATCTTTGGCCATTTTCTAAACAGCACTAGTTTTGAATACCCCTTTTAGGAATCAGAACATTCTGATAACCCCTTTTTACTTAAAGATAACCTCCTCATCCTTTTATTAAATATAAATATTAGATAGTATTAAACTTAATCATGTTTTAGAAAAAATATAGTGCACTGCAAAGAATTTTTTTAAAAATGTTTGTAGAAAGTATATGAATAAACTATGGAGCCCCTCGAGAGACCTTGGATTATTATTTATGTGCATGTTTTAATTTAAACATTCACTCAATTTATGTAATTTGTGTGCACATTTTAATTAAATTGTTCCCATGATGTGTGCCTGTGCTCTGCATAGCCCTGATCTGGGGAGTGACTTTTTACCACATTGAAACATGGGTTATTAGAACATTAGTTTGGATTCACAGGGCATCACTCTGAGCCAGTTGCAGCTGCAAAGTATTCAAAGGGGTACTGGTCTCTACCGATGATGCCCTACCAACATCAAAGAAGTTATTCACTTTTTTGCTTATCATTTGTCAGGTGCCTGAAGACTACATAGCTGTTGCTGAATGTACATAATGTGCATATGAATTACTTAAATCGAGGGAACATTTTGAATAAAATGTGAGCACAAATTACCTAAATTGTAGGAACATTTTATTCAAAATATATACATAAATTGTATAAATTGAAAGTTTTAATTAAATTATGCAAACAACTTGTAAATTGTGCACATAAATAATAACTTGTTGCCAAAATCAACAACCCATATATCCTCTTTTGGGCTCAATGATAAACTGTAAATGGGATTCTTGTTTTTTCCTTCTTGCAGCCATTAATTACAATTGCACGTCTAAATAATATGATTTTAATATAACCCAATGACTGATTTTAAAATCATGTTTCAAGTGCTTAATTTTGGAAAATACAATGTAAACACATCTTTTGTTTTATTTTTATATTTGTGATTAGCTGAATTAATTAGATATTTTCTTTTACTTTTAGTTTTTGATCAAGGAGTCTAGCAGAGATCTTAGCCTAATATCTAATATAACAGTGCCAGCACTGGTGACAGTTAGCAATCTGCTGCGACAAGGAGAAGGAAGGCTTGGTAATCCACACAGTGTAACCCAGACATTTTCTGCACTTATTCTTGTGCCTTTGGATAACATCACTACAGAGGAATACTATAATGTGTTTCATGCCATTCATGAAGTACTGTTTTCTGTTATATACTGTCATCCCAAGGTAAATATTGATTTTTGTACTTAGTTTATTCTATAAACAAACAAATTACTGTTCTATCTGATACTCAATGCATTCATATTATGATTTCTTAAAGTATTAAAGTTATGCTGAACCACCTGTCAATTCCAGTTTCAGTGCAAAAAGCCAAACAACGGTTTACGTTCAACTTGAATTGGCAGTTGACTTTTAGTTTTCATTACGTCTGTCATTCACAATACAATGTTTAAAAAGGAGTGCAGGAATATTGTCTGCATGTATTGTAGTAGTGCTACATCTAACCTTTTAGTCAAGTTATGAAAACAGGTTTCTATTGTCTTTCTGTCTTTATGTTATGCATTTAAGTTTAAGGTAGATTATGTAATGTGCATTTTGTGTCTCTAGTAATTGTACATATTTCTTTTCAGTGAAAAGTACATTTGCATTATATTGGGTAAAGAGTGTACCATTCCGTAAGAGATGATGTAGTCAAGTTCCAGTTTTTTGTCATGTGTACACAGTACAATGTGATCTTTTAATTTTTGTTTTATGCAAATATCCTTTATGATGTTGAAGTTGAAGCCTGATTGACATAATTATTTTAAAGTTGAAGGAGCGCCTCATGAAGTTTTTGAACAGTTGCTCGATATAGTTCCTGTTGAACTAAGGATAAATGTAATGCTTAACATGGATTTACCTTTACTAAGGCATAAGCAAAGAGGTTAAAGAGTGAGCAGTGTTGGTTAAACTTGATAGCCAGCTACTCAAACCTCCACTCCCAGATCTTTTTCTTGCTATTATGCATTCACTTTAGAACAAAATAGACAAACATAAATCTTACTCAGACAGAAGCTGTTGGGTATATTGTTTCAATGAAACTGACAGTATCTCACAAAAGTGAGTACAACCGTCACATTTTTTTAAATATTATATCTTTTCATGGCACAACTCTGAAGATATGACACTTTGATACAATTTAAAGTAGTCAGTTCTTTGCCATGAGGTGCCATGTTGAACTTCCAGTGACCAGCATGAGAGAGTGTGAGAATGATAACACCAAATTTAACACACCTGCTCCCCATTCACACCTGAGACCTTGTAACACTAACGAGTCACATGACACCGGGGAGGGAAAATGGCTAATTGGGCACAATTTGGACATTTTTCACTTAGGGGTGTATTTACTTTTGTTGCCAGCGGTTTAGACATTAATGGTTGTGTGTTGAGTTATTTTGAGGGGACAGCAAATTTACACTGTTATACAAGCTGTACACTGACTACTTTACATTGTATCAAAGTGTCATTGTGGTATAGCGGGTCCGTGGCTTCAAAAAAAGGGCCAGGTTTTTGAAAGGCCAGTTTTTAAATCAGTGTAGCCGTGTCATTCTCCGTGGGTGCGATTGCACAAACGCGGGAGTTAATGAGGTATTTGGAGCGAGTCGCACCTGCATGTGTGGGTATGATCATTCCAGATTGCTTCATTGGCTTCTTGCGGCGTGTAATTAAGGCGCTGCGCCCACGGAGGTGCTTGGGGGTATGTATATATACGGGTCGACATCAGGAATGGGGAGGATAGATAGAAATGGAGAGATATATAGATGGATAGATCGATCGATTGAGGAAAATAGATGTTAAAGAAAGTGAAAGGCAGTCTTAGCAGCTACGATCTTGCCGCCTATATGGAGGAGACAACAAGAGCTGGGGCCCCGCGAAGGGGTGTTAGGTTGTGGCGCTCTAGGGACAAGTTCGCCCCACTGAATGTTCTATTGGAGTGGGGTGAGCAAGGCACCGGGATGAGACAGCATTTTTAACCTCGAATTTTAAAGGATTAATTTATTGTTTTTATCCCCACTGGACTCTTGTTTTCATGGATTATTTATTGAAACTGATGCACTGCACTTTTTATTTGAACACATTTATTGATTTTAATAAAAGTACTTTGGCACTTTTTGGAAATATCCCCTGGCTTCATATGAGAATCGTCCTCGTTTGTCAGCTCATCTCGGTTATAACTATCGACGATGTTGGATTAAGGGCTCCCGTAGGGACGATGGGAGTGTGGAGCGGATCCACATTGTCACACTCATATCTTCAGTGTTATCCCATGAAAAGATATAATAAAATATTTGAGATACTGTAGATAGATGAAAATATACCAGATAGCTCCATCTTGCTACCAGGCTGTACTATACTTTGAACAGACAAAAAACAGAACAGGTGTTGTGTGCTTGTTAGTAAATCAGTATTGGTGTATCAGTTCAAAAACAACTACTACTTCGCTAATCTGCAGTCTATAATGCCATATTACCATATTATCTTCTGTAGGTGGAGAATGGGCTAGGAAAGGCATGGGTTATTACCTGGACCAGCTGGGCGCAGAGTTTTTTCCACCGAGCTGGCCAGTCCTTCTATCCATTCAGTAATTCCTCTCGGGCCTACCATCCAGGTAATAACTCATGCTTCTCCCTGGCCAGGATGCCCATTCTTTTTGTGCATAACTCCCACCTCAGCTGAGCCCTCAGCATCTGGCCCCATGAGGGTGTGGAAGCACAGTGCAGAGGTGATCACTCATAGACCAAAGAACGACCTCTGCAAAAACAACAAAAATAATTATGTGGAGGTCGCTGTCGAAAATCTTGCGGCTTGGACCTCATGTCAAGTCATTTGGGGCAGTGTCTCCATTGGTTGCCCCACCTATAGCATATATTTCACTATCCCCTTCATCTAGTTAAACAGAGGGGGAATTGGATTTGTTCTGCCCCCTCTCACACTTTTCCTTCAGGGCTTACTTCCTGCCTGGGCAGGTCTTCCAATGACATACTCGCCGTAGGTAGCCCCAAAGGTTCACATGACTCCAATTGTTGTGCCAGAGTAGTCATTTTTATTTTGATGGCCTTGTCCTCTGTTTTTCAGTGACTGCTCTTTTTCTTCTGTGGCCTGCAGATGGTTTGGAACTATCTATTGTTTAAAGAGGGTCCCTCAACCGTCTGAGTGGCCTTTTTCACATGGGGTTTTTGTGTCTGTCCCCTTTACACTCTCATCCTTTGTGGGAATCAACACTACTTGACATCCTTCACGAGTATACAGAGTCCCTTCATGGTGCATCCCAGTTTCTATCCCTGGTGAGATCTCATTGGTCTGAGTCCTGAGGATCCAATCGGTATCTTTTCCTTTTTACCTTAAAGTCCAGTGTCAAAACATGTGTTGCCAGATTCCCCTCAGCTAAGTCAGGGTCCGTATTACACTGCATTTCTTTATTCCAGTTTGACTTACCTGTATGGCCAAATCGAGATGTTCAGGTCGACCTATTCCGCATCTGCTTAGGTATGTTCCCACCATCTTGAGCGGTGCCTTGGCTATCTCTTTAATCACCTTCAGAGCGGTTTCTAAGTAATACATTGTATTGTCCTTATCAGCTAAAAAAGCTTATCGAGGTGTTTGAGATCGAGACAGCCTTCAGATTCGTTCATCAGATTCCAGATAGAGCTTCAGACTTCTTCATCTTGCCTTCAGGAGCCTTTTGGCGTGTGCCATATTACACTTGCCCAGTCAGATTTCGCCCTGCAACCTGTGAAGCTGTCCAAAAGTCCCTTGTCCGGGACAATCTACTCTGTCTCTACTAATTTGGCGATGGAATTCAGACATTGATTCCGTGATACCATTTTAATAAGAGGAGGAAAGTCACTTACCCCAAATTATGCTGTGGGGTATCCGGGCTCAGATGTCCAGCTTCCAGTTCCTCATCTCTTCAGTTCTATGACTTCATTTCTTGGAAACATTCCAAAAAAATATTTGGAAGCAGAACGGAAGTAGATTTAGTAGATAGATGAAGCTATGTGTCATCAGCATAACAATTAAATTTAATGCCAAGGTTCTGAAAGATATTACCTATTGGGAAGATGTAGATAAAAAGACGTGGCCTCAAAACAGAGCCCTGTGGAGCTCCCTGCATAACTGCTGCATTCTCTGACTTAAAGCACTTTGCTTGCACAAACTGCCTCCTGTCAGTGAGGCAGGAAGAAAACCATTGATGGACAAGGCCACAGACTCCAAAAGTAGCTATATGTTTCAAAAGTATCTGATGAGATATGCTGTCAAATGCGGAACTGAGATCAAGAATTGATAAGAGTCCCATGTCAGCTGCCAGGAGAAGATCATTTGTAATTTTGACCAGGACCGATTCTGTGTTGTGTTTTGGACAAAAGCCAGATTGAAACTGTTTGAAAAGGTTATTTTTTTAATGATGGAATTGAAGTTTTGAGGTAAATATCATTTTGAGAATTTTTCATATGAATAGAACGTTTGAAGTAGGTCAATAATTATTAATGATATATCAGGGTCTAAGACAGGCTTTTTAAGAATTATACTGTAGTAATTGAAGCCATTTTTAACGAAAGAGGGATTTTGCCAGTAGCAAGGGAAGAATTAATTATAGTAGTTACCACTTAACAAAGCTTGTAGGTATTGGATCCAATTGGTAAGTGGAAGAATTAGATTTTGTGATATAATCTGAGATTATCATTTTCAGATTGTAAACTGAGTTCTGAGAATAAGGTGATTGGTAAGGGAATATGGGGTGATAGTGGAAAATATGTAATTTTCTGCAGGGATAGAAAAAGCAAATTACTGGTGGATTTTTTCAATTTTTGAGTTGAAGATATCCAAAAAATTACCAGCAGTTTTAACAGTGTAGTTACAGTTAAGAACATTTTCTGGTGGTGTAATTAGTCTTTTTTAGAGGTCTGTAGAAGACACCAGTTTGTAGGTGAAGGCCCACAGAGTTTGCCAGGTAACAGTTCAAAAGAAGTGTCTGGAATTGGTATCGATGACAATTTTATTTCTTTGCGGTGAATTAATGAGAGACCGCCTCCCCTCCCTGAAAAACGGGATTTAGAGATAAAGGCAAACCCCAGATGGAGCACTTAATTTAAATGAAAATAATCACCTGGTTACTGCCAAGTCTCTGCAAGTTACACAAAGTACATGTGTAATGCCATGAAAAGTGCATGCTGACACTTTAGTATGCGAGCAATGGTACAAGAATGCAGTCAGACCTCTTTTTTGGGCACATACACCGTCCAGATGTAAACACTAGTGTAGAGAGTCGCTTGTGTACTGAAGTATGGAAGCTGCTATTGCACTTTTGGTGTCGTTATACTTTGTGAGCATTCCCTTGTCGATCAAACAAAGGAAGTTCTGCAATCTACTTGTGACTTTACGCTGTAGGGAGATAAGTAAATAAATCAAGGTAAATAACATTTGATCTGGCTTTTATATACAAAGTACAGCGTCGGCAAAAGTGCAACGTCCATTCTTTCTCCAATATAGAACCCTCATCATCATCTGAGTTCACCTTTGTTATAGAATGTCTTTATGTGAAAACAGCAGTGTCAGATCGGGGGAAGTGTGAACATGACTGGGAGAATAAAACTGAATAAAAGAAAAAAAAAACGCTAACCTTTACAAGTACCATAAATTTTCATCGGCTGCTACAGACGCAAATCAAATGTGTGTTTTTATTCTATAACAGTATGAATATGAGCAGCTCACTTCTCAAAACAGAGGCATCTGGAGTCGAACCGGCAACCTTTTGATCACAGTCAGCAGTTCTTACCGCTATTGCCACCAAAGTGGTTGTATTAAGGATGTGTCAATGTCACATCCTAATGCAAGTTCTTTTTTTGCAGTTATATTCTTGAATAAAAGCACACTTGTTTTGTTATACTTGTTCCTTTTGTGAAAGTGTTTATTTGATATTTGGACCTCAGGCTTTACACATTATACACATCATTTCTACATTTTGTCAATTATTACTAAAACATGAAAAAGATTTCTGTTTTAACAAGGTGTTTACATAGATTGTTGTAGACACGGAACACACATGAAATGTATGTATTCCAAATGACGATGTATTATTTACCCTCTACAACTCCAGGCAATTCACACCAACATAAACACTAAGCACTGAGAACCTCCTTTGTGAATTGACCTGCAGTGATGGGTGGGGCGATGGGATAGAAGGCTGCTTGTGCTTACTGACACATTTACAACACAAAAAGACGTTGATGGAGAGGTGCGAAGGGATTTAAGGTTAGCCGGGTTTACAGTTTTTCTCGTAGGCTTTGGTAATTCTAGTGTTAAACTAGCACTTGATTTTTCCACATTTCAGTATATCTGCTGTTCATTTATTTTATAATCAGTGATTTGTTATAAAAGTGCAGTAGCATTCACTTTTTATAATTTGACCAGGTGCAATTCTCATACTGTCACGGTCTTGCTAAGTGTTTGGCCTATATTTGTCTTGATCTCTGTTAGGACAGTAATCCATAAAAGCCACCACAAAAAGGAACCAAAATCCTTACAAGGCACACATGCTGCCTCTATGCCTCATTATTAATATTTTTATGTTGTTCTTCAGATGATACTACAAAGCATGAAGCACTTATTTCAGTGTTGCTTGGGCCTCCTTTGTAGCACCCAGCTGGAGTTTTGTGACTTGTCTTGCTGCTGCCCGGAAAGCTGTGAGAAATGAGAAGCAGGGCTGTGGTGGAACCCAGGGGAAAGCACTTTTTGTGAGAGTACAGGACACGGTAGGAAGAGCTGAGAGACCGGTGTGAGGGATAAGATTGTGCTTTTGTGCTCAACAGGCTGTATGATTTAAACTTGAGCATCTAACCATCAGTAGTAGGCTGAAAACAACACGGCAATGCTCATGCTTCCCTTTTGTAGTGTGGTGCTGCGTGGGATTTTAATAGCAGTTAAACAGTTACCCAAGTACCTTTCAGATTTTTTTTTTATGTTGGTGTTTGTTCCTCCACTGGCCGCATATGTGACCATTACCATAATAGTTAAGATAACAAACAAAAAAAAAAAAGCAAATACAAATGTACATGTAGCACCCAGTATCCTTAACCTAACTTCAAATGTCTTTGAGTATTTACTTATTTATAATTTGAATATTCAAACCTTATTTTTTGGCTAATTTGAAAGCTCTGGTGCATAATGTTAGCTTTCCGATGCTGAGCAAACTGGCTCAAATTCTTGTGCATACCAGCCATGAGTTTGCCATCAGAGGGACTGTTTAGTGCTGGAGCAACATAGTCACATGTCAGCATTCATGTCTGAAACCAGCAAAGGTTGACATGCTGGTGTGCAGCTACAGATTTGGCAAAAAATCTGTAAAGACCACAGTGAGTGTTGAGAAGAAATAGAGATGTCAGGGAAGCAAGTATTATGTAAGGCTTCTGTTGTTTGGATTAAGTTTCAGATTTTAGTTGTTCCGAATTATATCCTATAGTGGCAGCCTTTGTGGGAAAAGTTCAAAAGTTAACCTGCAAATAAATGTTTTATTTTAATGTGCAGTATTTAGATATTTTGTGCAACATTTTCTGTAACAATTATATTCTGTTTCTATTTTATTTAGTGATCACTTTTTTGATAATTATTCTGTGGTTTGTCAATTTATAAGCTAAATGCTGTACATCAGTAAATAATGTTCTATTGATTAAAGAGTGTGTAATATTTTAGATGCTACTCCTAAGTCACAAGTTACAGTTTTTATGATGGTGGATATATGTTCTGTGCCAATTAATAAATGCAATAAAAACATAATCATTGCATTAGAATATATAAAGCAGTTAATATTTTGATAGTATCTTAGTGTGGTACTGCTCCATCTTACTTTAAATCTTTTACACAGTGAATTTTGAACTGACGCATGACATTAAAGTTATATCACAAATTGAAATAAAAATGTCAGAAAAAAATCTGTTATTTTCCCCAACTCATTCAGCCCTACTGTGCACCCCTTTCTATGCATTCTACAGTATTATAAATACATTAATGGACTGTGAAAAGAATCCCATTTAGAATGCTGTTATACAGTATGGTAGAGGGTATATGATGTTATGATCGAAGTCCCAAGGTCAGTGGAGCATTCCATGGCTGTACAACATCTGTCTAAGATCACAACCATTGTCATCAGTATGTGATGCTCATCGCATTAAGGAAACAGTTGGTCGTGCTACCAAATGTTATACAGTACTCTTTGAAGTGTTCTTTATACCTTGTAGACATCACTGTGCAGTATTCATACAGTTATTTTAGATTAAGTGGAGTCTGATAGTGGGTATTTGGAAATTATGATGATCTTGCTGTCAAATTGTTGAATGAAATGAAAGGGAGGTGTCCACAGTGCATCATTGTTGGCAGCAATGGGAAGAGGAGGATACACACAGCTGGAAACTTTGTTCTGGACAGCCCAGATGTATAGTTGATTGTTGGAACTGGCGAATCTAAAAGGAAGCTGTCAGACTGAAATGCTCTAACAAGCACACCACAGAGCCATTGGCTGAAACTGACATTCAAGCTGTGAAGAAATGGATGAACTATAAGAAACAGTTGTACTTTTTAGAGCTGCAGCTGTACTATTAGATATTTACATGATATTCTGGACCAATTATTATTTATTCATAATGTAAAGTTATAAAGTTAACAGATTTAAACCTTTTAAATTCTGAAAAACTGAACAAGTACTGTTAACGATATCTAAATGACAGAAACTGGGTTTTTTTTTGTTTTTTTTTTACTTTGTTTACTGAATTGTGGCAAGTGTTTTCTGAAGAGGCATTAGCTCTCTTGGAAATGTGTTCTTTTAAAATTGCGGCATATTAAGTAACTAAACAATATAGTAATATACCAGAAAAGGCGATATCCCTCCCATCGTGATTACGGCGGTACAAGAATCACATGAGAAAAAATATATTTTAGCTTACATTTACTGACGGTTAACGCGGTTACAGACGGGAGGTATATGGACAGACTTTATCTAGGTGGGAATCTGGATCAACACAGGCTGCCATTTTCTCGTCCCCACGCTGGGAGGTTTTTCGGAACTTTGCCGACTCAGCCTCAAAGGGTCTGGCTGTTGTCCAAGCCTTTAAATAATGTCTTGCTTCACTTGCTGGTCTTCTCTGTCTCCAAACAAGGGCTGAACTCCTCCTCCACAAAATACAGAAATATCATAGTGCTTACATGCCAGTTCTCCTTCTCCCAATAAGGAAAGAAGATTTTGTACTGACAGAGGACAGAAATACACTATTCTGTGTTTAAGCTGACTATACAATCCTCCAGTTGTCTTTGAATATCCAATCCAATGCTTGGCTAGCAATTCTAACTGCTGATCCCCTGTGTGCCAAATTTAACATGCACATGTGAATAAATCCATACCAGTGAGCATAGAGACAGTGACATTAATATTAAAGAAAATTGTAGTATAACAACAAGTTACAAAATGTACTAATGACATATCATTTAAGTGTGTTCAGTGATTTAATTGTTTTGAAAATGGAGGCATTTTTCATTTTTTACTTCACAAAAGAGATGGGTGTTGTGTGTGTGAGATGTGTAATAGAGATTTTCTCAGACAGTCATGCTGCTGTTTATATAAGCAGCACATTCAGGCATACGATATAGGTACACATATGCCATAGTTTCAGTAGTACTGAAAACAGGATCTCTTTGTCGACAGAAGCAGCTGTTGGATGTGTAGAAGAAAATAATCTATTCAAAATATACTTGTGGAAATAACCTCTATTAAGCTAAATTTTGAAATGACAAATTAATCCATAATTGAATTTCTACAGCATGTTTCTCCATTTCAAAAGCATTGCCCATATTTAGGTAATTATTTGCCTTTCTGTGGAAGGCACTTGTCAATATGAATTTCCATTATAAAAGCAAATTCACTCTTAATTAGGTCTAGGTTGCAACAACTATTTTGATGAAGCATTAATGTTAAAAGAGTTTAAATTAAACTAACAGCAGGGATGTTGACATTATTGATGGTGCCAATCAGATATACAGTAGGTGGCACCAATCAGGGCAGCAATGGTTGTTCGGTGACTGCTTTTATATGTCTATTGTTTTTGTCTGTTAACTTTGCTTTTTGTAACAAAATGAGGATTACTTACAGTCAAAATCAGCTTCTGACTATTGGAATCAAACTTCATTTAGCTTCAATGGAACAACAATGCTTACATGTGGAATTGCTACTTGTGAGCTCTCTGGCTGCAGAAGTGGGTTCTTGTCCAGGTAACACACACCTGAAACAGAGAAGATGTGGATATGTGTGGGGTTTAACGTGTACTTCAGGAGCTGCTGGTTTCAAGCTTTCCAGTCTGCTTTTATCTAAAGTCAGATCACTGAGGAACTAAATCGCCAAGCGACGACTTCTCCTCATAGAAGAGAAGATTTTTTTCTCACTTCAGCATTTTCCGTTATAAAAATGAGGCTTAATGCATCAGTTTCCCGAATCTGTATTAGAACCACCAGGGCAAACCCAAATGAAGCACAGCAGCTGTTGACAGATTACATCAAAAGTTTAGAGAGCAGTCACCCAAACTCTCCAATTACATTGATAGGTAACTTTACTTACACAATCTTAACCATCGAGCTTCCCAGAGAGAGCCCTCCCAGAATTGGGAAAACTTTGAAACACTGCTACTAGGATGCATACTAGGCTTTACCTTATCCACTGCTGGATTATTCTGATCATGTTATGTTTTAGTTGCTATGCACTTATAAGCAGAAGCTAAAATTAGCTATATCACTAAGGAAATCTGTATGTTCATGGAATGATGAGTAATTTGATACATTATAAGATTGTTTGTATTGGCTGGGATTTCTACTGAAAACGGTTAATATAGGAGGCAGTCAGGGTCAAACCGGGGACTCAGCAACTCTTACCGCTACACCACAGAAGCTGTTGTGTCATCTTTGAACCTTTTGTGAAAGTGTTACTTGATCTCTAGACTTTAGGCTTCACACATTATATAGTTTATGTCTACATTTTGTCATTTATTACTAAAATATGAAAAACGTTTCTGTTTTAACAATGTGTTTACACAGATTATTGTAGAAACGGAACACACATGAAATGCATGTGTTCCAAATAACGATCAGTTATTTCCACTCTAAAACTCCCAACACTTTACTCCCAGATAATCAAGGCATGAGCTGGGAGAACTTTGTGCATGTTCTGCGGCAGTGGGAGGGGGGGATGGAATAGCAGGCTGCTTGTCTCTATCGGCACATTTACAGGACAAAAGACACTGACAGAGTTGCGAAGGGATTTAAGGTGGGCTGGATTTACAAGTTTTTTCGTAGGCTTTGGTAATTCTGTTGTTAAAAATGCCTGTGATAACATTCATGAGCCGAATGACACTGTTGAATCTTACATTAGTAACTGTGACGAGGTTTGCATTACCAGCAGAATTACTGTGATTTATAATAATAGAAAACCTTGGTTCACCAAGGAAATAAGGGTTCTTCACCAAGCAAATGAAACAGCTCATTAAAATGATGATAAAGAAGATTACAGACATGCCAGGATCAGTTTAACAATGTAATAAGATATGCTAAATAGAAACACAGAAGTAAACCATGGCTTCTCTGTATGGGGGAGACTTCAACTAATTAATAGGTTTAAACAGTTACCTCCCAGTGCTCACTCAGGTTCATACACCCATGACACTCTTTTAATAAGTTTTACTGCAGATTTGAACAAGGAGTGGAGTATCAGTGGTCTCTTTGCTCCTTCCATACTAAAGGAGTTTTGAGACCAAACAGTGAAGATCTGCTGGCTCTGATCTTGCCCGTGTTCTGTCAAACACTCTGCATACCAGCTTCTGTCTTCATTTACAGCTTTACCCAGTCTCTTGCACCGTGTACTGTTCCAGATTGCTTTTAATCTTCTGTTATCATTCCAGTTCCCAAAAAAAGCTGTAATAAGCTGTCTCAGTTATTATAGGCCTATTGCACTTACATCATTTCTAATGAGATTATTTGAATGGCTAGGTCTAACCCATCTTAAGTCTGTTACTGCTCCTTATCTTCACCCACTTCAGTTTTCATGTAGGGCAAATATATCTATGGACAGTGCCATAAATATGGGCTTTCACTTTCCTAGATTATCTAGACTGTAAAGAATTTTACACAGAATATTGTTTGCAAACTTCAATTCAGCATTCAATACCATTGTCCCTGAATTGTTTTAAACTAAACTTCTACAAACTAAACTGAATTCTTACATCTATAAATTCATTTACAACACATTATGCCCCTCAAAACTATGTACTTCCCACCACCACCTTATTCATTTCCTTTTACATCAATGACTGTAGGTCCAGTGACCTTAAAGTAAAATATTATTAACTTTGCTGATGACACCACCATTATCAGAATAATTGGTAATGGAAATGAAACAGCATTTAGAAAGGGGTGATTCGTCTTTTGTCTTGGTGCACTACAAATAACCTAGTACTATATGCCACCAAGACAGTGGAGATGGTAATTGACTTTTGCAAATTTCAGTTACCAACCTTCTGTCTAAAAATGAATGATTGTAGAGACAGTATGATGGAATACTACACGTTTTTGGTAAACAACTATTACAGGCACTCTCAGCTGGGGCACTAACACCACTTCCTTCACTAATCGACTTAGTACCAAATGTACTTTGATGCCAACTAAAGAAATTAAGTATTTCCATCCCATCCTAGTACAGTTTTACAAAGCCATAATTAATGTGTGATCAAATCTGCATTATTTTCTAGTTTGATTTATTAACAGTCGAGTCCAAAAGTAAATTACAGTGTGTTCTGAGGTCTGCTAAAAAATAATTAGCTGTGCTTTTCCATCATTTGCAGACACGTGTGCATCTAGAGTCATAAACCATGTCAAAAGGATCACCACTGACTCATCACACCCAGGTCATCACTTGTTTCCAAAAAACTCCCCTGTGGTAAACACTTCTGGTCAATTAAAACTAAAACTAATCAAAAGCTAAACAGTTCTTTTCCCCAGAGCCATAGCCCTCGCGAACCAGTAATTTAGTCGGACTTTCTTGCTTATTTGTCTTTTCTTTTTATATACTGTATTGTATGAAGGTCTGAGTGTATGTATGCATGTACAGTATCAGTAAATGTATGTTTGTGTGCATACATACTATACACATACATTTTCATTTGCACATCTCTGTTGTAAATTGCATTATTCTTAATCTGTAATGTATGTTATTTAAATTTGCAACTTGTGTTATTTGTATGTGATACTGTGTTATGTTACAAGCAGCTCCAAATTAAATTTGTGTACATTAAGTACTGGAGAAGAGAATTAATTCTGATTAAGCACTAGGTTGAAGTGATGGTTTGCCAGTGCCACTTTAAGCAGACATTGGAATAGATCTTTTACTCAGAAGCCATACTAGAATTAACCAAAGAACAGCACAAAAACATAACCAGACAATTAACACATTAAACATTTTGAGTACCACAGTGGATACTGTAGGTATAATACTATACCATGCCATTTTCTAAACTCGCTTAAGCAAGGTTGCTAGGGCCTGGAGCATTTCCCAACATGCATAGAGCAGAAGGCAGGAACAATCATCTGGAGATGGCACCAGTATATTTTAGAGTGAACATACTCACACACATGTGGCACCACACACATGCTAGGACCAGTTTAGCTTTACCAATCCATCTAACCTGTGTGGCTTTGGACAACTGGTGGAAAGTGGATAACGCATATGAAACTAGTGCAAACACGGTGATAAAGGCAAATTTCATGCAGAGAGGGACTTAAGCCCGGGTCTCCTTACTGCAAGGTAGCAGTACTACCAGTGCTGAATTTGAATGTTATGCTTTACAGTAATTACATCATTATCATTGGAATAGAGCATTACCAAACAGACGAAATGTGTTTGTATAGTGTAAGCAGTACAAACTTCTTAAGTGAATATGTATTTAGTATAAATTGTTTAGGATTGCCTGTGCCTATGTCATCCATAGCAAGCGAACTTGGCACTTGTTATTTAGTACTACTCTACTTGGTAGCTAATACTAGCACATGCCGTGTTATTATTACTTGTTAGTTCCATTCTTTCTATAGTGTGGCAATCTTCTGCTGTAATAACTGATTGGGAGATAAAATCTGAATTACTGCCAGTACAGAATAACCAGTCTGGGTAAGAAATATAATCATGAATGGCTCAAAAATATAGCCATTAAAAAAATACAAAGTTAGTTTAAAATACAAGAGATTATTTTCTACTCAAAAAAAGAAAGAAAAAATGCAGTCTGAAAAGTCAGACATAATCGCCTGAGGCCTGCCAAAATCAAAGGGTCTGCTTTGTTTGATAGACAGTAGACAAGTATTTGTGTTTATGCCAACACTGACTAAGCGTAACAAAATTTGAAGGATAATTGCAATTCAGCTTTCAGATTCTACAACATATGATAAAGGCAAGCAGTCACATCATTTAGGATAGCTGTTTTGTGCCTAAAGGATTGTTCTGAAAATGTCTTTCAAGCTGTAAAAGATACATTTATAGAAATATTCAAACAACTGTAATGTACCGGTGTGGTTAGTCAGTCTATTTTTCCATGAAATCATCATACAATTCTTTAGTTAAGGTTAAATATTTACTATAGCTTGGCAAATTAGGAATTTATTGATTAAATGTAGCTAACAAATAAACAGTCATTCTGGGTAAATCATTTCACTGCCTGATTCAAAATGCCTACTTCCGAAGTTGTTCCTGAATTATTCAGTAGTAGATATATAGTTTGTTACTTACATTATGCTTATACAGAATGTGTTTTTTTTTTTTATTATTTTAATGTCATTTTATTACATTGTGTTTCCTTTTTTTAACATTTCAAGTTTAAACTTTATTTTTTAAGTTCGTTAATAACAATGAATCGAGTGTGTCCTATGATGATCTACCACCCTTGAGAGATGATTCCTGACTCTTTCTCTCTCTTTTTTCAAGCCTAAAGTAGGACTAAGCATATTTTAAAAATATATGAATGTATAAATGTACTAATATAAGAATGATTACATATTTACAATAATACCTTAACTCTAACACTGTAATGCCGATAATTTGATCACTTTGACACCGCAAATACAAAACAGATTTAGTCTTCTATTGTCTTTAAACCTCTAGTAGCAAAGATGCTTTTCTTGGGGGAAAAAAAAAAACAATTCTGTTACTGCATTCATAAAAGACATAGAAAAATTACATTTTGCTTATTTGTTTTTGTTTTGTCAGATTCTCTTTCAGTGAAGGTCAGAGCATGTTTTTGAGTCACATTAATGTATGAACATGAATAATTGTAATGAATTCAAAATGTTTTTTCTCTACCCTGTATCCTGTAGCAATTGCATTTTCTTATACTGTTGGAGTTCAAAACATTTGGAATTGTTTCGTGTTATGTGACTTTTTTCATGTAAGTGTTTTCTTAATTTAGTATAGTAATGCACTGATATGGTAAAGGATGTCAGGAATGTCAATTGTAGTTCTGAGTGGTTGCTGCAGTATTATAATCTGTCTGTTAATGATAATTTCACAGAATAAATAAATTAATAAAATTTAGTGTTCAGTCATAAATGTTTAAGTAGAGAAGTGATTGCATGAGTTGTTGGTCATTTTAAGAGTCAGTCTATAACATATAGCATTTTTTTTTGTCATCACAGGTGATGCTTAAAGCTGCTTCATCATTTCTTAACTGTTTCTACCGACTGGTAGTTTCTGTTATTAATGAAGGTCAGCAGAATAATGAAGGAAAGAAAGGTAGGTTTAATTCACATCCTAATCATTTCAGCTGTGAAATTTGTAATTAATATGTTGTTAAAATAAGTATTTGAGAAAAAAAAAATTTAATAATATGATGTCCAAAGCATAAAAACTGTTCCCTGCTTTGTCATAAATTCATACACTAAAGTATCTATCTATCTACCTATCTACCTGTAGTTTGAACAATCTAGACTAGAATATTCCATTCAGCCCAATAAAGCTTGCCAGTCCTATCCACTTAATTCTTGTAAAATAACATCAAGTCTAGTTTTGAAAAGCCTTAAAGTCCTACATTGTACCACACTACTTAGTAAGTTATTCCACATGTCTGTGGTTCTCTGTGTAAAGAAAAAGTTCATAATTTTTGTGTGAAATTTACCCTTAACAAGTTTCCAACTGTGTGCCTATGTTGTTGATGAACTAATTTTAAAATAACATTTCGATCCACTGTACTTATTCCCTTCATAATTCTAAACACTTTGATCATTTCACCTCTTAATTGTTTTTTTCTTAAACTAAAAAGGCTCATCCCTTTTAACTTTTCCTCATATTTCATTGCCTGTAGCCCTGGAAGTAGCCTAGTTGCTCTTCTCTGGAGTTTTTTCCGTGCTGCTATGTCCTTTTTGTAGTCTTGAGACCAAAAATATACACAGTACCCCAGATGAGGCCTCACCAGTGCATTGTAAAACTTGAGCATAACCTCCTTGGACTTCTATTATACGCACTGTGCTGTATAATCTAACATTCTGTTAGCCTTCTTAATGTCTTATGAACACTGTTTTGCAGTAGATAGTGTCAAGACCACTATGACTCCTAAATCCTTTTCATAAGGATTCTATTTTCAGACCTTTCATTGTGTATTCAGACCTACCAGTTTTACTTCCTACATGTAGTACTTTATATTTACTTACATTACATTTCATCAGCCACAAATCTGTATCATGATTCAACAGATTCTAGATTATCTGCCAATCCACCTAACTTGGTATCATCTGCAAGCTTAACCAGCTTGTTACTTATATTCGTGTCCAAGTCATTAATATCTCTTCTTTCTATTATAAAAGAAAATCTTGAGACAAGACTATTGCCATGAGATTTTTTCAAGTCCTGCCCTCCTCTCAACCATTTTTCAACCACACCCATGGTCCTCACACTTCTCATTCGTGTACTTTGAGCTACTTTTTGTATGAAAATGTGCTATATAAATAAATGTTGTTGTTGTGTGAATCCTTTTGTCAGACACAGTTCCTGCACTCTCAGCTCTTATAAATGTTCACGTTTTCCTGATTTTTAAGTTCCCAATAAAGGAAGACTTATGTCCAAATCTTATTGAAGAATTTCATCCTGAAGGGTTATCAACAGAAGAAATGAGTACACGGGCAATCCTAGCACTGAGAAATGATGAAGTAAAACGAATTAACATGAAATTTGTTTATCGGCTTACACTGCAAATTGGCTAAATGCATATCAATAGACTATGCTGTTGAACAATTCTGACATGTTTTTACTGAAGTGTTACCATAAAAGTGTAAGTTTAAAAATTACTTGCGTGTTAATTTCAAAGCCAAACAGAATGAAAGCGTGTAACGCAATGAATACCTCTAGTGCATAGGTTCCCAAAGTGGACGGTACCACCCCCCAGTGGGAGCTGAAGCCTTCTAGGGGGGCAATAGTGGGTTCAGAAGCATTTGGAGGGCGTTCAGGTGGTCTAGGGGTCGGTGGCTCCTTATAGAAGAAATTAATAATATATATTTAAAAATTAATTATTGTCGTGATTTTGCAATTGAATAATCATTTAAAATTTTAATTCATCTAATGCCAGTCTTACACAATCAATTTTTTCATCAACTTTCTATTTCAATTATTTAATCATTTGAAAATTGACCATGTCTGACAGAAATATATGTCAATTTTCTATGTCAGTGATAAAACAGAGCATGTATATACAGTGGGATGCAAAAGTTTGGGCAACCTTGTTAATAGTCATTATTTTCCTGTATAAATCGTTGGTTGTTACGATAAAAAATGTCAGTTAAATATATCATATAGGAGACACACACAGTGATATTTGAGAAGTGAAATGAAGTTTATTGGATTTACAGAAAGTGTGCAATAACTGTTCAAACAAAATCAGGCAGGTGCATAAATTTGGGCACCACAAAAAAGAAATGAAATCAATATTTAGTAGATCCGCCTTTTGCAGAAATTACAGCCTCTAAACGCTTCCTGTAGGTTCCAATGAGAGTCTGGATTGTGGTTGAAGGTATTTTGGACCATTCCTCTTTACAAAACATCTCTAGTTCATTCAGGTTTGATGGCTTCCGAGCATGGACAGCTCTCTTTAACTCACACCACAGATTTTCAATTATATTCAGGTCTGGGGACTGAGATGGCCATTCCAGAACGTTGTACTTGTTCCTCTGCATGAATGCCTTAGTGGATTTTGAGCAGTGTTTCGGGTCGTTGTCTTGTTGAATGATCCAGCCCCGGCGCAGCTTCAGCTTTGTCACTGATTCCTGGACATTGTTCTCCAGAATCTGCTGATACTGAGTGGAATCCATTCGTCCCTCAACTTTGACAAGATTCCCAGTCCCTGCACTGGCCACACAGCCCCACAGCATGATGGAACCACCACCATATTTTACTGTAGGTAGCAGGTGTTTTTCTTGGAATGCTGTGTTCTTTTTCCTCCATGCATAACACCCCTTGTTATGCCCAAATAACTCAATTTTAGTTTCATCAGTCCACAGCACCTTATTCCAAAATGAAGCTGGCTTGTCCAAATGTGCTTGAGCATACCTCAAGCGGCTCTGTTTGTGCTGTGGGCGGAGAAAAGGCTTCCTCTGCATCACTCTCGCATACAGCATCTCCTTGTGTAAAGTGCGCCGAATGGTTGAACGATGCACAGTGACTCCATCTGCTGCAAGATGATGTTGTAGGTCTTTGGTGCTGGTCTGTGGGTTGACTCTGACTGTTCTCACCATTCGTCGCTTCTGTCTATCCGAAATCTTTCTTGGTCTGCCACTTCGAGCCTTAACTTGAACTGAGCCTGTGGTCTTCCATTTCCTCAATATGTTCCTAACTGTGGAAACAGACAGCTTAAATCTCTGGGACAGCTTTCTGTATCCTTCCCCTAAACCATGATGGTGAACAATCTTTGTCTTCAGGTCATTTGAGAGTTGTTTTGTGACCCCCATGTTGCTACTCTTCAGAGAAAATTAAAGGAGGAGGTAAACTTACAATTGACCACCTTAAATACACTTTCTCATTATAGGATTCACCTGTGTATGTAGGTCAGGGGTCACTGAGCTTACCAAGCCAATTTGAGTTCCAATAATTAGTTCTAAAAGTTTTGGAATCAATAAAATGACAACGGTGCCCAAATTTATGCACCTGCCTGATTTTGTTTGAACAATTATTGCACACTTTCTGTAAATCCAATAAACTTCATTTCACTTCTGAAATATCACTGTGTGTGTCTCCTATATGATATATTTAACTGACATTTTTTATCGTAACAACCAACAATTTATACAGGAAAATAATGACTATTAACAAGGTTGCCCAAACTTTTGCATCCCACTGTATGTGTGTATAATAGGTTATGTTTACAATAGCAAATATATTTGTTATATTTCATTCCAAAATATATATAAAACATATAAAAATCACTTTTCTAATTGATTTGTACAAAAATAAACCTAATTTTATATAATTTAATATTACGAGTAAAAATAATAATGGCAAGAAAGAAATAAAATCGAAAATTGATTGTGTGATATAGGCTTTAGTCTGTCTGCGCAGCAGGTGAGTCTTAACTAGTAGTATGTCGGACAACTATTACCTAGGTAATTCACACAATTCAGCATGTTTCGACAGGAATATGGGTGCTTGCAGTGACTTGTTCACAGCACGAGTATGATGGTATCGCAAACAAGTCAGTGCATGCAAGCCGATTCGTGCTGGATTTCAAATCTATTGTGGCAGTAGGGGGCAGTAGTGCACCCTTGAACCCTCAGGTACAACTCCAGACACCAGGTAAAAGTCCACGACCTTTTTATTTTCTTTTAACACAGTGCACTAAGCACCCTCCACGCTACTCGTTCAATAAATCAATAACTAACACAACAACCACTCCTCCTCGCCCAGACACTTTGCTCCTCTACCTCCCAGCACAGCTCAGCGTCTGGACTGAGGTACCGCCCTTTTATAGCCCCTGACCCGGAGGTGTTTCTGTCCCAACAGTCCACAGTTCCTTATTCCTTCCGGGTCAGGGCAATCAGTTCTTTTCTTCAACCCGGGAGCACGACATTTCTTCCTGTCACGTGACCGTGACGTACTCCCGGGTCATACGGCATCACAGAGCCCATAAGCCCCCCTACAGCGACTCCTGGTGGTCCCCAAGGTATCCAGCAGGGCTGTGTATAAACACTACAAAGTCCATAAGGCCCTGCTGGACCTCGGGGCACGATCCTGCTGTCGGGAGAGCTCCTCCTGGCGGCCTGGGGGTGAGGACCGGCACGGGAAGCCGGCAGTCCTCCACACTATAAATACCAGTAGTTTAGGAATAAGTTTCATTATTTTTTGTGTGCTTTGCCAACAATCATCATTCGAAAGTGTGATAGATAAGTGGAGTCATACAAAGTGTAAATTAAATCTTTTATTTTGTGAATATTGTTGCAAATTGTATTACTTCATTATGTCTGAATCTAAGAAGAAATGTCGACAGTACAGTATTGAGTATTTGAAATATGGCTTTATTCAGTGTCCTACGAACCAATTATTACCTATATGCTTGATTTGCCAAAAAGTATTTTCAAATGAAGCCTTCTAGGCTACAAGAGCATTTGACTAAAATGCATGCTGACAAAAAGGATAAAGATTTGTCCTATTTTCAAGTACTAGAAGAAAAATATTTTAAACGTCCAACAATATCAAAACTTTTTGCGTCATCCACTAAACAAGATAATGACGGATTACAAGCTTCTTATAATATTTCATTATTAATTGCAAAAGCGGAACAACCACACGCAATTGGTGAGGAATTAATCTTGCCGGCAGTAAAAGAAGTAATAAACACTGTGCTTCATAAGCCGGCGTCCGATATCATCAGGAAAATTCCTTTGAGCAATAATTCTTTGCAAAGAAGAATCGATGAAATGGCTGAAGACGTTGAAAAATCATTGTGCAATTATTTGAAGACATGCCAATTTTCCATTCAACTCGATGAATCAACTCTCCCAAATAATGAAGCACTACTCTTATCATACGTACGATTCATAAAAGAAGAAAAAGTTTTCAAGAATTATTATTTACTAAAAATTTGGAAGTAGATACAAAGGGAGAATCTATATTTAGTACCATGAATATGTTTTTTCAAGAGAAAGACATTCCTATTCGTAATATTTTGTCTGCTGCTACTGATGGTGCTCCAGCAATAACAGGGCACCACAAGGGTTTCATAGCACGTTTGAAACAAGCAGTACCAAATGTACTCTCTATACATTGTGTTCTTCATCGTCAACATTTGGTCGCGAAGAATTTAAGTGAACGCCTGCATACGTCGCTCTATTACGTTATTAGAGCAGTCAGCAAGATTAGAAGCAATTCATTGAGTGACAGATTGTTTAGCCAACTTTGTAGTGAAAACGATGAAGATTTCAATCGTTTGCTGCTTCACACAGAAGTTTGCTGGCTTTCAAAAGGTATTTGTCTGAATCAATTTTACAATTTGTTTGATTCAGTACTAGAGTTCCTAGAAAACAGAGACGACAGATTGCGGGCCAACCTGATTACATCCAAAAATGACATTGCTTATTTGACAGACCTCTATAAAGTATTTAATGAAGTCAATCTACAATTACAAGGTGATGAATTTAATTAAAACAAAAAACGTTATTGCTGCTTTTGTGGGGAAACTTCTTCTGTTCAAGCGGAATCTAGGCCGAGGGGAATATAGCCACTTTTCAAATTTATCAGCAGTGTCTCTCAAAAAGGAAGATTTACTTACATACTGCCAACACTTGGAGGTTCTCCATGCTGATTTCAATGAGGGATTCAAGGATATTCTAAACATGAATATACCAAATTGGGTTCTAGATCCTTTCTCACATGTAAACACAACAGGATCATCAAATTTAGAAGTGGAACTCATAGAACTCACAACAAATAAACTAAAAATAAAATTCAAAAGTGGATACCAAGAGTTCTGGCTTCAGAAATCAATACTGACACTATACCCTGGATTATGGGAAATAATGCAGAAATTTTTAATTACATTTCCATCTTCTTATTTGGCTGAGCGTGGGTTTAGTGCTGTAGCGAATTTACTATCTAAGAAAAGAAACCGATTGCATATAACTGAGCGTGGCAATTTACAGCTTTTTTTAATGAAAGTTGAACCCGATAGTAACAAACTTTTAAAAATGCACCAGGCTCATCCTTCACATTAATTTATTTTTTCTTTGTAAGTTCGAAATAAACAATTTTCTAATACATTTGATGGTGTTTTAATTATTACAATAAGATTCTTACTAATGTAATAAATCTCCTAATATGTATTCCGAATTTTCATATTTAAACCATTGTATGAAGCTTAACATTAATTTGTTATTTTTGCTTTGTATTTTTACTTTATAAGTTCGAAATAAACAATGTTCTAATATATTTGATGGTGTTTTAATTATTACAATAAGATTCTTACTAATGTAATGTAATCTCTTAATATGTATTCTGAATTTTCATATTTAAACCATTGTATAAAACTGTGCATAATGTTATTCGAGCATACACTTTACAATCTTTACATATGGGCTACGTTTCATCAAAATTGGTATAGCAATAACTGTGATGAAGCACATATTGGCCACTACTTTTTCAATAATTTAACAGCATGAGCAGTAATGTATCATTAGTTGCTATTTATGTCGAAAATATCAAACGGCTTGAACGTGGAAAACTGTTATAACGGGGGGGGCATTGCAAAATTTATGTCGTGTAAAGTGGGCGGTGGCTCAAAAAAGTTTGGGAACCTATGCTCTAGTGCAACATGAAATATAATTTTCTTTCAATTTATTACGTATTTCTATTTTTTACTATGGTAATTACTCGCTGTAACGTGAAATAGTTATATTATGTATATGTAACAATTCCCATGAAAATAACGATCTTGTTTAAATTGTACATACGCTTCCCCATACACGAGCTGCAGAGCTGTGAAGTGGCTAGCATCTAACGCCCGTCCGGGGGTTGGCAAGGCAAGCGAGCAGGGGGCAGAACCCCCTAGTATATTAAAAATAGCAGCAGCATAGCACTGAACCCTGTGGGACACCACTCTTAATGTCAGCCAATTCTGATATGGTTCATCACACCATCACCCTCTGCTTCCTGTGTCTGAGCTAATTTTGCACCCATCTTTAAACACATTGAACTCCCACCTCTTTTAGTTTGATGCCCAGCCTTGCATGTGACACCATATCAAATGCTTCCTCATAGAATTACAGCATGTTGGTAAATCATGACTTCCCTCTTCTGAACCCATGCTGACTGTTCAGTAAAACTCTTGTTCTTGCCATGTGTTGCTCAATCTTACCCTTAATAATTCCTTCCCTTGATTTACCTGTGATTCATGACAAGCTTTCTGGCCTACATTTTCATGGATCGCCAGATCACACTTGTTTATAACAGGATACTTGCTATTTTCCAGTTCTTCAAAATTTCCCCAGTGTGTAGTGAATTAAAAATTAGTGTCAATAATTTATATATGTACTCACTAACCTCCTTAATAACTAGAGGGCTAATGTTATAGAGTCCTGGTGATGTGTTTTAATTTCAGCCTATTTAATCTGAGCAGTACTTCTCCCTCTACAATTTCCAAATCACTCACTTAGTTGTCCCTTTTTCTAAGGGAAGGTTATCCACTCCCTCACCACTTATGTCTGTCTCCTCATCCTTTTGTTTTCTACTGCTATGAATTTAACAGCGTGCAATTTGTGAGATTGAGATTGTCTGACTCAGATGAAAGAATGAGGTCATGTTAAAAATAATTAGTAAATTCTCTACTTTTCCTTTGGGCTGTTGTGGTGTGTGTGATTTGCAGCTAGGTGCTTAGCTGAAGTTAACATTAAAGGTGGTATACTCAAAAAATAACTAAATCCAAAATCGAAATACTGCATAATTAACAACAGCCCCATGTTATATTACTTTTTATATGTTATAATTCTATTTTTGAGAACTTCAGTTTACCCTCATACTTACAAATACTTGTCATTGCACGTATTGGAGGACATAATCTGGTGGCGAAAAAGAAAAATCTCACTATCCAAATACATAAAGGAAATGATCAGTGGGATAGTGGCTATGAACGCACAGTTTGTGCTGGAGAGATCATGAGAGAAGGACAGATTTTGTCCAGTTGATTTAAAAACAGATAAAGATTGGTATTAAGATTCTATTGTACTCCATCTTTCATGTATTTTAAAGAATGGTGATTTTTAAGATTTCACTCTGCTTCTGAATGCATCCTCCAAAGATTTATTATATAATCTTATTTGCCCGTTTTATTTTTTGTGCACTTGAGAAATATTATAGCAGAGCACAGCATTCTACTACTAGACTCTGATTTTATCAAAATCTGCAGATCTGTTGACTGTTTATTAGAGCTAATAGTGCTGTTAGTTTGCATATACTTTTTAGAATACTAGCCCTAAGATTGACACCAGTTGTTTAACAGGTGTACTAGAAGAGCAGTGAGTTTGTCTGTGTCTATGCATGATACTATAATTATATATTTAAGTTTAGTTGTAGTAATCATTTAGGCCATATTGTAATTAAATTCTAAATTTATTTAACAGAGACTTCACATATGCTTGACGTAATCGTGAAATGTGCACGCTTGGTACAAAGGATGTATACACATATCGCTTCCAGAATTGAGGAGTTCACAGTGCTTTCTTCTTTCATTGTGGCTCAGTATGTCAGCAGTCTACAAAAGGTAACACCTTCATACAAGTCTTTTAATACCACCCTCTGTGTTAACTTTAAATATTTAATTATATTTACATTTATTGATTATACAGGTCCTTGAAAATCAGATGCCTTTCCTAATAAACTATCATGCTTGTATTATGCATGTTGTTATCCTCCTTCCACTTTGAATTAGATGATATATAACTAATATAACTAAAAATATTTAAGAGCTGGACCATGTTTATTACTTGTATTTAAGAATTACCTGAACAGAATATTAAGATGCACTTAAATTTTAGTCAAATTTTTAATTTGCATTTTTTCTTTTTTTGGTTAGATGTGAGCTGTATTTATACTCTAAGAAGCACAGTTTAAATTAAAGTAACTAAACCTTAAACAGTAGTTTTAAAGTGATTTAAATACAATGTATCTAAATTAATCATTCACCTGATCTTCTGCCCTTTATTTTGTGGGAGAGAAGCAAAAGTAGAGATACTTCAGTCTGAGCCAGGTTTGTAAGTCTTCTCTCATTTGGTGCTCACTTCCAAACAGTCTAAGATGATATTGGAATTGAGCTTCTTGCACTTAAAATGAAGAAAAGCAAATTGAAATTATGTTATTTTGGAGATTCACCAAATAGTAGGAGACTTCTAGCTGGACAAATCACTGCACACCACAGCTTGTAGTGATTTGTGATATTTTTTTTTCTTACATCTACCACGGCTATATTTCAGTTTAATTCATCGTATGTTTTAGACTGGCTATATCTGTTAGTCACTTTTTTTTATATATATATATATATAATTATCCTGTTAATTATTGTACTTGTTCTTTGCATGTGCCACCTAAAGGAGAAGCTGCCACTTTGGCAGCGGAGTCTATAGAAGGCCTCAGATTAGCTCCTGTGTGTGTTAATATGTTCCCATTTCTTGGCTTTCCATTGTTTTGAATTTTATCTTTTCCTTTCAATTCTCTAGTTTTTTTTAATTTTGTTAATTTTTGCAAGATTATATTGTACTAGCCATGTGCGCCCAACTACTTTGCGCATGTTAAAGTTGTCTGTGAAGGGCTCCCTGTTTAAACGCGGCTGCCAGTCATGAACTGGGCCCTTCGTGGCACAGCATTATGATTTTTTATAAGTGAAACAAAATTACAAAAGAAAACCCTTGGATATTGATTCGATAGGAATGGCCTACTTGGAATCACTGTCCGAATCGCAATTATGTGGTGGTGTAGGAGCAGTTCTACTTCTGTCCGTTCACAGTCCGTCTTGTTTTCATGACGCTGTCGTTTCCTCTCACGATCTCTTCTCAACCTTTCTCCAATCTTGCAGGTTGCTTTGTGGCAATCCAAAAAGTAAGGCAATATACACAGAGCAATGGTTATAAAAGGGGGACACATAGGTATCCAGGCTCTTTAAAGCATAAATAGGGATCACTTCACTGACATGTGAGCAAGCCACGGTACAACTGTGAGACGCGCAGCACTCGCCGGCTACAACGTAACAATAATAATTTCCGGAACGTGCTGTTACGTTGTCATTCATTTTACCCATTGTCTTTCTTTCATTCATATGTTACGTAGGCACGTACCTTTTATCTTCGGCAATCTCATTCTCTAACCAGCCCTCAGGAGCTAATCAGCGTAACACTGTCCACCACCCCTTTCATTATTCTGGCACATTGTTGACATCCGTGAGTAACAACAACGTACTAAACTGGAAGGTGGTCTACGCATGCGTGGAATTCGCGGACAAACAAAGATCAAGATCTAAATGAAGATCTCTTTAGTTAATTTAAAGCACAACAATTTGTTTAGTTTGAATGTCTGTGTTTTGAGGTGTGACTGGCGTACTACAGTCTTCAGTAGTATAAGCCTGGAGGAGATTCTTAATGCAATGCCTATGTTTTAGCTGTGTCTCTACTGCCATCTAGTGCTGCTTCTTCTAATTCATTCGCGGGCAATAAAATTTGTCATTTTACTTGACTTCTCACTACATCCATAATGGCTAACATGGTACAACACCCTGTTACTACATAACTGCTGAATTAACTCTTTTCTGGCAGACGTCAACTTGGGGTTGAGGGTGGTAATTAACTGTAAACCCACCATTACATTTTAGTTTGATTCTGTTTGCTAGACAGAAAGTTAGCTTGGTTGGTCTGACTGAGATTCCCTGTTGTATTCCCTGAGTAGTGAAGAGCAAACAGTAGCAAAAATGGTATCGTCATCTGGCGAGAAATCACAGTGAAAATACTCTGTGGACGATGTTTTGCATATTATCACTAAACTGGGCTCTGACTTGTTGGACTCCGATTTGATCTGGCGATCAAGATCAAAAATGAAAGTGAGGTATCCGCATCAGCTGATCATGATGCTGAACACATTCCTGTAGCTGATGCACCTATGACAATGATCACCTGGGTGAACCGTCACTTACAGTATAATGACAAGAGGTACAAACCAGATTGCATTGCAGTGCGACCGTGACTGCCGCTTCCAACCCCACCTCGCAAAGACAACCTGGCAACAAGCCTGCCGCATATCCGTGCCAGCCGTCATGCTGCCCGTGAGTGGCTCAAGCCACAAAAGACGGCAAACTGGTGGCCACAGCACACTGCAACCGACAATTTATGTTGATTTACATGTGAAACTATTGCTTTGTGTGCTTTTCAGAAAACTGCATTTTTTGGAAAAAATATTTGGCCCTCAAAGAGCTTACTCTGATAGGTTATCATACTCTGATTGGCTAAAGGACATGAGGTGTTTTAACATAAAGCAAAAACAGCCTAAAATAAGTATTTCTCCACCATGTCCTTGCTTTTCAATATCTCTTGAATTCAGCTTATAATCTATTATGAAAACTGTGTATGTGCCAACTAGCAACTCTTATGAGGTTCATGAAAAGAATATTACATCATCCGGTTTCTTGAATCGCCCCACTGGAACATTCTGCTTGTTTTCTTAACCATTTCAGCAGTTTCTTCTTGACATTAGAAATAATGAATGTTTATATATTTCACTGTATATTGCAAACCAAAATATTTAATTACTGTTACCTCTAAATTATTCTCTCATATTCCCCGCTTTAAAACTCTGAGGTTTAGTTTCTTACTTTAAGACCAAATATGTCCCCGAATTGGGGCTAAAAGTAAAAAATCCCTGGCCAGTCGAATTTGAAGGAGAAACAGAAATCAGTTTAAAGCATTAATACTTAAATCACATAAATCAATGAAAGCAAATAAAATCGAATACGTTGAATGTAGAAAATCAAAGTAAAAACACCTTCTATAAATTTGGCTATAAGTGACCCATTTGTACTGCTTATTATTCTGGGTCATCTTCATAACTTCTTTAGTATGATGACATAACATTGTCAACAACTTTTTGATCAAAGTAATAAATGTACCTAACCTTGTTTTTAATCTGCAATCACATCAATTAATATTATTGTTTGTGGTTACACAGCCCAAGTATTTACCTTAAAAACTTCGAAAAGACCTCAAAGGTTTTGTAGTTTACATTGCCAATGATGTGTACAGCAATAACTAGAGATAGAATTCTTATACACACAACCATGCTCACACTCTCAAAGTTGCTCCAGCTGTGGTCTTAAAGTAGGTTACAACCTTTATGCATTAAAGCAAACTGTTATCTTGCTGGACGTTAGTGTCAATCCTCCCTTCGGAAGATGACAGCACTACCTCTATTAAAGTCACTGGCTCTTTTCCAAAATCAAATTTAAATTACAAGGGTTGCACTGAAGCTTCTTTGCCAATGTTAAAATCTTCTACCAGTAGCTGTAATTTTCAGCTTGTATCTGGGCTTTTCAGTTCACAAACTGCACATTCACAAACTCTTTGCATAAGACATTCCATCTCTGTTGTGCCCACTTGCATATGTCATAAGTCGACGACTACTTGTGTCTTACAACCATTTGACTTAGGACCACTATCACGTCTCCCAGGCAAACAGTAGTTTTTGGCATGCCAGCTCCGTATGCTGTGACTCCTTCATCTTCAGTTTATTACGTGCAGCAGTTTTGATTTCTTTAAGTTACATTTTCTTACACTTGCCGGAAAAAAGTCAATTGATCTTGACACAAAAGTGAAGCTGATCAAGCAGTATGTGAGGGGATAGAAACCACATGTGAGTGCATGTGACGTTAAGTTATCCCATTGTAACTGGTGTTCACCGCATTTGCTGTTATGCTGCGCTCTGGCTTTGAATCCGGTTGATAAAAAAAGGATATAAAACAAATAATAGCTTAATGGACTTAATATATAGTAATATACGAACATTCAGGTTTGAATACATATACTGGTCCATCTTGCTTCCAGATCAACTTATGACCAGTTCATCGGAACCGAACATGGTTATAATTCGATGATTACGTATTTTACTTTGTTTGGCTACCTTCTATATTACTTAAACCCAATAAGCCACAATATTAATTATTTGTCATGTATTACCACCAACTATTTCTGTCTATATGGCCCTAAGTACCCCATGTTCCTAAATGTACTGAAAAACCTTGATTATCCGTCACTCGATTAACTGTCAGTCTACATTAACCATCAGGGCAAAAAAATAAAAATATTGCGCACACCAGCGTCTACCTGTTACTACTGCTATGCACATTGGAGCAACTCTTCATTTTGCTAGCACATAGTGTTTTTCCCCAGCACCACGTGTCATGCCGCATTTTTAAATTACAGTGTCAGTTACATACCTTCAGCTTTAATACCATTTCGTACCTTTTGTCTTTTACGAAACTGCAAAAGTGCTTCAAGTATTGCTTCAATTTACAGAGTAGGAAGAACAACAGTGAATGATATAAAGCGTGATGCCAAAAAATTGAAAAATATGTTGAAAATGGAAACCACTGATAATGTTATTTTGTATTAATAATGTTCTGCATTGTAATTTTCTTTTTAAATTCTGTTATATTATGTTTTGTTAATATATTGTGACGTACATGCAGCTTGTGATGCGCTGTGCAGGAGCAGAAAGGGCAGAATGCTATGTAAGTGATAGGACTGGGTGAAGGGCTTCTATTCTGTGAGGGGTGGACATGCCTCTCAGGAGGTGAGTGACAGGAGAAGTTAGAAAAAGGAAGGTGTGGCAGAAGGAGGTTTTGAGTAGGGAGTCAGGAGACAATAAGCAAGAGTATTTGCAGTATAGAGAAAGAACGTGAGTGGTAGGAGATAATTCTTGGTAGGCAAAGTCTTCTTTTTTTGTTTTGGAGATGTGCTCTGTAACCCAGATAACGGAGTATAACACAAAGCAACGTTTGTTACAGAGCAAAGACTCCAAGTAAAACATAGAAAACTCCAGTACCTCTGAGTAGTATTTGTTTTATTTTTTGGTAACTGCGACTATTTACTAAACTAATCTACTGTATAACATTTTTAAAGTAGCTCTTTTGTTATCCATCTTTTCTCTTATCCGGTGGTGGCCATCATTAACGATAAACTCTTCAAGACAATTTCTGAACACTCGCATGACTTGATCGGCCATTTCAAGGAGAATAGTGGCAATTTTGTTTGTCCAAAATTGATGTTCTTACAGCTTGGATATTTTCAGGCATTCATACAGTCTGAGGCCAGCCTGGAGGTTTCCTGTTCAATGTTTTACCCGTCTGTCTAAATTTAATCACACACTGAAGAATTGTTTTCCGATTTGGGACATTACCTTTAGGAGGAATGCTAAAGTGCATTAGGAAGGTGCATTGCATAGTGATGATGGATTTGTTGTTTTTGAAGAATACTTACACTGGACCAAGGCATGTTGCTGACTGAAAACTACAAGGAATCGCCTATCAAAGGACCCCCACCCCAACCCACTCTGCTGCCTCTACCCCACACTATGACCTTGAGAAATTTTGGTACTTCATTTTGGCTCACCCTGTATTTACTCTTACACATTGCCTTTACTTTAAGTGCTGACCGTGCTATGCTAATCACATTTCTAGATTATTTAATTACTAGCAAAATACCCGCGCTTCGCAGCGGTGAAGTACTGCATTAAAATTTTTATTAAGAAGAAAATTTAACCTTTTTAAACTGAGGGAAAATATGCCAATAATTATTTGTTAAGGATCTCTTTGTATACCATGTTGTCAGTTCGGCCCTCCGGTTGTAACATGACCAAGCTGTGCGCTGAGCTTACTCTTGACCATGCAACTTACAGTTGACCATGTGAACAGTAATCTTGTCTCAAATCTCACAGCTTGGATTGCTGCTGTCATAATCAGTTTGAGGTTCATGATTTGTTTCAATTACGACAGTATTTGCAGGACTTGTGTTGAAGTGACATTCGGCATCTGTCAAGCGTTGTAAGCTTACAACCGGTTTCATCGATAACTTCACATCCAGCTTTTGAGAGTTTAAACATTCATAAACATCAAAGTGTCCACTACTGAAAT
>JANRMT010062791.1:1863922-1925183 GCA_026402145.1 Polypterus bichir lapradei | reverse complement strand
AAACCAATGTACATACTTATTTCGGTGGTATGACACCACTGTCAGCCGCCATATTGAACTTTCCAACGTCACTAATTCTCCAACTTCCCGTGTAGGTAGAAGGCTGAAATTTGGCAGGCTCATTCCTTACAGCTTACTTACAAAAGTTAAACAGGTTTCATTTCGAAATTCTACACGTAACGGTCATAACGGTCGACAACGTCCGCCATGTTGAATTTTCTTATTTATGGCCCCATCTTCACGAAATTTGGTAGGCGGATTCCCTGCGCTAACCGAAACCGATGTATGTACTTATTTCGATGGTATGACACCACTGTCACTAATTTTCACAATGTACGCCATGTTGAACTTTCTTATTTATGGCCCCATCTTCACGAAATTTGGTAGGTGGCTTCCCTGCGCTAACCAAAACCGATGTACATACTTATTTCAGTGGTATGATGCCACTGCCGGCCGCCATATTGATGTTTTCAACGTCACTAATTCTCCAACTTCCCGTGTAGGTAGAAGGCTGAAATTTGGCAGGCTCATTCTTTACAGCTTACTTACAAAAGTTAAGCAGGTTTAATTTCAAAATTCTACGCGTAACGGTCAACAACGTCCACCATGTTGAACTTTCTTATTCATAGGTAGAAGGCTGAAATTTGGTACTTATTTCGGTGATATGATGCCACTGTTGGCTGCCATATTGAACTTTTCAACGGTCTTTGTTACTTATGGGCCCATCTTCAAGAAATTTGGTACGCGGGTTCCCAACGCTAACTGAATCCTACTTACGTACATATATACGTCCATAGCCTGCAGCTCAGTCTCCCACGTTGTTGGCTGCCTGCCTATATAAGGCCGTCTGTCGCTCCAGTCTCTACATTCCCTTCCTTGCTTCGCCACGGTATTCACGTCTCCCTGCTGATAACTACAGCCTTTTTATTTAATCCACGGCTTCTCCGCTGTTTTATTGTTCATTTATTACGATTATAGTTATTGTATAGGTATTTTAGACTTACTTTACATTGTTCAGGTACCCATTTCCTTTATCATTCCAACCGTACCCCCATTAACATGTCTATCGAGGTAATCACCATCGATCAAAGAACTGTCACTTACCAAGTGGTTTCCATGCCCGGAGATGGCACCTGCCTTTCCATTCTCTTTGTTACATATTGCACAGCCATATCAGGCTCACTATTGATATCCGGAGGAACATTGTGTCTTATGTATTGAATGACTGGGACAGGTTCAAGGTGTGGACTGATGACGGTACAGGAGATAATTATACTACACAGGAGCACTAGAAGAGTGAAATGCTTAAGTGTACCGAAATGGCCAAATATTTTACACCTTTGGACAACCGCCAATGCCTCTTAAACATCTTAGCTTCACAGGTGACAATTTCAGTAGTGGACACTTTGATGTTTAGAAATGTTTAAACTCTCAAAAGCTGGATGTGAAGTTATCAATGAAATTGGTTGTATACTTACAACGCTTGACAGATGCCGAATGTCTCTTCAACACAAGTCCTACAAATACTGTCGTAACTGAAACAAACCATGAAACTCAAACCGATTATGACAGCAGCAATCCAAGCTGTGAGATTTGAAACAAGATTACTGTTCACATGGCCAACTGTACGTTGCATGCTCAAGAGTAAGCTCAGCGCACAGCTACAGCTTGGTCATATTGCAACTGGAGGGCCGAACTGACAACGTGGCATACAAAGAGATCTTTAACAAGTAATTATTGGTATTTTTTCCCTCAGTTTAAAAAGGTTTAATTTTCTTCTTAATAAAAATTTTAAGGCAGTACTTCACCGCTGCGAAGCGCGGGTATTTTGCTAGTCTATACTAATAAAAGGCAAAGCCCTGACTGACTCACTCACTCACTAACTAACTCATCACTAATTCTCCAACTTCCCATGTAGGTGGAAGGCTGAAATTTGGCAGCCTCATTCCTTACAGCTTACTTACAAAAGTTTGGCAGGTTTCATTTCGACATTCTATGCATAACGGTCATAACTAGAACCTACTTTCGTTCATATATATGGCCATAGCCTGCAGCTCGGTCGCTGTGTGAAGCGGAGTTGCATCCCGCATCATCACGCCTCCCACGTAATTGAGTGCCTGCCCATATAAGGTGAATATTTGTGGGTGAAGGACTGTGCTTAGCATATTCATAAGTGCAGCTACTGTGGAAATCCGCACACCTCCCACGTAATTGACTGCCTGCCCATATAAGGCCGTCCTTCGGTGCGGTGTCTTCATTCCTTTCCTTGCTTCGCCAAGGAAGCAGCCTTTCCACGGCTTCTCTGCTGTTTTATAAACAATCAGCATATAAGGCCGTCCTTTTTTCTTGCTTCGTCAAGGAAGCAGCCTTTCCACGGCTTCTCCATTGTTTTATAAACGAACGCCATATAAGGCCATCCTTTGCCGCGGTGTCTTCATTCCTTTCCTTGGTTCGCCAAGGAAGCAGCCTTTTTACGAGGGATATCCAGAAAAAAAGGTTACAACAGCTGTTAAAAATCGAAAAATGAATATATTTCAACCACATTTACAGGGTATGTTCCAAAATATGTGTTTATTTCTCAACATAATCGCCGTCAACTTCGATGCACTTCTTCAGCCTGGGCACCAGCTTTTTTATACCCTCGTCGAATACGCTCCGCTCCACCTCCGAAAGCCACTTCTCCACTGTCTCCTTCACCTCCTCATCGTTGGAAAAACGTTTCCCACCCATGAATTCTTTCACAATTCTTCCACAAGCTGATGATGGATCTCGGCCACAGATTCGCAACGCAAAGTGAAAAACTTGATGACCGAACGAATCTCGCATTGGCGGTAGGTGGAGCAAACGGCCTCAGCAGAGGTTGATGAACTCGCTTGCTGTGATGACATTTCACAACTGACTGACGCAGTCCCGGGCTTATTTTGACCGTTAGGACCCCCCTACACGCAGGTATGCCAACCTTCGAAAAAAAAAATTCCCTGCACCCTCCAGGGCACTTGTAACCTTTTTTTCAGGATATCCCTCATATTTAATCCACGGGTTCTCCTCTGTTTTATTATTCATTTATTACGATTGTTATAGTGATTGTGTAGGTATTTTAGACTTAGTTTACTGTTCAGGTACCCATTTCGCTTATTTAATCCGCGGCTTCTCTGCTGTTTTTTTGTTTGTTTATTACGATTATATTTATTTCTTGATTCCCTTCTTTGGCTGACTGCCTGCCCATATAAGGCACTGCGGTGTCTTCATTCCCGTTTCCTTTATTTAATCTGTGGCTTCTCCGCTGTTTTATTGTTCGTTTATTACGATTATAGTTATTTCTTGATTCCCTTCTTTGGCGGACTGCCTGCCCATATAAGGCACTGCAGTGTCTTCTTTCCTTTCTTTGGTTCGCCAAGGAAGCAGTCTTTATTTAATCCACTGGTTCTCCGCTGTTGTATTGTTCGTTTATTATGATTCTTATAGTTATTGTGTAGGTATTTTAGACTTAGTTTACTGCTGAGGTACCCATTTCCTTTATTGTTCCAACCATACCCCCATTAACATGTCTATCGAGGTGATCACCATCGATCAAAGAACTATCACTTACCGAGTGGTTTCCATGCCCGGAGATAGCGCCTGCCTTTTCCATTCTCTGTGTTACATATTGCACGGACATATCAGGCTCACTTTTGATATCTGGAGGGACATTGTGTCTTATGTATTGAATGATTGGGACAGGTTCAAAGTGTGGACTGACGATGGTACAGGAGATAATAATATTACACAGGAGCACTATAAGACTGAAATTACTTCCACTCCGCAATGGACAGTATTTCAGATGAAGACAAAGACTTCAAAGTTGTCATTCACGCCGAAATAAAACCATTACATGCACACAAAGGCAGATTTAATAAACCCACAGTTCGTCAAGTTGGTGTTGTCATCGTTGGACAAACGTTTAACAATAGGGATATTGTCTTGAAAACCAGAGACAATAAACTGCAACACATTAAGGAAACCCAGAGATCCTATGATGCACTTCAATATCCCCTCATGTTCTGCTATGGTGAAGACGGCTATTCTGTGTCTATACCTGAAGTTCATGCTGCCAGTAAGTTACCTATGAAGAAAACCGTCTCTGCAGCAAACTTCTGTTCATACCGGCTTATGATCAGACAACATCATGATAATACTATCCTTTTCTTCCAAACTTTATTAAATCAGTTTTTAGTTGATATGTACGCAAAAATTGAATCCGAAAGACTCAGTTATATCAGACTAAATCAGAATAAACTACGAGCTGAAAATTACGTTCACTTAAAAGATGCTATTGACAAAAACGACACTAATTTAATAGAACTTGGTCAAGCTGTGATATTACCATCATCCTTCACTGGAGGACCTCGCTATATGCACAAGCATACACAAGACGCAATGACATACATACATCATTATGGCCGCCCTGACTTATTCATCACATTTACTTGCAATCCTAAATGGACTGACATCACTGAAGTTCTCCTTCCACGTCAAAAACCTCACGATCAGTTGTGTATTTCATGTCAAGATTCGCAAAATGATGGACTTGCTCACGAAGAGTAACATTTTCGGCTGTACAAATTGCTACTTGTACACCATAGAGTGGCAAAAGCGAGGTATTCCCCATGCACACATTCTATTGTGGCTAAAGGATAGGATTAAACCAGCTGTCATCGGTCAAGTCATCCGTGCAGAAATTCCTGATGCACAGACTGACCCTGCCCTCCACAAAATAGTAAAATCCACCATGATTCACGGCCCATGTGGACCTCATAATATCAACTCACCCTGCATGATCAACAGAATATGCAGTAAGAAGTGCCTGCGTCCGTTCATCTCAGAAACTCAGACTGGAGAAGATGGTTACCCTCAGTACCGCCGGCGCGCACCTGCTGATTGAGGTCATACAATCAGCATCAAAGGAGTAGACATCGACAACAGATGGGTGGTCTCTTATAGTCCTGTGCTGTCCCGCTGCTTCAATGCTCACATCAATGTCGAATTTTGCAATCCAGTAAAATCGATCAAATACATCTGCAAGTATGTTAACAAGGAAAGTGACCAGGCAGTATTTACAATAAAAAATCAAAATGACGAAGTATCTCGATACGAAGCTAGTCATTACATTAGTAGCTCTGAAGCAGCCTGGCGCATTTTCTGTTTTCCCATTCATGAACGTTTCCCTCCGGCCGTTCATCTTGCTGTGCATCTTGAGAACGGACAAAGAATTTATTTCACAGAAGGCAATGTTGCAGATAAAGTACACAATCCACCACAGGCGACCCTTTTAGCGTTCTTTGACCATTGCAAACACGATGATTTTGCAAAACAACTTCATTATAATGAAATTCCATCATATTATGTATGGGCAAACAACATGTTTCATCGGAGGAAACAGGGCAACCCTGTACCAGGACATTCAGGAATGAAAAAAGATAATGTACTGGGACGGGTCTACACTGTGCACCCAAATAACTTTGAATGCTACCAGCTTCGACTGCTGCTCAACAAAATCACAGGTCCTACGTCTTTCAGATCTCTCAGAACAGTTGATGGTGTCCTACATCCAACCTATAAGTCGGCCTGCAGGGCACTCGTTTTTTTACATGACGATATCAACTGGGACGAGACTCTACAGGAAGCTGCTCTGTCGCGCTCACCTCAAAAGATCCGTGAACTGTTTGCTGTCATGCTGGTGTTCTGCCAAATGGAAAACCCCTTAAACCTATCGGCAAAACATAAACACAGCATAGCAGAAGATGTTAGGAGACAGACTGAAAGAGATTATATACGAACAGAAGTCCACCAGTGGTTAAATTTGATCTGTAACAAGTGTCTACAGTTGCTTGAAAACTACGTAATTGCTATTGGAGGTCAATCTCTTCATCATTACGGTTTGCCTTCACCTTTCAGAGAACTGGCACAACTTATGTCAAATCCCGAGTACTTGAAAGAGACATCTTACAACACACCTTGCAATTGGCCAATATAGTCACAAATAACGAGCTGTTGCTAAATAGTGACCAAAAGTCAGTTTATGACCAAGTCATGAGCAGCGTTGTCTTGGCCACTGGCATGGTGTTTTTCCTTGATGCTTCAGGAGGAACTGGTAAGACATTCCTAATAAACCTTCTCCTTGCAAATATCCGAGCCAAACGTAACATTGCCATAGCTGTGACTTCTTCTGGCATTGCTGCAACTCTTCTTGAGGGTGAAAGAACTGCTCATTCAGCTTTCAAGCTGCCTCTGAACCTCAACCATACTGAATCCCCCATGTGTAACATATCAAAGCAAAGCAACATGGGTGAAGTGCTGCGACATTGTCAGCTTATTGTCTGGGATGAATGCACTATGGCACACAGAGGAGGTGTTGAGGCTTTAGACAGGACCCTCCAAGACATCCGAAACACCAACAAACATATGGGAGGCTTGACAGTGTTGCTGGCTGGAGACTTCCGCCAAACCCTACCAGTCGTGCCCAGAGGACCACGTGCTGATGAAGTTAAAGCATCTCTAAAGTCTTCATACCTATGGCCACATATCAATGTTGTTACTTTAAAAATAAACATGAGAGTTGATTTGAAGGCAACAAAAAAGCCGGGGAGTTCTCTGGTCTTCTGATGAGTAAAGGTGATGGCCTCTTCATACAAGAAAATTGTAAAATAAATATTCCTGCAAATCTCTGTCTCATTGTGAATACCTTACAAAGCCTTCTTCAAAATGTTTACCCCAATCTACGAAATCACCACCAAAACAACGTGTCATGGTTGAGAGAGAGAGCTATCTTGACACCAAAAAATGACATGACTACAACTAAACCACATTTTACTTCAAGAACTACCTTCACAACCAAAAACATATCAGTCTGTTGATTCAGTTGTACAAGTAGAAGATGCAGTACATTATCCGGTAGAGTTTCTCAACACTCTAAATCCTCCAGGCACTCCTGAGCATAATCTCATTTTGAAGGTTGGGGCACCAATAATGTTACTGAGAAACTTACAGCCACCGAAACTTTGTAACGGCACAAGACTTCAGGTCACGTGTCTACAAAACAACCTAATTGAGGCAACTATTTTTACTGGCAGTGTCTTAGGTGAGAGAGTTTTTATTCCTCGCATCCCCGTTATACCATCTAATCTCCCATTTCAATTCAAACTCCTTCAATTTCCAGTAAGGCTCTGCTTCGCAATGACAATAAGTCTCAGGGACAAACGCTACAAAAGGTTGGCATTGATTTGAGACAGGATTGCTTTTCACTTGGCCAACGTATGTTGCAAGCACAAGAGTAAGCTCAGCGCACAGCTTGGTCATATTACAACCGGAGGGCCGAACTGACAACATGGTATACAAAGAGATCCTTAACAAATAATTTTTTGTATATTTTCCATCAGTCTAAAAATGTTTACTTTTTTTCTTAATAAATATTTTAAGGCAGTATTTCGCCGCTGTGAAGCACGGGTATTTTGCTAGTCTATACTAATAAAAGGCAAAGCCCTCACTGACTGACTGTCTGACTCACTCACTCATCACTAATTCTCCAACTTCCCGTGTAGGTAGAAGGCTGAAATTTGGCAGGCTCATTCCTTACAGCTTACTTACAAAAGTTAAGCAGGTTTCATTTCGAAATTCTACGCGTAACGATCAACAACGTCCGCCATGTTAAACTTTCTTATTTATGACCCCATCTTCACGAAATTTGGTAGGCGACTTCCCTGCACTAACCGAAACCGATGTACGTACTTATTTCGGTGGTATGATACCAATGTCAGCCGCCATATTGAACGTTCCAACGGTCTTTGTTACCTATAGGCCCATCGTCAAGAAATTTGGTAAGCGGGTTCCCAACGCTAACTGAATCCTACTTACCTACATATATACGTTCATAGCCTGCAGCCCGGTTGCCGTGTGCGGCGGCCTTGGGTCCCCCATCCCCATGCCTCCCATGTTGTTGGCTGCCTGCCTATATAAGACCATCCGTCACTCCGGTCTCTTCATTCCCTTCCTTGCTTCTCCACGGTATTCACGTCTCCCTGCTGATAACTGCAGCCTTTTTATTTAATCCACGGCTTCTCCGCTGTTTTATTGTTCGTTTATTACGATTATAGTTATTGTATAGGTATTTTAGACTTAGTTTACATTGTTCAGGTACCCATTTCCTTTATCGTTCCAACCGTACCCCCATTAACATGTCTATTGAGGTGATCACCATCGATCAAAGAACTGTCACTTACCGAGTGGTTTCCATGCTCGGAGATGGCGCCTGCCTTTTCCATTCTCTGTGTTACATATTGCACGTCCATATCAGGCTCACTCTTGATATCCAGAGGAACATTGTTTCTTATGTATTGAATGATTGGGACAGGTTCAAGGTGTGGACTGATGACTGTACAGGAGATAATTATACTACACAGGAGCACTATAAGAGTGAAATACTTAAGCCCTTCACCTATGGTTCAGCATGTGAGTTGATGGCTGCCGCTGAATTGTTCGGTTGTTGCTTTCAAGTCTACTGAAATGGCCAAATATTTTACACCTTTGGACAACTGCCAATGCCTCTTAAACATCTTAGATTCACAGGTGACGATTTGAGTAGTGAACACTTTGATGTTTATGAATGTTTAAACTCACAAAAGCTGGATATGAAGTTATCGATGAAACCGGTTGTATGCTTACAACGCTTGACAGATGCCGAATGTCACTTCAACACAACCAGTCCTGCAAATACTAATGTAATTGAAACAAACCATGAAACTCAAACCAATTATAACAGCAGCAATCCAAGCTGTGAGATTTGAGGCAAGATTGCTTTTCACATGGCCAACTGTACGTTGCATGCTCAAGAGTAAGCTCAGCGCACATCTTGGTCATATTACAACCGGAGGGCCGAACTGACAACGTGGCATACAAAGAGATCCTTAAAAAAATAATTATTGGTATATTTTCCCTCAGTTTGAAAAGGTTTACTTTTCTTCTTAATAAAAATTTTAAGGCAGTACTTCGCTGCTGCGAAACGCGGGTATTTTGCTAGTACAGGGTAAACCCAAAACAATTTAAATTCATAATAATTGTTAAATATTTCCATTAATAGAACAATAGTTATAAATATTCAATAAATACATATTGCTTATGAAAAGTGTTCAATGCCTTTTTGTGCTTGCAGGTAATAACTTTTCCTCGTATACCATCCATAACTCAACTGTTCAAATAGTCTTTGAAAAATGTTGCTGCAGAAAAGAGAGATATTAGGTTGTGACTCCACTTCCAAGTAGCATTCAAATACCTGGTCAGCAACCTTAACATACTATCATGTCCGGGGATGGGAAACAACAACAAAAGAAAAGAGAAGGCAGAGTGGGGTGGAGGTTATTAGTTAAAGAGCCATGTTCTATGGGGGTTCCTGTAGAAATTAAGAAAATTTGGAAAGTATTTTTAACCCCTCATTCTTGAAGTGGAATCTTGGGCAGACATTTTCCTTTACCCCTTTTTATAGAATAATAGATATAATGTAACACCAATATCTTTCAGAGAATATCTCAAAGTTAGCACAGCAAGCAGAAGTCAAGGAAGAAATCCACAGTCTGGACTGTTAAATTTCTAATTGGTTTAGGAAGTGAGATTAAAATAAACCAAAACATTTAGGCTCCACATTCCTTTTCCCATTTTTCTAATTACAGAACAATGTTCAACTATATGCAGTCTCATATTTCATTTCCAAAAAAATAATTATATTTCACTTTGTCTATGGCTATCAGGGTAATTCATATAAAATATATATTTTATCCTTTCCCCCATAAAGTCCCTTAAATTATTTCAAAGTCACTTAGATCAGCAGGAATTATCCTGAAACACATCTATTAATATCTCTTATCTCATTCTACTGTCCAGAATGGAGAACATTATGGATATCTCTGGCACTGACCTGCAGTGGTTTAAGTCCTATCTGACTGACAGGCAAGAACTGCTTTTCCCAAGGTTTCTTCCATTTTTTTTCCCTACAAGGGTTATTTTGTGAGGTTTTTCTTGTCTTCTTAGAGAGTCAAGGCTGGGGGGCTGTCAAGAGGCAGGGCCTGTTAAAGCCCATTGCGGCACTTCTTGTGTGATTTTGGGCTATACAAAAATAAATTGTATTGTATTGTATTTTCCCAATTTTATGCATAGTCTTATCAATCACTTCATTCCTTAAAAAAAAAAAATCTTCACACAATGGTTCTCATTCATGAAATGTTCATAAATTAACAATCACATTTGCATGTAAAAGGCAATTTTTACTAAAAGCTTACCCCATATTCACAAACCATCATTAAAACATTGATTTTTTTCTTAATACCCTGCATAGGTTCATGAGTACCAATCATTTGTAAATTGTCAGGTGCGTGTGTATAATCTTTTCATTACTATAATTCACACCTATCAATACTCCAAATCATATTACACAAGGATGTGCTGCTGCATGTGCTCAGCATCTAACAAAATGTCAAAAGTGAAAAAAAGAAAGGAAAAAAAACTTCAAAGAAGTGGAGGTCAAGATACTGTTAACAGAAGGTAACAAAAGAAAAGAATTATTATTCTGTAGCATGAGTTAGGGTGTCACTTGGTCAAACAAAAGTATTGCTTGGAAAGAGGTGATAAATGCGGTTAATCCAGTGTCTGCTGTAGAGCAAACTGTTCAAGAAATTAAAAAGGAAATGGTTTGATTTAAAATTAGATGCAAAGAAACACATAGCTACTCACCGAAAAAGTACTTCTGCGATGAGAGGCAGTCCAGGCTCTTTGCAACCCTCTGTTTGAGACTGAGCACATTGGCTCATTTATTGGAGAGGTGTAGTTAGTGGGTATTATTCCCAAAGGAGACAGCGACATGACTCAGATGATGAAGCAATCATCACACGTGAATTGTAAGTGATTTGTTTCATTCTTTAATAATAATGAGCTGAAACATTCACTTATTCATTATTGTATTTACTATTAATATGAACAGGGAGATTCTGCTTGCTATACAGAGACTTCAAGTAAGATACCCAACACTCCACACGTGCTCAGGAACCTGCATTCCAGAGAAATGGGTGGAGAAGTAGTCCAGTTCTCACAGAAGAAATTATTGCAAATCAAAACCAACTTAACCAAACAGTTGAAAGAATGTACTCCACCCTGAAAGATATATAAACCAGCATGAAAGAAATGTCTGGGTGAATTACACATTGTGTTACAAAATGGTGCCAAATGCCAAGTAATTTACCAAATACTCTGTTAATTTGCGTTTTCATCATTTTTAATAAGACATCTTTACCTCAGAGACATCATATTCCTTAGTCATAATTGTTCCTGCACTGGGGTTTTCTTCAGCTGGCTTTTCAAGCATTGGCTATGGGTCAGGTTCATTTGGTATATTAGGTTTCAGACATCCTTCCTTCATTGCTATATTGTGTAAAACACAGCAGGCTAATACTGTTTTGCACACCTTTTCAGGTGAATATTAGAGTGCCTTTGTATCCAAGGATAGCCATCATGCCTTCAAAATTATATTGTTGCGCTCAATAATAGCTTGTGCTGTTGCATGTGCATTATTTTAAGCCCATTCCTGTGGTGTCTATGGGTTGTTTAGAGGTGTCATAAGCCATGTCTTTAATGGGTAACCCCTGTCCCTAATTGATAAAAAAAGCCTATTTATACATCGGGCAGCAATTTTGAGCAGCACACACTTAGTATCACATATAAGCTGTACGTTGATAGAATGGAAGTGTTTTTTATATATGCAAACACATCATTGAGTGGAGTAGGTTGGCCAGCTCGTAAAACCCTTAACTAACTTCCACTTGCCTTTCCCCACCATATGAGACTGGGTATAATCTTGCATTAGTGTTAATATGCCGTTAAGTACTCTAGGTAGTATGCTGCTCATAGCTTGCTGAGAAACCCCAGACCTGTCTGCAATCTCCCACTGAAATGTCACTTTAGCCAAAAAGCCAAGTGTTGACAGGACTTTGAGATGTTCCAGTATGGCACAGTTTTTTGTTGTTGCTCTTCTCATAATAGGATCCATAGTAGTGCATAAATGCACCAGAGTGGTCCGAGCAGTCTAAAATGACAAATCAACCATTCATTACTCTCTGCCAACACATACAGTATTTATTTTATTTTATTCATTTAAAATGTGTTTTGTGCAAATGATATTCATATATCATGCTTTTTTTATTATTTTCACCTGCACTACACTTGTATTTAAGTGTAGCGTAAGATTCGTTAGTTTTTGCAAACAGACAATCCTTACTAAAACATTGATAAATACCAGAATTTCCCTCTATGAACTCTTGATTAACAAATTCATTCTTCTCACATTTCATGCTGAGACCCCTTGTCTTTAACCATTTATATTCCCAAAATCACTTAAACCTTGTTTAGTCCACTTCAGTCACAGAATTCTCTTTCAGGTACTGCAAAACATATTCAAGGTTATTTAAGCTATCTTTAACACATTTAAACTTACTAAAGTTTTATTATTATTATTATTATTACAGTTGTTATTATTATTTGTCATCTGCTATTTAAAGCATTTGCATCATTTTTCCTTTCATGCTTACATCTATATATATAACTAGCAAAATACTTGCGCTTCGCAGCGGAAAAGTAGTGTGTTAAAGAAGTTATGAAAAAGAAAAGGAAACATTTTAAAAATAACTTAACATTTGCTTTCTATTTGTTTGCATAAGCACAGTCCTTCACCAGCAATTATTTAATGTTAACTCAGACCCGGCACTTAAAAGTTTCTGTCGCACTTTTACTGAGTTTCTGCCAAATACCATTCTATCCCTGACCATCTCATTTTCGTTTGCATAAGCACAGTCCTTCACCAGCAATTTTAACTTAGTTACAAAGTGATCAAAAGTCTCGTTTATACCCCACGTCCTCTCATTAAACTTGTATCTCGCGAATATCATATTTGTCTTAGGCATGACAAACGCCAGCGGCAGCGTGTCTATGAGCTTAATTTAAAGTTAAGCTTTACACCTTGCTTTCCTATTTTAACTCCGTTACAAATTGATCCAAAGTCTCGTTTATACCTCGTGTCTTCTCATTAAACTTGTATCTCGCGAATATCATATTCGTCGTAGGCATGACAAACGGCAGCAGCAGCGTGTCTATAAACTTAATTTAAACTTACGGTTTACACCGTGCTTTGTTTCCGCAGTAGCTGCACTTATGAATATGCTTGTATGCGTCACTCGCTTCATATTCTTTTGCTGCCTTCTCAATTGTGTAATGCGTTTTTTGTTCAGCGCTCTTTGGAGCTCTTCTTGTTCTCTATGTACTGCGTTCACGGTCAGTTCACGTGAGCCGCTCTCTTGTGTGATCTTGCGATGTCCACGGCTTTATTTAATGTTAGCTAAGACCCAGCACTTAAAAGTTTCTCTTGCACTTTCGCTGAGTTTGTGCCAAACACTAGACCATCTCATGTTCATTTGCATAAGCACAGTCCTTCACCCGTGAATATTTACCTTATATGGGCAGGCACTCAATTACGTAAGAGGCGTGATGATGCAGGACGCAACTCCACCTCACACGGCGACTGAGTTGCAGGCTATGGCCATATATATGGTCGAAAGTAGGTTCCAGTTATGACCGTTACGCGTAGAATTTCGAAATGAAACCTGCTTAAACTTTTGTAAGTAAGCTGTAAGGAATGAGCCTGCCAAATTTCAGCCTTCCACCTACACGGGAAGTTGGAGAATTAGTGATGAGTCAGTCAGTCAGTGAGTGAGTCAGTCAGTCAGTGAGGGCTTTGCCTTTTATTAGTATAGATTCACTAAGGGCACTCAAGACAGTGAGCGCAAGCAAGACAGAGCCACGCCCACCATCTCACAGAGCCCCGCCCGCCAACTCTAAGACCATGAGATACGCTCGACAGAGCCTCGCCCACCAACTGTAACTAAGGGCAAGCAAGACAGAGAGTGCACACAAGACAGAGAGCGCACACAAGACAGAGAGCCACGCCAGCCAAAGCCCGCCCGCCAACTCTAACTAAGGGCAAGCAAGACAGAGAGCCACGTCCGCCAACTCACAGAGCCCCGCCCACCATGGGATACGCACGACAGAGCCCCGCCCACCATCTCTAATCCTACTTCCGTGTCCACTGTCGCTCTCGATCAAACAGCAATAATTAGCAAACAAACAAAGATAACTGGCAGTAACAGTGCAAAATTCAGAGTTGGTATGCCAGTTTGAAAAGATAAGTTTTGAGGGTAGTTTTAAAATGTGTTATTGAATCAAGCTGATGTATATGAGAGAGAAGAGAATTCCTGAGTTGAGGAGCACTATGAGAGACGCTCGAGCTCCCATAGCACAGAGTTTGATGTGTGGTACAGAAAGTACAGCTGCATATGAGAATCAGAGTGCGCGAGATGAGTGTCAGTCTGTAGAAGATCAGTGAGGTTATGGAGAGCTTTAAATGTTAAGAGCGGTATTTAGTATTGTATTCTGTAGTTAACAGGGAGCCAGTGAATTTGAGAGAGAATAGGTTAGGTATGTTCAGTGGATTTAGAACAGCAGAATTTTGAATAAATTGTAAGCGATGGATACGTTTTTGTGTGATAACAGATAGAATACCATTACAGTAATCTATACATGAGGTGACTCGGGCATTAACCAATACTTTAGTACTGTGTTGCGTAAGAACAGGACGAAGTCTAGAAATGTTTCGGAGATGGAAGAAAGCAGTCCGAGAAATGTTACTTATATGGGAGGAATTATTTAATAACAATATTATTATTATTTAATAATTGGCATTATTAGTGTATAAATGGATATAAATAATTGTATGTAAACGATTCACCAAAATCTGTTGTATGTAAGCGATACTGTTTATAATGTTATTGTTTTTTCATCAGAAAACCCGGTTTCCACGTCTACCTGTATTAGTTTAAATGGCACTTTTACCACTCGCAATAGGGCGGACGCGCTGACTTATCGTGTCGACTGGGCAACACAGTGAATGCGGCGTCTATCTATATATGTCTATGTTTTCCGTAGCCTGCTACAGGAAGGTACTTTCTCGACCATTGGCATTGGTTTCGCTCCTTGCTATTTTCGTTATACTGCGACGGTGGTTTCCTAAGCCTTTGTTATACTGAATTCCTTTCTCACAGTTTTCCGTTCCTATTCTTACACCGCCGTATGCTACGGCAGGCTTCGGCTAGTTTACTGTATTTCACTCCACACAGAGAACATGCAACCCTGAATCTTCATTTCCTGTCTACTTAATAGTGCTAATCACTGCACCACCATACTGTTCAAGTTACCTAACAACTCACGTTTAGACGTTCTTAAAACAATATCCGTATCCTATAAATGCACCTGAAACGTCCTTTAAATTTGAAACCTGTTTCATTAGTCAGCATGTCACACACAGTATTATTATCTATATTCAATACACACACTACACTTCCTAAAGGTGTCACAGTACAGTAGATTCAACCTCACACATACACACAACAGTAGTATTTTTATTCTTGAATTAAAATCGTCTCCTTTTGTAGTTTGTTATTATTAAATCTTGGTCAGGTTTTGAAGAAAAGACGTACATTTGTAAACCTTTATAAGCAAAAAATCGTAACGTCTTTATTGTTCCAATTATACACATACTCAGAAAGTCATATTTAACCCAAACTAACTCAGAACTCTGGAAATTTATATCAGATATTTCTAATTTTGTGCACACAGTAAATTTTCAGCAAATAACTTAGAACATTTAATACATCATTTTCAAACACACTGAGCATTCTTTTAACACATTTAATCACTTGCAACATTTTTTCTCAAAAATGTCTCCTTATTAAACTAAAATAGGATTTTACATCTTTCATTCTTTTCGATCATACTTTCTTTCACTCACCAGTCCATTGCAGGGCATTCATGTTGCCAGTGTCCATTAATTATTGAGACTTTTTACTATTTTCTGGCCCTACAACTACAATTTACACATGCAATCTCTTAGTTGCAATAGTTACACATTTGTTTTTTGTTTTAGTTCCCTACACATTGATATGTCTATTTACTTAAATACTATGCTTGGCACAAAAGAAAACAAAGGCAGAACTGTAGAAAAGAATGAGTTAACTACCTTTACCTTTACACATGCTCTCACTCACTTTGCTGATTAGATTAAACAAACACCCTCTGCTGTACCTCTGATGACGTGGCCTCCAATTGCTGTTGCGATTTCTAACCATTGCCGCAGAGTCTGCTCGGCCACAGAGAGAACACACAATCATTACACATGAAACATAAATCTAACATATTTATACTAATATGAAAAATCTTACCTTTTAATCTAAGCCCCATTATCTTTTCTAAGTAGTTACATTTTCAATTACTATACAATTGTCTTATTCTACTTTTAACCCTGTCTACATTTTGGATTCTCCCTTCCATGGGTTGCAGCCTTTTAACAACCACTCCTCTGACCAAGTAACAAGAAGGAGATCTATTCCTTACACGGAGGAGAGATAGGGACCCCTGTCCCTATCTAACCCTTCTTGCTAATCAGCCTAATGCTTTGCCCATTCTAATGATCAAAACAGGACAAGCCATTTTATAGCATTACTCTCTACTGAGACCTTTTGCCAAATGCAGAGCAAGATTTGGGCAAATCCCCCAGACAATAGTTGGTGACTTTCTCCAGACGGCAACCCAAAATATTCTGACACACAATAAGGAGTCACTTGGGATTTATTCTTACTCAACAGCAATCTCCAGTGCTCCCAGCAGATACCTGAGATGGCATAAGCTATTTCTGGTATGCAAAAGGTTTCACAAAAATCTATTTTCTGTTTCTTGAATTTATTCACCCGTCTTTGTCTCAGCTCTGCCAGGACTCAAACCCAGAACGAAGGAGACTTCTTCTTTTGTCCTTATCTATTCTAACATGGCTGACAAACTAATCAAGCCACAGCGGTCTCCAGTTCCTAACCTAACTACACTAAAACTAACCCATTATCTACATATAAAAACACTCCTATTCTAACTGTTTGGTTTAGAACCCAGTGCCTTCTCCCCACCTTAACAAATTTTCTCCTGTGTGTCACAGGTTTGATGGTTGCGCCCTCCGAATTATTTGAACTGCTCCTTGTCCAGGTACCAAAACCATGGTAAAAATCTAACATATTAATTAAAGAAAGAAACTTATCCTCTACCAGGGCAAGTTTGATAAAACCTTTTTTAGTCTGTAATCAGGCAGGAGAAAGCTTGTCCATCTGTGTCATTTGTTTACCCTTGCAGTACCATGCATCTGTCACAGCAGCCTGTTACAGCATGATCAGAATGGTCATAGAAATGATGTTTAAATATCAAACTCTGATTGGTTAAAAGACATGATATGTTTTAACATAGAGCACAACTATGGTGTATGGTCCAATGTGCATGAAAGAACATTATATCAGCTAGTTTCTTGATCCATCCCCCTGGAACATTCTGCTTGTTTATTTCACCATTTCAGCAGTCTCTTCATGACATTAAAAAAACAAATGCTTATATATTTTACTGTGCGTAGAAAACAAAAATGCTTAACTACTTTTACCTCTAAATTATTCTCTCACACAACCTAATTTCATTGGAATTTCCTTCATTAGAATATTGTTTACAACATCTGTTAGTGCCATTTCTGTATTATGACTCTTGTGGAAGCCCGAGTGGAATTTCTCAAATAAATGAGATAGATACTTTATTAATTCCAAGGGGAAATTCACATACTGCAGCAGCATACATAAAGAACAATATTAAATTAAAGAGTGATAAAAATGCAGGTATAACAGACAATAACTTTGTATAATGTTAACGAAGAGTAACATAGTGTGGGGGAGGAACGATCTCCTCAGTCTGTCAGTGGAGCAGGACAGTGACAACAGTCTGTCACTGAAGCTGCTCTTCTGTCTGGAGATGGTCCTGTTCAGTGTATGCAGTGCATTCTCCATGATTGACAGGAGCCTGCTCAGCACTCGTCGCTGTGCCACAGATGTCAAACTGTCCAGCTCCGTGCCTACCATAGAGCCTGCCTTCCTCACCAGTTTGTCCAGGCGTGAGGCATCCCTCTTCTTTATGCTGCCTCCCCAGCCACTCACCGCGTAGAAGAGTGTGCTCGCCACAACCATCTGATAGAACATCTGCAGCATTTTATTGCAGATGTTGAAAGATGCCAGCCTTCTAAGGAAGTATAGTCGGCTCTGTCCTTTCTTACACAGAGCATTATGATGTGTAAGGTGAGACTGAAGCTCATTGGCTACTACTTTTTGAAGTATTGTATATAGAGACGGTAAATTTGAAATGGGTCTATAACTATTAAGTGCATGTGGGTCTAGGTCTGACTATTTAAGTAATACTTTGATAACTTGACACTTTTTTAGTGCATCAGGACCTGCGCCATTCAGTAATGAGCTATTGCTAAGAATGGGTGCTGCCAGAACAACCATTGAGATTTGTACTGGTCCTGTTCTTTTACAAGATTAAAATTTCCAAAGTGGTGTATGCAAGCAAGACAGTATGTACTAAGCTATTTTTAGCTTTGCAATGTGATGTTGAGATCTGTAACTTGTATTTTCAATTTTCTCATTAAAGAAATTCATTATGTCTGTACTGCTAATGTCTTTTGGTATATTGCACTGTAGTTCTGAATTCCTATTTGTTAGATTAGCCACTGTTCTAAATAAACAGGAGTGTGTCGCTGACTGCCACTGACTTGCTAAGATAATGTAAATAAAGTCTACAACTAAAAATCACTAGAAAAATGGTCTAATGTGACATGGCCATAAGTCATTGCAATGCACCTTGCTTCTTTATGGATGTTATGGCATCTAGAATAGAGAGAAAAGCTACACAGACATTCTTTCCTCAGACTGTTGTTATTAATATTTCTGTGTGTCTTTAATTAAAAGCCTACATTACCATTAACATAAAGAGCATATGGTATGAGCTTCTGTCTCCCAGATCGCTGCAGCTGTGGTATGTCTTTTATTGGCTTGAAATTCTAATTCTCTGCCATTCACAAAATGATGTAGAGTGCTATGACACAAATTAAGCATGTTCATGCTTGTAATAATATCAAAATTATCTGGGGGTTATTCCACAAAGCGTGCTTAGCTAGTAAGCCACCCTTCAGTTGAGACTTCAGGCTTATCTGAGCCAGTTTCAGTTCTACCAAAGAGGATTTGGGCAAGTTGCACTTGGTACAAAAGACATTTAAGCATCATTTCTTGGCCTGCTCCATACTAAAGATGAAGCTTAGTGCTGTGGATTGAGTTCACCAATGCGAAATAAAATCTCAGAGAAAGATTTAAAAATCATTGTCAAACGTTTAAATCATGTAATTATTTGCCACTTTATTTGTCAGTGACTGGGTTATTTATCATATACAGGGCTGCTGCAATCCTAATTACACTGTCATTTAACACTAGAATTACCAGAGCCTACGAAAATACTCGTAAATCCGTCCCACCTTAAATCACTTCTTAAATCCCTTCACACCTCTCCGCCAGTGTCTTTTGTCCTCTAAATGTGCTGATGAAGAGAAGCTAGAAGCAGCCGGCTATTCCATCCCCCCACCAATTTAGAACGTGCACAAATTTCTCTCAGCTCATGCCTTGATTGAGTATCTGGGAGTGAAGTGAAGTTTTAGAGTGGAAATAATAGATCGTTATTTGGAACACACGCATTTCATGTCTGTTCCGTTTCTACAGTAATCTGTGTAAACACATTGTTAAAACAGAAACATTTTTTATATTCTAGTAGTAGATGACAAAATGTAGGCATAAACTATATAATGTATGAAGCCTGAAGTCCAGATATCAAAGAAACATTTTCACAAAAGGTACAGATATAACACAACAATTGCGCTTTCATTTAAAAATATAACTACAGAAACAAAAAGCCGCCTTAACATGCGACATTGACAGCCGTTTATTACGATTGCCTCCGTGGCGCAATAGATTCAGCTGCCGACTGGGAACCAAAAGGTCGCGAGTTCGAACCTGCACTACTCCATTTTGAGAAGTAAACTGCTCTTAGTCTTACTATTTTAGAATAAAAGCATACATTTGATTTCAGTCTGTAACAGCCAGTGTAATTTATGATCCTTATAAAGGTTAGCTTTGTTTTTGTTTTTTTTTTATTCACTTTTCATTCTCTCAGTCGCGTTCAGAATCAATCCATACAACCCCATCTGACATGGCTGTTTTCACATAAAGACACGCTATAGCTCTGCAGTGTACTTGTGACTGCATTCTCGTAACAATGTTTGCGAAATGAAGTGTCTGCGTGCACTTTTCGTGGCATTACACGTGTATTTTTTGAGCATGCCATTTGAGCATGCTCAAACACAGGAACATATGTTGGTGTAAAAGTATAACAAAACAAGTGCACTTTTATTCAAGACTACCTGTATAACTGAAGAAAAAAGAAAGCAAGTTACAGTAGGCGATTGATACGACAGCTTGCATGGTGCAATGCTAAGAAGTGCCGATTTCCATTCCGAGCTATATAAAATCATCACATTCAAATATTAACAGTTCCCACACACCCAAGGACCGTCCTTCCTGTATTTACAACACGTGTACTTGTTGCAGTGTACACACCTCTCTGTGCTATGGTTCCTATTACACTGAATGAACACCTGACACTGTACTTTCTTCCCTGGGGGAAGGTCCCACATCAGAGAATTTCCAGTTCCTGCATAAATTCACACCCGATCTGACACTGTTCGTTTTCAAATGATATTGCATTAGTGCGATGATGTTTTCACATATATTGTCTCTTTCTTTGAGGTGTGTAATAGAAACCACAGCATAGAGAGAAGTGTTCCTGTGTTTGAGCATGCTCAAAAAATATACGTGTAATGCCACGAAAAGTGCACGCAGAGACTTTATTTCGCAAACATTGGTACGAGAATGAAGTCACAAGTACACTGCAGAGCTATAGCGTGTCTTTATGTGAAAACAGCCGTGTCAGATGGGGTTGTATGGATTGATTCTGAACGCGACTGAGAGAATGAAAAGTGAATTAAAAAAAAAAAAGAAGCTAACCTTTATAAGGATCATAAATTACACCAGCTGTTACAGACTGAAATCAAATGTATGCTTTTATTCTAAAATAGTAAGACTAAGAGCAGTTTACTTCTCAAAACGGAGTAGTGCAGGTTCGAACTCACGACGTTTTGGTTCCCAGTCGGCAGCTGAATCTATTGCGCCATGGAAGCAATCGTAATAAACGGCTGTCAATGTCACATGTTAAGGCGGCTTTTTGTTTCTGCAGTTATATTTTTGAATAAAAGCGCAATTGTTGTGTTATATCTGTACCTTTTGTGAAAATGTTTCTTTGATATCTGGACTTCAGGCTTCATACATTATATAGTTTATGCCTACATTTTGTCATCTACTACTAGAATATAAAAAACATTTCTGTTTTAACAATGTGTTTACACAGATTACTGTAGAAACGGAACAGACATGAAATGTGTGTGTTCCAAATAACGATCTATTATTTCCACTCTAAAACTTCACTTCACTCTCAGATACTCAATCAAGGCATGAGCTGAGAGAAACTCACGCACGTTCTAAATTGGTGGGGGGATGGAATAGCTGCTTCTAGCTTCTCTTTATCAGCACATTTAGAGGACAAAGGACGCTGGCGGAGGGGTGTGAAGGGATTTAAGAAGCAATTTAAGGTGGGACGGATTTATGAGTTTTTTCGTAGGCTCTGGTAATTCTAGTGTTAAATGAATATGATATGCTTGTTTCAAAACAGTAAAACGTGGAAACCTCTAACCAGAGGTGTGGGACTCGTTTTAAGGCATCTCAACATGTACTTCATTTAGACCATTTTTTTTTGACCTCTGGTAAGATTTCCCTGAATGTCCAGTTCATTTAGGTAAATGTGAACACACCAATCATACTCTGGTGTGGATCACAACAACCATACCGAGACCCTTTGGAAAGGGTGGTCTCAGTGCACTGTACTCTGGAGTGGTTCGAATTAGATTTTAGTTGGATCTGGCATGGGTCCAGTTTTACATGAAGTACTGTGCATTATGCATGACATTTTGCGTGCTGTGGTAGTCATACTGAGTGTCTACTGTCAGTAATTGGGGAATCTCATGCATAGCATACTGAGTTGAGGATTAACATGGAGAATTTAAAGCAATAAAAAGGTTTAGAAAATGCATAGGCACACAGGTACAAATAACACAATTGATATAAATAGACTTGCTCAATTATTGGCCCAATCAGAGAAGCAGCTGATTCAGTCTTTGGAGCCTCTCACACACAGGATCATTTCACTTATGATTGAGTCAGTCAGGACACATACAGAGGTGACAAGAAACAAACAGCAGTTCCCTGTTGGCCTGCCGACCAAATGACCTACTCTTACCCCATTAATAAACCATTCTTGCTGCTGGGGTGTCCTCTCAATGTACACACTAACATTGACATGTTAGTCTATATCAATAAAGCATTAAAAATAAACATTAATAACTAATATCTTCAAGAGTTAATGCAGTCGCCATGTAATAATAATAATAATAATATATTTTATTTATATAGCACCTTTCCCATGCTAAAGGAGCTTATTTGATTTGAAATAACCTAATTTGAGGTTACATTCAGATTGTGTCCACTAGAGCAGGGGTTCCCAAACCCCAGGCCGCGGCCGTCTGACAGCCGGGCCGCGAGACTCACTCAGTGAAGGGCTACAGCAAAAAGGCCGCCCCATTCACTAAGGACACTTTTCAGAAACCTAGGTGGGTGGGGCTTTGCAGCAGCGCAGAGAGAGGAGAGAGACAGAGGTGAGAGAGTATTACAACAAAGTATTTTTATGTTTCTGACTGTTTCCCCATATGACTCGAGTCTATAGAAATCTCGTTACCACTAAGTACATTAAGCAGCAGATACTTTCAGTACCATGAAGTGACCTTGAAATGCTTGAATGATCATCCACAGAGCAGTTAGTTCTGTGGTCGCAGCTCAGTTGTGCACATTTGCACAACAATCCCCAAACAGAAACATTATAAAAAATGTTCTTTCTTCAAACTTTCCTCATATTGTGTTTTTGCTGTTTTTGTTTTCTGTGGTTTTCAGTGATACCTTTTGCTTATCGCTCGTCAACATTTGAAAAACATCCATCAGGATTTAACTCATTGTCACCCTTCTATAGAAACGGCAGACACGAAAAAACATTAACAGTGTTAATGTTTGTGACGTGCAATCTGTTGGAATGACAAATGCAATACATATGTCTTTGTTATATGCAAAAAAAAAGAAAAATCTCAGGTTGCAAACGTATGCGAACTGCTGCATTTGAAGATGACGAAAAAGCCGTTTTTATGTTTTTCAGTGATGCTCCTCCAAGAAACATTCCTATTAATGCGGCACTCATTCAAGAAAATATGTGGTTTTTAAACTCTCTTGGGACCTCCGTCAACCGGACAACACGCTGTGAGCCTGCTGTTTCCCTGCCCCGGCAATGGACAAACAATCTTACACATATGCTGCAATCACTTCAGTGTGACATTCCCATTGGGTTGTGGGGGGGACCCAAAAGAGTTCAGAAACCTCACAATATGAAGAAGAGGAGGAGGATTATTCTGATACAGATTGATAACTGTGCTGTCCACAACATACTTCCATATTCAGATAATATTCGCGTTGAATTCCTCCCGCCCAATTGCACAGCAGTGCTTCTGCCATTGGATTTGGGCATCATTCGCACCCTAAAAGTGTATTATCGCAAGGAAATGCTGAGAAAAATTCTCGTCAGCATACCTTCTAGGCAGGAGAAGATTAAAATTAAGACGAAAGAAACTATTGAAGCTGCTTCCATTTCCAACATCCTATCTTTGTGAGGTAGCGTTTTCTGCAGTGACAGCAACCAAAACAAGATTACAGATTAGACTGAACATAAGCAACACACTTCGCGTGTCTACCATCATACCCAGATGGGATCTTCTGGTTGCAGGAAAACAAGTTCAGGGCTCCCACTGATTCTACATTATGATAAGCTGTATAATTTCTATTACGATATTATAACTTAATAGTAATAGAAATGTAATGTAAATTGTGTATAAAACTGCCCTACGAACCCGCCCCTAAAAATCCCCCCCATGAACCCACCCGCCCTCACCGGTCCCTGGAAAAATTTACTTCTAGTAGAGCGGTCGTTCGTGTCAAAAAGGTTGGGGACCACTGCACTAGAGAATAAATATGCAACATCATACACTTAAAAGAGAATTATATGACAAGTCTACAGTCATAAAACTGAATCAATGTAGCCATCAGCAGAGCTTGTGTTAAGTGCATTAGCTTAGTAGTGCATTACTTTCATGTATTCTTCCAGTTATTAATTATGGAAAATGCACTTTTTTGGTAAATACCCTTTATAATATTTTTTTCAGAGAAAAAATGTTTTCTGTTCTGACTGATGAAAAGAAGTATATGATGAACCCACAGAACTTTTTTAATGTTTAGTTTTCTTGAAAGTTTACAGTGTGAAATGCAACCAGACTTCTTGGAAATTATTAAAAAGTAATGAAACATCCCTCAGTTTAGAACAAAACAAACAGAGTGAAAACACCTTTTAGTTTATCTGACTTGCTTGTCAATATTTTAAAAAAAATACTCGACTTGCTTATTGATAACTAGCGGCTTGGCTCGGACTAAGGATAAATACCTTACAAAGTGTCACTTTATAGCACCATAATTATTATTTCTCAAATTGTAGTCTTTTAATTTACATTCCTTGAATATACTATACTCTACCTGAGTCAAATCACATTTAGATGGCTAAGTTGCTTAGTTGCTTAATGTAGACTAAGATAGCAGAGCTAAGATTGCTTTAACTCTTTTAACTCATTGGCTGTGTGTTCCTATGGAAATTATCTCTCAACCTTTGTGCAACCTGGTTACTTTGATTTGTTTTATGGTAGACTAGAAAATACGAACATTATACAAGCTAAAAACTACCAAAGTTGTACGGTCAAATCTGTAGCTGGCATGTTATTACAGTTTTTTTATGTCAAGTGCTTAGTTTTATTTAGGATCTTTTTTTTATTTTTTTATCTTTAAATACTTCTGTATTATTTTGTTTTACTAGAGGTGATTGTGGTTAAATGAAGAACAGGACCCAAGTGAAGGTAGTTGTGAATCAGAGCTGTTTGTATTGTAACATAAAAAGATATGGAATTCTGGGAAGCCTGACCCCAACCCAACTGTCAAAAGGCACAAAGTAGCAGCAATCCACACATTCCAGGGCCAATTTAAAAAACAATAACAGTTCACTTATACTGCACGGACTGTGTGTCATTAATTTAAAAAATGGAATTAAAAGTGTAAGCCCCGGCAACTCTGGGAGAATCTTGAAACTCCCTCCATTGGAGTTAAAGTCATGTCCCCAAAAGCTGTGAGGGATCAGCATTAAAATCTTCCTAGTGTCCAAAGTACATGCAGCAGCTTTTCCATGTTAGGAAGTACAGCTGCAAGGAGGCATGACATCCCATGATCTCTGAGCAAATACTGCATGGTCGAGGGATCAACTTGAGTTAAAAATATGTAAATCTGGGGTATTTAAAGCACCATTGCCTTCATCAGAATAAATGTAACTTGGAAGCAGGCATGTCTTTTTATAGCTGAAGACAAATAAAATGTGCTGTTTGTAATTTCCAGTATCCAAAGTACTTGTACTCCCTCAGGAGTAGAGCTTCTGGGCAGGGCAATACTGCTGTGATCCCTCAGCATCCCTCAGGAAATGATGACAAGATTAAAAAGCAGTCTTATCTGCTATATCTCACAAGGAGTAAGTACTTCCCCAGTAAACCCTCATTTCAACATGAAAACAGAAAAACATTTCCTTCCCGGTGATGGACTGACTCCCTGTCCAAGGATTCAAGCCCGGCACACAATGCTGGCTGGGATAGGCTTTTGCTTTCTAGTGACCCTGTTTTGGGTAAGAGGGTTTGGAATTTTTGGCATGCTGTATTTTTTAAATATTTGATGATGGATTATTGAAGCTCACTTCTGTCCTAAACAGGTGTATTGTTGAAGAAATTATAAATCATATTTTCTTAGTGTCAATTCGTGGGGCAGCTGGAACCTATCCAGGCAATAATCATCTTGCACAAGACAGAACAATCCCTGGACAGGGTGTAGCACAGGGTGAACATACAGTTCAGTTCACATCACCAGTTCATGAAGGAAACCTATGCTGACCCTCATTCAGACTCCATGCAGGAAGCATATAGGACTCCATACTTAATTAATAATTAATAAGGTTAAAATGAAGTAAATGAGTAATAAGCAGCCCCTTAAAAAGCAAGAACAAACTAGCGAGAGAGCCTAAACACCCCTGTTATGTATGAAATTGTGATAAGGTCAATAGGAAAACCCATAGGACACCCATGTTAATGAAACAATGTTTACAATAATGGAAGGCTCAACATATATTCAAAGTTACTGGTTACTGTAGTCGATTGGCTAAGATGATAGAATTCTGTATATTAAGAGATAACATAGTGTATTAGATAAGGTAATTTTAATAGGAAGGTTTAAAAGGGAATGGACTGTTTTCTTGATTGTTCACTCTGTGGACTGAGACTTTTGTGCATGTCTTGCCCACACTGGCACTTCAAAATGGAGACTATGTGGCCTGGGGCATCACTAGAAAATAAAAGCTTAAAAACTTTCTGAATATATCCAAGACAGTTATTGATTCACAGCTTGCAATTACACACACACATTTTTAAAATAGTTTATGCGTGTCATTTTGGGAAGAAAATCACCACTAAAATGAGATTTGACCATTTAAACAGAAGATGAGCTGTCTTCCCCACCTCAGCTTTTGTCGTCTTCTGCAAAAAATTTTCACCAAACCCAAACAACCCATCACCGCAAACACAACACCCCACCCCCATGCATGATATCTTCTCAAGAAACATGAAACCACAGTAAACTTTTCAAGCCAAATGGTTAGGTTTGTTTTTTTTATATGTCCACGTTTATATGAGAGCTCACACAAGCAAATTCAAATCCTGTCCTTATTTCGAGAAAAACTGTACCAGTAATGTGTAATATTCTATTTAGAGATTCCTTTTATTGTCACAAATCTGTATTGTAAACACAGAAGACATGATTTCTTGTATTAAAACTTTTTCCACTTCATCTGTAACTTTTTAGACTTTTAGATGGTCTGTCGGATGGACTGGTACCTGGTACCACAACTTCAATGAGCGATGAACCCTGGCCAGGCCCAACTGGAAGGCTGAAATGGATGAACATTAGAATGTTAGAACAATCTAGATGAAAACATGCCATTCGGCCCAATAAAGCTCTTCAGTCCTATCCACTTAATTCTTCTAAAAAACATCAAGTCTAGTTTTGAAATTTCCTAAAGTTCTCCTGTCTACCACACTACTTTGTAACAACAACAACATTTATTTATATAGCACATTTTCATACAAATAATGTAGCTCAAAGTGCTTTACATGATGAAGAAAAGAGAAAAAAGACAAAGTAAGAATTAAAATAAGACAACACTAATTAACATAGAATAAGAGCAAGGTCCTATGGCCAGGAAGGACAGAAAAAACAAAAAAAAAACTCCAGACAGCTGGAGAGAAAAAAAATAAAATCTGCTGGGGTTCCAGACCATGGCCCAGCCCCCTCTGGGCATTCTACCTAACATAAATGAAAACAGTCCTCTTTGTATTTAGGGTTCTCATGGAAGGAGTTGATGATAACGGTCATGAGGACTTCTGGCTTTTAATCCATCAATGTAGGAACATCATGGTGCTTTGATTTAGGTGGTGGTGGCGCAGGTGGCCACCACAGAAAACTGGGAAAAGAAAGAGAGAGTAGGAGTTAGTACAGATTTTAGAACTACCATGAATAGTTATGACAATAAATTGAATATACAGAGTATCAGGATTAAATTAAAATTAAATTATGAGAAGGCCATGTTAAAGTAATGAGTTCTACAGTGCTCCACTGTATTAGCCTGGCGAATTCCTATTGACAGGCTATTCCAGATTTTAGGTGCATAACAGCAGAAGGCTGCCTCACCACTTCTTTTAAGTTTAGCTCTTAGAATTCTAAGCAGACACTCATTTGAAGATCTAAGGTTATGATTTGGAATATAAGGTGTCAGATATTCCGATATATAAGATGGAGCGAGTTTATTTAAGGCTTTGTAAACCATAAGCAGTATTTTAAAGTCAATTCTGAATGACACAGGTAACCAGTGTAGTGACATCAAAACTGGAGAAATGTGCTTGGATTTTCTTTTCCTAGTTAGGATTCTAGCAGCTGCATTCTGCACTAGTTGCAAACGATTTATGTCTTTTTTGGGTAGTCATGAGAGGAGTGCGTTACAGATATCTAGTCGACTGAAAACAAAAGCGTGAAATAATTTCCCAGCATCTTTCAATGATATAAGAGGTCTAACTTTTGCTATGTTTCTTAAGTGAAAAAATGCTGTACTGGTTAATATTTGATTTAAAATTCAGGTTACATTCAACAGTTACCCCTAGTTTATTCCAAGTGTCTGTGCTTCTCTGTGGGGGAAAAAAAAACTCCTAGTCTTTGTGCAAAATTTACCCTTAATTTTCCAACCATGTTCTCTTGTTCTTAATGAACTCATTTCAGAGTCTCGATCCCTTGTACTAATAACTTTTATACTTTTAAACACTTCAATCATGTCTCCTCTTAATCTTCTTTTGCTTAAACTGAAGCGGTCTTTTAATCTTTTTTCATATTTCATCCCCTGTACCCCTGGAATCAGCCTAGTCACTCTTCTCTGGACTTTTTCTAGTGCTGCAGTGTCATTTTTGTAGCCTTGGAGACCAAAACTGTACATAGTACTCCAGATGAGGCTTCACTAGTACATTATAAAGTTTGAGCATAACCTCCTTGAACATGTACTCTACACATCATGCTATACAGTATAACCTAACATTCTTTTAGCCTTCTTAATGGCTTCTGAAGACTGTCTGGAAGTTGATAATGTAGAGTCCACTACTACTCCTAAATCCTTCTCATAAGAGGTATACTTTGGATTTTCAGACCTCCCATTGTGTATTCAAACCTAACATTTTTACTTCCTACATGTAATACTTTACTGACATTAAATTTCATCTGCCACAAATCTGCCCAAGCCTGTATGCTGTTCAAGTCCTTCTGCAATGTTTGAACGGATTCCAGGTTATCTGCCAGTCTACCAATCTTGGTATCATCTGCAAACTTGTTACTTACAGTTAGGTCCATAAATATTTGGACAGAGACAACTTTTTTCTAATTTTGGTTCTGTACATTATCACAATGAATTTTAAATGAAACAACTTAGATGCAGTTGAAGTGCAGACTTTCAACTTTAATTCAGTGGGTTGAACAAAAAGATTGCATAAAAATGTGAGGCAACTAAAGCATTTTTTAACACAATCCCTTCATTTCAGGGGCTCAAAAGTAATTGGACAATTGACTCAAAGGCTATTTCAGGTGTGGGCAAGTCCATCGTTATGTCATTATCAGTTAAGCAGATAAAAGGCCTGGAGTGGATTTGAGGTGTGGTGCTTGCATGTGGAAGATTTTGCTGTGAACAGACAACATGCGGTCAAAGGAGCTCTCCATGCAGGTGAAAGAAGCCATCCTTAAGCTGTGAGAACAGAAAAAACCCATCCGAGAAATTGCTACAATATTACGAGTGGCAAAATCTACAGTTTGGTACATCCTGAGAAAGAAAGCAAGCACTGGTGAACTCAGCAACGCAAAAAGACCTGGACGTCCACGAAAGGCAACAGTGGTGGATAATCACAGAATCATTTCCATGGTGAAGAGAAACCCCTTCACAACAGCCAACCAAGTGAACAACACTCTCCAGGGGGTAGGCATATCAATATCTAAGTCTACCATAAAGAGAAGACTGCATGAAAGTAAATACAGAGGGTGCCCTGCAAGGTGCAAGGCACTCATAAGCCTCAATAATAGAAAGGCTAGATTGGACTTTGCTAAAGAACATCTGAAAAAGCCAGCACAGTTCTGGAAAAACATTCTTTGGACAGTTGAAACCAAGATCAACCTCTACCAGAATGATGGCAAGAAAAAAGTATGGAGAAGGTGTGGAACAGCTCATTATCCAAAGCATACCACATCATCTGTAAAAGACGGTGGAGGCAGTGTGATGGCTTGGGCGTGCATGGCTGCCAGTGGCACTGGGAAACTAGTGTTTATTGATGATGTGACACAAGACAAAAGCAGTCGAATGAATTCTGAGGTGTTCAGAAACATACTGTCTGCTCAAATCCAGCTAAATGCAGTGAAATTGATTGGGTGGTGTTTCATGATACAGATGGACAATGACCCAAAACATATAGCCAAAGCACCCCAGGAGTTTATTAAAGCAAAGAAGTGGAAAATTCTTGAATGGCCAAGTCAGTCACCTGATCTTAACCCAATTGAGCATGCATTTCACTTGTTGAAGACTAAACTTTGGACAGAAAGGCCCACAAACAAACAGCAACTGAAAGCCGCTGGAGTAAAGGCCTGGCAGAGTATTAAAAAGGAGGAAACCCAGCATCTAGTGATGTCCATGAGTTCAAGACTTCAGGTTGTCATTACCAGCAAAGGGTTTTCAACCAAGTATTAGAAATGATCATTTTATTTCCAGTTATTTAATTTGTCCAATTACTTTTGAGCCCCTGAAATGAAGGGATTGTGTTAAAAAATGCTTTAGCTGCCTCACATTTTTATTCAATCTTTTTGTTCAACCCACTGAATTAAAGCTGAAAGTCTGCACTTTAATTGCTTCTGAGTTGTTTCATTTAAAATTCATCGTGGTAATGTACAGAACCAAAATTAGAAAAAAGTTGTCTCTGTCCAAATATTTATGGACCTAACTGTATATTCCTGTCCAAATTATTTATTTATTTATTCCAACCTCTCATGTGGCCTCTTATCAAATGCTTTCTGAAAGTCCAGATAAATAATATAATATGCTCTACTTTGATCATAACCTTTTGTTCCTTCCTCATATAATACCAGCATATTAACAAAACATGATCTCCCTCTTCTGAACCCAAGCTGACTGTTCAGTAAAACTGATGTTCTAGCCATGTGTTGCTCAATCTTATCCTTAATGAATCTTTCCATTAATTTTCAGTGATACAAATTAAGCTTACTGTCCTATAGTTGCTTGGGTCTGCCCGATCCCCTTTTTGTATAACAAGATAATATTTGCCATTTTCCAGTCCTTTGGAATTTTCCCAGTGGGCAGTGATTTCTTAAAAGTATGCGTCAAGGGTTTATATATGTATTCGTTAACCTCCATAGCAATTTCAGGGTAAATATTATTTGGTCCTGTAGATTTGTTTGATTTTAGCCTATTTAATCTTAGCAGTACTTCTCCCTCTATAATTTATAAATCGCTCTGTACCCCCTTAGTAGTCCCTTTTACCACTGGGAGTTTATGTCCCTTGTAAAGACTTCAGAAAAATGCAAGTTTAGAGCATCTACTATTTCATTGTCTGTATTTTTTAATTACCTTTTACTATTCCTGATGCACTTCACCTCCTCCTTGACTCTTTTATTACTCAAATACTGAAAAAAAAATCTCTTTGGGTCATCTTTTGCCTAATCTCCTATATTCCTCTCTGTCTTTTAGCCTCCATTAGGACTTACTTAATGATTTCCCTCACATTCTCATATGCCCTACAATTCACATTGGAGTTATCAGTCTTATATGCCTTATACAGCTGTTTTTTACTTTGCAGCTTCTTTTTTTAACTCTTTATTAACCCACTGCAGAGTTTTTATAGCTAATTCCTAATTTAGGTATGTACCTGTTCTGCATCACATGTAAAATGTTTTTAAATCTGTTTCACTGCTTCTCACCTGTCTCCACGCTTAAAAGTTTGTCCCAGTCTATCCTCCTTAGACTTTACCTTATCAAAGTTAAACTTAACAGTTTTAGTCTTTGCAGCCACATTCTTACAAACACTGAGAATTGTATTATATTATGGTCCCTTGACCTTAGTGGTTCAATCACCTTGACAGCATCAATTCTATCCTGATTTTTCCAAAATACTAAATCTAGACAAGCTTCACCTCGCTTTGTTGCTTTAACATACTATGTTAAAAAACAGTCACTGATTATTTCTTAAAACTCCTGCTCTTGAGCTTAGCTATTTGTAAGATTATCATAGTTAATATTTGGGTAGTTAAAGTCCCTTATAACTATAATATCACTCTGTAAACTTGCTTTTTTAATATCAATATGCTTTATTAGTATTACTAAAACGATGTGCATTGAAATTACTGTCTACATTTGGTGGTCTAGAACACACTCTAAAATAAGACCTCTTTCCCTAATTCCTCACTAGCAGCAACCCCACTTCCTTTTCAGTTCTATCTATCCTTCCTAAAACGTGTATCCCTCTCTGTAATACTCATCCCCATAATTTCATAATTATGCTCTTTTATGTACAAACCCAACTCGTTTTATTTTTGATACTTCTAGTATTAAGGCAAGCTATTTTTAATGTGTTACTCATTTTACTTTTACATTTAAATGTGTTAGAATTTACTGTACATGTATATTTTTACACTATTGTTTTGTTCCTCCATGTATAGTTCTAAACCTGGCCTGTCCTAAACTCCTTGCCCCCACCGATGGGTGGCACAAGCAGAACTTTAGAAAAGACTACCTTTTCAGTTCTGCTCCTCAATTTGGTTTGCAGAACTGACAGACTACCCTAATGTATGTCATTTGTTCCAAAATGGACAATGGCAACTAGATCCATACCCGCTCTGGCCAAGAGCCCATCCTCTCTTCCAGGGAGGTCTCCCACCTGTGCACCCAGAAGGTGAGACTCTCTGTCTCTGGAGCAATTCTGGGATTGATGCCTCCAGACCAGAGAATCTTATTTCTCACCATCTCAGAGACCTTTAGGTGTCTGATGAGACCAAGATAGAACTTTTTGGCCTTAATTCTAAGCAGTATGTGTGGAGACAACCAGGCACTGTGAATGCGGCCAAGTACAGGGATATCCTGGACAAAAACTTTCTCCAGAGTGCTAAGGACCTCAGACTGGGCCGAAGGTTTACCTTCCAACAAGACAATGACCCTAAGCACACAGCTAAAATATCGAAGGAGTGGCTTCACAACAACTCTGTGACTGTTCTTGAATGGCCTAGCCAGAGCCCTGACTTAAACCCAATTGAGCTTCTCTGGAGAGACCTAAAACTGGCTGTCCACCAACATTTACCATCCAACCTGACAGAACTGGAGAGGATCTGCAAGGAGGAATGGCAGAGGATCCCCAAATCCAGGTGTGAAAAACTTGTTGCATCTTTCCCAAGAAGACTCATGGCTGTATTAGCTCAAAAGGGTGCTTCTACTAAATACTGAGCAAAGGGTCTGAATACTTAGGACCATGTGATATTTCAGTTTTTCTTTTTTAATAAATCTGCAACAATTTCAAAAATTATTTTTTTTTGTCTGTCAATATGGGGTGCTTTGTGTACATTAATGAGGGAAAAAATTAATTTAAATGATTTTAGCAAATGGCTGCAATATAACAAAGAGTGAAAAATTGAAGGGGGTCTGAATACTTTCCGTACCCACTGTATATGTGTATTGCTTTCATTATAGATTTAGATGGTGAGAGATTATGGTTTACAAATTTGCTGATATTCTGAGGGGAAATAACAGGAGCATTTGATCACACATTGAATATTATTTATTTTGATTTTCAAAAGCCTTTTTGATAAGGAGCCCTATGAGAGTCTAGTGTTCTAACTAGAACTACTGATAATTGAATGTGCACTGTGTAGATAGGTACAACATTTACTAAAATGGCGAAAGTTAAAAGTATTCGCCAGAGGAACTTTTTAAAAATTAGGCACTGATTAAAAATGGTGTTCTCTGTTAGCAAGATCTGAGGTTGTAGCTCATTTTAATTCATATAAATAATTTTGATAAGATGGAACTAACCGGCAAATTAACGTTACTGACTTTCAAAAGCAGACTGAATGATATTTTGCAAAGGTTAGAGGAGCAGGGATTGTTGAGCTGTGATGGGCTGAATAGCCTGTTCTCATCAAAATTGTGAATGTTCTTGTCGTTGTTAGTTGGATAAAAGATATTTATTCTTTTTCCATTTCTGAGGTTTTTTTTTAGAAATATATGTTTAAGATTCCCTTTTACATTGTTATTGGGGGTCACGCTATCCAGGCATTCTGGTGGTCTTGGCTATTTTTCTTACTTATTTTACATCTGTTTTAATAGTCTAATATCACTGTGAAAGGTTATCTAAGCAATTAAGCAGCTAGGTACTGTACATTCAGGACAGTTTGTCAAATGTCAAATTCTCTTATGCTGTGAATGCAACACATGGAGACTACCAAGTTAGCATATTTTTTCCTCTGATATAGTGAGAAGATTCCAGGAGATTTTTTTTGTAGCAACATACATTGAAGAGTAACATTGGCTTGTGCAGAATTTAATTGAATTCAGTTTGTTCAATGTATAGCACTCTTCACTGTGTGGCTGCAGAGCGTTGTGACAGGCTCTCAGGTAAAATGCAAATACAGCTTTACAAATTTCTGATTATATAATCGGTATATATAATAAGACTTACGTGTTTAAACAGACATGTCAAAAAATGTTGTTTGAAACTGATTAAAATACATTGAGCCAAGCAATATCTGTCCAGTAATTCATTTTTGAATAGTTGCAACTGCAACTTGGAGGGATCTAAATTATGCACATAATGGTTCTGAACCTGAAACCAAACCATGATTCAAATGTTCATGGTCTCGTGTCTAGGTTCCAAATGACGAAACCGTGACACCCTGCCCAATCCCCCTGCTACCACTGCTTTAATGTGTAGCCACTTGAGATGTCAATATGTTGTTAATGTAACAAAAATCATTTTTCATTTCACAATTAATACTATAACTCATGTAAATCATAAAATTATTCCATTTAAAGTTAGGGCAAGCTGTTTGTTTTGTAAACCCAGTCAATCCTCGACTTTCACAGGGGTTATTTTCCTAGGAGATGGCAGGAAAGTTGAAGTCACAAATGTTAATACTTGGAACCTGTGGGAAATAGCAGGTTAGGTTTCAGCGACTACCAATAACTAATCTTTTCCTAAAGAATGCTCAAAGTACACTTTGAGCAATGCAAAATTCACTGATTTAAATACAAATGGGTGGAACTCCCATGCAACAGACAGCTTCACCGCAAAAATGACATACTATATTACCGACCATTCTTCAGATACGTTTTCTATGAAAGTCACATAAAGTGCATCCGGAAAGTATTCGCAGCGCATCACTTTTTCCACATTTTGTTATGTTACAGCCTTATTCCAAAATGGATTAAATTAATTTTTTTTCCTCAGAATTCTACACACGACACCCCATAATGACAACGTGAAAAACGTTTGAGGTTTTTGCAAATTTATTAAAAATAAAAAAATTGAGAAAGCAACATGTACATAAGTATTCACAGCCTTTGCCATGAAGCTCAAAATTGAGCTAAGGTGCATCCTATTTCCCCTGATCATCATTGAGATGTTTCTGCAGATTAATTGGAGTCCACCTGTGGTAAATTCAGCTGATTGGACATGATTTGGAAAAGCACACACCTGTCTATATAAGGTCCCACAGTTGACAGTCCATGTCAGAGCACAAACTAAGTATGAAGTCAAAAGAATTGTCTGTAGACCTCCGAGACAGGATTGTCTCGAGGCACAAATCTGGGGAAGGTTACAGAAAAAGTTCTGCTTCTTTAAAGGTCCCAATGAGCACAGTGGCCTCCATCATCTGTAAGTGGAAGAAGTTCGAAACCACCAGGACTCTTCCTAGAGCTGGCCAGTCATCTGAACTGAGCGATCGGGGGAGAAGGGCCTTAGTCCGGGAGGTGACCGAGAACCCGATGGTCACTCCGTCAGAGGTCCTCTATGGAGAGAGGAGAACCTTCCAGAAGGACAACCATCTCTGCAGCAATCCACCAATCAGGCCTGTATGGTAGAGTGGCCAGACAGAAGCCACTCCTTAGTAAAAGGCACATGGCAGCCCGCCTGGAGTTTGCCAAAAGGCACCTGAAGGACTCTCAGACCATGAGAAACAAAATTCTCTCGTCTGATGAGACAAAGATTGAACTCTTTGGTGTGAATGCCAGGCGTCACATTTGGAGGAAACCAGGCACCGCTCATCACCAGGCCAATACCATCCCTACAGTGAAGCATGATGGTGGCAGCATCATGCTGTGGGGATGTTTTTCAGGGGCAGGAACTGGGAGAGTAGTCAGGATAAAGGGAAAGATGACTGTAGCAATGTACAGAGACATCCTGGATGAAAACCTGCTCCAGAGCGCTCTTGACCTCAGATTGGGGCGACGGTTCATCTTTCAGCAGGACAACGACCCTAAGCACATAGCCAAGATATCAAAGGAGTGGCTTCAGGACAACTATGTGAATCTCCTTGAGTGGCCCAGACTTGAATCCGATTGAACATCTCTGGAGAGATTTTAAAATGGCTGTGCACCGACGCTTCCCATCCAACCTGATGGAGCTTGAGAGGTGTTGCAAAGAGGAATGGGCGAAACTGGCCAAGGATAGGTGTGCTAAGCTTGTGGCATCATATTCAAAAAGACTTCAGGTTGTAATTGCTGCCAAAGGTGCATCGACAATTGAGCAGAGGCTGTGAATACTTATGTACATGTGATTTCTCAGTTTTTTTTATTTTTAATAAATTTTCAAAAACCTCAAGTAAACGTTTTCACATTGTCATTATGGGGTGTTGTGTGTACAATTCTGAGGAAAAAAATGAATTTAATCCATTTTGGAATAAGGCTGTAACATAACAAAATGTGGAAAAAGTAATGCGCTATGAATACTTTCCGGATGCACTGTAAGTCATATAAGTGACAACTTGCAGAAATACTACAGGAAGCTATAGCAGAGTGGAAAACTGACAGACTGAATGCCACTATTTCTGTGACAACAGACAATGCCAAGAACATTGCGAATACAACTGAAGCAGATGGATTTTAACTTTGCTTTGCACATATACAGTTGTGCTTGAAAGTTTGTGAACCCTTTAGAATTTTCTATATTTCTGCATAAATATGACCTAAAACATCATCGGATTTTCACTTAAGTCCTAAAAGTAGATAAAGAAAAACCAGTTAAACAAATGAGACAAAAATATTATACTTGGTCATTTATTTATTGAGGAAAATGATCGAATATTACATATTTGTGAGTGACAAAAGTATGTGAACCTCTAGGATTAGCAGTTAGTTTGAAGGTGAAATTAGAGTCAGGTGTTTTCAATCAATGGGATAACAATCAGGTGTGAGTGGGCACCCTGTGTTATTTAAAGAACAGGGATCTATCAAAGTCTGCTCTTCACAACACGTTTGTGGAAGTGTATCATGGCATGAACAAAGGAGATTTCTGAGGACCTCAGAAAAAGAGTTGTTGATGCTCATCAGGCTGGAAAAGGTTACAAAACCATCTCTAAAGAGTTTGGACTCCACCAATCCACAGTCAGACAGATTGTGTACAAATGGAGGAAATTCAAGACCATTGTTACCCTCCCCAGGAGTGGTCGACCAACAAAGATCACTCCAAGAGCAAGGCGTGTATAAGTCGGCGAGGTCACAAAGGACCCCAGGTTAACTTCTAAGCAACTGAAGGCCTCTTCCACATTGGTTAATGTTCATGTTCATGAGTCCACTATCAGGAGAACACTGAACAACAATGGTGTGCATGGCAGGGTTGCAAGGAGAAAGCCACTGCTCTCCAAAAATAACATTGCTACTCGTCTGCAGTTTGCTAAACATCACGTGGACAAACCAGAAGGCTATTGGAAGAATGTTTTGTGGACGGATGAGACCAAAATATAACTTTTTGGTTTAAATGAAAAGCGTTATGTTTGGAGAAAGGAAAACAATGCATTCCAGCATAAGAACTTTATTCCATCTGTGAAACATGGTGGTGGTAGTATCATGGTTTGGGCCTGTTTTGCTGCATCTGGGCCAGGACGGCTTGCCTTCATTGATGGAACAATGAATTCTGAATTATATCAGAGAATTCTAAAGGAAAATGTCAGGACATCTCTCCATGAACTGAATCTCAAGAGAAGGTGGGTCATGCAGCAAGATAATGACCCTAAGCACACAAGTCGTTCTATCAAAGAATGGTTAAAGAAGAATAAAGTTAATGTTTTGGAATGGCCAAGTCAAAGTCCTGACCTTAATCCAATCGAAATGTTGTGGAAGGACCTGAAGCGAGCAGTTAATGTGAGTAAACCCACCAACATTTCAGAGTTGAAGCTGTTCTGTACGGAGGAATGGGCTAAAATTCCTCCCAGCCGGTGTGCAGGAATGATCAAAAGTTACCGGAAACATTTAGTGGCAGTTATTGCTGCAAAGGGGGGTCACACCAGATACTGAAAACAAAGGTTCATATACTTTTGCCACTCACAAATATGTAATATTCAATCATTTTCCTTAATAAATAAATGATCAAGTATAATATTTTTGTCTCATTTGTTTAACTGGTTTCTCTTTATCTACTTTTTAGGACTTGAGTGAAAATCTGATGATGTTTTAGATCATATTTATGCAGAAATGTAGAAAATTCTAAAGGGTTTACAAACTTTCAAGCACAGCTGTAGTTAACCCAGCATCATAGAAGGGAATAGGCGTTAACTAGATATCCGAGCTTCTAGACACAATGAGAAAAGTAGACACTTTTTTCCATCACAGCACTACTACTACTGCTACAGCAGTGCTAAATGAAAAACAAGAGATTCTCCAGCTTCCTTCGCACAAGCTTATAAAGGATGTTCTCACTAGTTGGAACTCAAGTAATGACATGCTTATCCACTACCTTAAACAGCAGGTTGCTGTTTCCTCAGCACTTACAGACATTAATATTAAGGGGAATATTAAGGACATTGTTATTCCTTCTGGTGAAGATATAAAAATAGGTAAAGATATGGTTCAGGCTCTCAGACCCTGAAAACTGTGACAACTATGTTTAGCACTGAACAGCTGCCAACAGTTTCAGTGATAATGCCACTGAAATGCACAGTCCTGGCATCAATGAAGAGGAATGACTCAAATTTATCATTTGGGAAAGATGCCAAATTGCCATTGCATCTGACTTAAAGAACAGATAACCCAACTGATCAACACTTACACAGTTTCTTTATGCAAGTACCGCACTTGGCCCAGGTTTTAAATCTCTGCTTTTTCCAGTAACATCTGTCCCCAGCAAGAGGGTTTTCTCTAATGCAGGGGACATTGTTACAGCACAGAGAGCAAGCAAGCTTCTCACCTGAGAATGTGGACATGATGTTCTTGAAGAAAAACCTAAAATTAATTGAAACATTGTTACAAAAATGTAGGGTTAACTGAATTACCAACCACTGTTTATTTCTGATGAGGTTTGTATTTTTTCATTTATTTATGTTTACTCAAGACTGCTCTTGTGAAGAGAATGATTTATGTTTACATAGTGAAGTTGTGTTAATGTACCATGTTCTTTAGTGTTCTCTTCAGTGTTTCAAATTGTTGATGATTTAATAAAACCTAGATTTAAAAAAAAAAAAAAGTTAATAAATAAACAAGGTTTGAACCAAACCTTGGATTTGGAAAATTGTTGCACACTTATTCCAAACAAATACAAAATTTCTCTTTCTCCATGTTTTGATTTGGTTTATATTATTCTTGTTTATTGTCAGCAGCCATAATAATCTCTTTAGGTCTTTCTTGCCATATTTTTCATTAGGCATTTTTCCGTTGTTATTTTATTTCTCAATCTACAATTTTGTTATTCCATATTGACTATTCTACAGTATTCCATTTTGAAGTTCTTGTTAACATTTCTAGTGATGAAGGACTGTCCTTGCTTTCCAACTTATTTCTTTTCAAACATCCCAGTTGTACTAACATTTTTCATTCAATTACCTGAGCATCTCTTTAAATTTGTTTGTATCAAAATATTCCCTTAAAACACAAAGACTTAGCTACATCATGGAAAACAATTGATTTACATTTTGTGTTGTGTTTTTAACTGCCAGTGTTGGCTTTTCTGGATTCCGGCCCAGTAGTAGCTTATTTCTTGGCTATATTGTTACTTTATGTGATATCAACATTGCATGATAATCCATCTAAATGAGGTTAATCATTATATAGGCCTTAACTTGTGGAGAAGCTTAATTTAGAGATGTATATTCCGGATGCTATTGCCATGTTTCACTTATCTGTCTTTCTGTATAGAAACTCACTGACCACTTTATTAGGTATGCCTTGCTAGTACCTGGTTGATCCCCCTTTTGCCTTCAGCACTACTGTAATTCTTTGTGGTATAGATTCAACAAGGTGCTAGAAACATTCCTCAGGGATTTTGGTCCATATTGACATGACAGCTTTAAGCAGTTGCTGCATGTTTGTTGGCTGCACATACATGATTGGAATCTCCCGTTCCACCACATTCCAAAGGCCCTCTATTTGATTGAGATCTGGTGACTGTAGGGGCCATTTGAATACAGTGAACTCATGGTCATGTTCGAGAAACCACTTTGAGGTGATTTGAATTTTGTGAACTGGCACATTATCCTGCAGGAAGTAGCCATCAAAAGATGGGTGTACTGTGGTCATAAAGGGATGGAAATGGTCACCAACAATATCTCAGGTAGACTGTGGCATTTAAAAGATGCTCAATTGGTGCTAAACAGCCCAAAGTTTGCCAAGAAAATATCCCTTACACCATTACACCACCACCAGCCTCAACTGTAAATATAAGGCAGGATCAATCCATGCTTTCATGTTGTTGACACCATATTGTGACCCTACTATCACAGAAATATAGATTCATCAGACCAGGCAACGTTTTTCCAATCTTCTATTGACCAATTTTGGGTGAGCCTATGCAAATTGTAGCCTCAGTTGCGGGTTCAACGTGTTGTGCATTCAGAGATGCTCTTCTGCATACCTTGGTTGTAACAAGTGGCTATTATAGTTACTATGGCATTTCTATCAGCTCAGACCAGACTGGCCATTGTCCTGTAACCTTGTTCTCTTTTTTGGACCATTTACTGTAAACCCTAGACATGGTTGTGCTATAAAATCCATATAGATCAGTAGTTTCTAAAATACACGGGCCGATCAATCTGACACCAACAACCATGCCACTATCAAAGTCACTTTAATCACCTTTCTTCCCCATTTTGATGTTCAGTTTGAATTTCAGCAGGTTGTCTTGACAATGTCTACATATCTAAATCCATTGAGTTGCTACCGTGTGATTGGCTGATCAGGTAATCGGTGTTAGCAAGTGGTTGAACATGTGTACCTAATAAAGTGACTGGTGTGTGTGTGATATATACTTTCTGTCACCTCTCCAAGGACAGCTGTCTGTTCTTTTAATCTAAGGAAGAGAGCTAATACAGGATGATGTGAGAATCACCGCTAGCTTGCTGTGTTTGTGTATGCTAAAGTGACAGCTTCCGTTTGAAAATGCTTTTGAATGTTCCTGTCTTCACAACAATAAAGTTGATTTTTTTTAACCTGGATTCGCCTCCTTCTCTCTTGTAAAAGTCTGTGACCCACACATCACCATGTAAATAATGCAAAATTGACTGACTGACTCAATCATTAACAAAAACACTACTTTCCTTTTAGTTAAAAAACTGAAATTTGGCAGGATAGTGTATCTAGTTCAATAAGTATTCTGTAGGAAAGGACATTTCACTATGTCAGTATTAAAGGGGAAAAAACCCTATAATATGAACCATAATACCACAGATTCTCAAAAAAAGCTTTAACTGATTTGATTGAAATTTGTTAACATAGAAAAAATAAAATTAGCCAGCCTGTGTTTTTTTTTTTTTTTATTTGTCAACAACAATGCTGAAGCAAGTGGTCTGTTCTAATGCCCAATGTCCTGTTTTTGGTTTCATGCTAGGAATTGATGGTGCAGAGAAATTAGGCATTCCACTTTATTCAAATGAATACAGTCATCAGAACAGCAGTACTGACCAATAGGGTGGATGGACAAAAAGACAGGATGATATGTGGTGTGAGCTTTGAAGTGGAAGGAATAAGGTTCGGCTAATCTCAAGTAAGATACTGTATTGTCAAGTGCTGTAAAGCATGAGTTACAGTGCAAGTGAGGGAGAGAGAAAAACAGTTGAAATTTGTTTCCTTGAGTCCAAGACAAGCCAGGAGTGATGGTGTCATTTTAAAAGCTATCACAGCATTAATGTGTCCTACATGAAAACTAGATTGATTGGAAGCTGCACATATAGTTTACAATATTATTTCCTTTCATCTGTTCTGTTCTGTACAGCCATTATTTTTCTCATGTTTTGAACTTCATGAACAGTTTTGCCCTTGGTTGTCTACATTTGAGACACCCATGTCTTTTTTCCACTACCAACAAATACAACACTACAATACTTTCAGAGGGAGAATATCAGTACTTGATGTGGGCCTGTGTGCACCAACAATTTCCCCTTTTGACTCTCAGAGTACCCCCTACTGTCAAGGTGACTGGCACTGTCCCATCCCACTTCCCCCCCACAATCATTTAAGAAGTACAAAGCACAGTACCAACAGTTATTTTCTTCCACTTCAACCACTAGTGAACAAAACCACAAAATTAAAACTTTCATTTTAATACGTGGGCCATCTAAATGTGCAGACTGTGGAATCTTGCTATTTTTAATAAGTTAAAGTAAAACATGATTCAGTATAACTTTATTGTCTGGACATAGCTATGGCAAAAAAAATAGAAGCTTAAACATACACTTGATGAAAAACACAAAAATTAATGCTTCACTGAGCAACTTAAAGAAGTGAAAATTGTAATAACAATGATAATAATAATAGTGGTAATAATAATAGTAATAAATCCTCAAAATTCTTATTATTCCTACTGCAAAACCTGTTTCAATTAAAAACAATACAGCATCCTATAAAAATGTGTTTTAAAATGACCATCAACAAAAACTAGGAAGTCTAGGAAACTAGGAAAAGCATGAATTGATCTATGACCAGGAATGTTTTAATCATGGACTAATGCCTGTAGCATGTTCAAGAGTAAGCATCTCCAGTGAGCTAATAACATTAACCCTGAAAGAGGAGAAAAAAAAAAGTTCTCAGTTACAATGGCACTATAACTAAGGCCCATTGTCTTAGGAAATTTACCGGGCAAAGTCAGGTAAAACAGCTAGTAAATAATATATCAGATTTATTAAATCTAAAAGAATATCACATAAAAGATTAAATAAATTAACCTTATAATTTTTATCTGAATCTGTGTTTGACTCTTAGAAACAGTGCTAGTGTTTGTGATGCACCATCTATCAGAATGAAAAACGTAGTTTATTTCATTACTACATGCAAGACAAAATACATTCCAATACAGGTTGCATTACAAACTTTAATGCTTAAAACACCAAACAAAATGTAACTCTGCATGCAGTATTTGGGGAAGAAAATATTATAATCAAATTAGGGATGTGATGATACCAGCATTTTGGTATTCTATACCATAATACCAATACCAGTGAATTTTTTACAATAGTCAATACTTATGCTTGTACACATTGAATAGGTAAGAATGGACATCCAATGGCAGTTTTGTTTTTTGCATGTCTTTGCATTGTCTTTTGCAAATTTCAGCATTCATGTTCTCATGGTTCTGAAACAAATATGATACAAACCAAAAATACTACAAATTTATTAGAATAGATTAAATAAACTTTATTAATCCCATGAGGAAATTCAAAACTTTGCATATATTATTACAAATGGTCTAGTCTTTGGTCAGTTAAGAAAAGTTGAGGCTCATAATGTTTTGAACATCCCACATAAATAAATCAGATTCAACTTAAAAAAGATGATTGGCCCAATCCTAGTAACTATAGGCTTGTTAGCGTAATATATAGATTACTGTTAGAAAATTACTGGAAACAATTATTGAAGAGTCAAGATGGATATAGAGAGGGGAAATCTTGTGTTACTAATATGCTAGAATTTTATGGCAAAATTTGACTTTTGATTAGAGGAGTAAACACAGTCAAGAAGCAGAGATAAAAAGGACCATTAAGGAGAGAGCTTAAATAAAAAATATCTCTTTATGTTGATGCTTTATATCTCAGACCCACATTCGTTTGTGCCATTAGAACTGAATTTACTAAAAGAATTTAATAATATATCCAGATTCAGAATTAGTTTCCATAAGAACATGTTGTTTCCAGTGAGTTCTTTTATTTGCCCAACCAAGCTGTATCACCTTTTGCTAACTGTATCATAAAAGTGGGAATTATTATTAGAAGAAAACAGTAAAGTCTCATTGTAATTTTGAGAATATGAAAGAAAACGTCAAACAATCAATTGCTGTGAAAGGAGTCAACAGTTTTAAACTCCTGGGTGTTACCATCATTAATGATCTTAGGTGGAGATAACACCCTACAGCAGTCAACAAAAATGGCCAATCAGCAACTTTACTTTCTCAGTAAAGGACAAATTCTACCCACAGGTAAAGATGCTTTTCACCTGTCATATGTGATAAACTGTCTGTAATCAACTGAATGATGTAAGTGCCACATCTTCTGTGATTCTTGTGTGTGTAATGTTATGCTTAGTGTTGTTTACTGTGATTATTATTAATGTATGATTTTAGTTCTTCCTGATGTTTTATTTTGATTATTGTTTTCACAAGGAACATTACACAAGTAAGAATTTCACTGTATGTTGTACATCTAACAATAAAAAAAACCTTGACCGAATAGCTGGTCCTCTTTCTATCACGCATTAGCCGGCAGAAACTGTATTTTTTAAAATGAACATTTTCCTCAAAATCCTATATCTCATTCAGAACATCATAATCAGTGTTGGGGAATGTTACTTTTTTGTAAGTAATGAGTAATGTAACTAAGTTATTTTAAAAAGTAAGTAAATAAGTTAATGTGTTACAAGCAGTGTGTTACTTTTGCATTACTTTTTCTTAATCACATGAAAAACTGTACATATCATTGGCCAATATTTGTTATTAAATTGTAAATTGATTAACCTTCAGGAAACTGACTAGAAACATGACCAAATGTATTCAGTTCCTTCTGTTTTATAAATTGTGTAGTACCCCTGGGTCTGGCCTGAGAGGGAGAAGTTCCTCAGGTGGCCAGGACCTGTCTGAGGGGGCAGGAAAGCTGCCCCTGAGCAATGCCTCGAGGGGGCTATAGACACAGCACTTAGAGAGCACTTTGATCACTTCTCCTGTCTCCTAAAGCCAATTGGCTTCTTGCCTTACACCCAGTGCTGCTGCAATGATCACTGGCTCCCTGTGACCCTAAACTGGGCAGATTAAATTTATCTTTCTGTACATGCAGGCTGGGGCATTTCTTGGATTTGATGGTATTGAGGGGTCTTAGTCCCCCTTGTTGGTGCCTTGTTCTTTCTTACATATTTTAAATTTTACATATCTTCTTAAACGAGCATGTCTGGAGAGCTGTTATATGTATGTGTATATATATATATATATATAAGCATTGTTCTGAGTTTGCTAATATACATACAAATTTGCAAAAAAAGAAAAAAAATTGGGGTTTCTGCACTCTTGTGCGTAGTGGTGGGGGGGATAGAGAATGGGGCTGTTATGAAGAAGGGGGTTGGGTAGGTTTCTTCCTCTTGGGTTTTCAATTTCACTAATATACAGTATGCCAATAATATAACAATATTAATAATAATATAATAGATAGATACTTTATTAGTCCCAAGGGGAAATTCACATACTCCAGCAACAGCATACTGATAAAAAACAATATTAAAGAGTGATAAAAATGCAGGTAAAACTGACAATAACTTTGTATAATGTTAATGTTTAACCCCGGGTGGGACTGAAGAGTCGCATAGTGTGGGGGAGGAATGATCTCCTCAGTCTGTCAGTGGAGCAGGGCAGTGATAGCAGTCTGTTGCTGAAGCTGCTCTTCTGTCTGGAGATGATACTGTAATATACAAAACAAACTAAAAGATCAGTGACTTAAACCTCTGAAGCCCCCCCAATGTAACTGTTGGCATTATTAAATGTGTAGTTACTTTGATTGACTTGCACTCTATGCAAGTGTTTTGTATACCACATTTGAATAAAGACTTATTTGCTTCATTGAGAGAAGCCCATTCCACATTCTGTAACTCAGTGTAAAAGAGTTGTTCTGTATTACACTAAAAAAAGCAGGTTCTCTTTTTGAGGATCTGTTTAAAGTTTCCTAGAACTTAGAAGGAACTGATTAATATAATGAAAAAGTAACGTTTTATTTGCTGTTTTGTGTTTTTACCATTTTACTTGAGACTTTCTAGTTGTAAAGGTCTTAGTCAAGTGGAAGTTGAATGCCACGTTTCATGAATTGTCTTTGAAATATACTGTTGTACTATCTGTGTTATTTTCATTTGTTTGGATTGTGTTTGCTATTATGTTTTGTTTCTTATGTAACCCTTGTATACCTAATTTTTCTTAGATTATCACTGATAAGTAAGACAGGTCCACACTTTTTATTTTTTAATGCTAACTTTCTGTTTTCCTGTTTATATATACAGTAGATATTTAAACTAACTCATGGAGCAGTACAGTGGCATAGTGTTTAGCACTGCTGTCTTGTGGATTCAGTGTTCTTGACTTGAGTTACTATTTGCATTCAGTTTTTGTGTCCTTTCTTAGTATTCATGGGTTTTTTCTCTGTCTACTCCAGTTTTTCCCCACATTCTAAAAATGTGCCTATTCAGTTAAATGATAACATTTATTAGTGTTGTGGGTTTGTGTGCATGACTTGGTCTTGCAATAGACTGGTGTATAGTTTCAGTCTTGTCTTGTGACTAATGTTACCAGGAAAGGCTCAATCTCCACATGCCTTAAATGACCTAATTAGTTTTAAGAAGGTTGTATAATGCAATGTTAAGTCACTTACTGTTATAACCTTTCATTGTTTTGACAGCATAAAGTCAACAGGTGTCTTACAACATTCTGTTCCAACTCTGGTATCCTTTACTAAAACAGTATATAGCTCTCATTAGAAGAAAGCTAGCACTTAAATTCTTTATTTGGCTATAACTGAGAAATGCGGCAGGCAATCAGACGCAAATGAATATAGCATAAGTAAAGTTATTTTTGTTTCTGTTCTGATTATTTATGTTTCTGGTCACATTTACAAGTATTAAAGAAAAAAGTGACAGTGATTTATTTTTTTTTTATTTCAGGTCACACTGCATCCTGAAGTGAAAAATCACCTAACTGAAGGAATATACCATATTCTTGATCTTTGCATTGGACCAGATATCAAGTTTCTGAATGCAACCTTATGTGCAGGTGTGAAGGAAGTCTTTAGAAATCTGTATAACGATTATACTAATTATCATAAAAGTCAAAGACAGGGTGAAGACAAATACACAGCATGACATTTCTGAAAATGTTTGAACTGTTAAACCCCAATTAAACTGGAGAAATCCTTGTTTACTTTTATGATTTTTATATACTGGTTAAATAGCCTTTTTTGTGATTTTATACCCCCTGTTCAATAATTCTGTCATATTTAGATCATGTTGGGATTTCTGTCTGTATCTTTGAAGATTATAATAAAATATAATTTCCAGACTTTTAAAATTAATTTTGAAAAACACCACATTTAAATAAATATTTGAGTTATGAAAGTGTTGAACATGATAACATCAAGAAATGTACTTTTTCTTCTAATGACAAGATAGTACTGTGTGGAATTTGTACTTTCTACCCTTTCTCATCTAATTTTCTGAAACCGCTTTTCCTGGTGACGGTCACAGTTGCACCAGGCCAAGCTGATCGTCCCAGGCTCAAAGCATCCATTTACAAAGCTAGCTGGTAAAAGTGTGCAGTAATCATTGCTTCATTCGCATATACAAATGAAATCTTACAGAATTTAATTTTAGGAATTTAAGGAAGCACTTAGTTTAAAGCTCCTATTTCTATAATAGTTTTATTAATTGATTAAAATATTGCAGGTAAAATGAGTTCAACAAAGCTTACATAGAAAGACATGAACCCATGCCAGACTAAAAAAAGCAAAATAGAACACTACAATGTAGTAAAAGTTATGGAATCCAAAAAATTTTAAATCTGTGTTTACATACACTGTCCTTAACGTTCACTATGAGAAACTGAATTAACTCTCCTCTTTATACTTAAGGTTTAGGCCAAGCATGAAGCAAAAAACTATTTTTAACACTGCAATATTATTAAAGAAATGAAAGAATGAAAAATAAAGTAAATATTTCGGAGACTAGATGTGTAGTTTTTAACAAATTTTGATAAAAAAAATTAACTATGTGAGCTGCATCAGAATGTAAATGATATTTACAGGTGTGTCCCAGTCCTTTGACTGAAAAAAATAGTACTACAATAAAATTGTTTTATCATTAATTAATCAATATAATGCATATTTCTGTTGTAAATGCCTTTCATTTATCCACTCATTCATTTTACTTGTTTAGGGTCATTTGGAGATGGAATATTCCTGCAACATACATTTCCTCCTGATCCAGTGTACAGTATTTGTATATTTGAGATCTTTAGATGCCTTAAACCAGAGTAAACATATAACACTATTTCTAAATTACTACTTTATTTATTTAGGTAATGATGTTATCAAGCTACCTGTATTGCCCATACCATATGAAGAATAAATGTTCAAAATGCACAGTGCTGAGCAATGAATTAAGCAATATATAAAATAGGAACTTGAACTGCATGCAACTCAAAAGAGTAACTGTGTGACCTAATACTGATTAAACAAGCCAGCACTCAGGGCCACCTGAACTTTAACCTTTTGGCACAAAACCTTCTTAAAAAAATCATAAAACACAAGACTACTGGGCATTTATTTAAACTCTTAAATCTAAAAACATTCCAAAATTCTACATGTTGAAATGTTTACTTGATATTTTGTATCTTTTAATTAACATTACAGTAGCCTGCTAAATACTGACCTACACTTTTATCGATTTGAATCTTTATCTTTTGCTTAATTTCTTTGGAATGTGCAAAACTATCTTTATTAGCCAAGGTAATTACAATCAGAATGAATGGAAAGCATGAGAAAGACAAACACTTAGTGATTATTCTTCTAATCATTGTTAGTTTGACATGAAGTGAGCCCTTTAAGTTTGGGATGCATGCTGTGTAGAAAAAGAACAACAAAGCAATTAGAGCAGAGAAGGGAACAACAAAAAGAGAAGTTTTTAAAAAAAATCCTGCAAGACCTCTGTCAACTGAATAACAATATGAAGGAGCTTTGTGCCTACACTTGAAAAGACTCATCTTCTGTCATCTGTATTTTCTACTGAAGTATTTTTAATAAGACTCTTTCAAATATATTTCCTAACCTTTTAAGACTCTTTTCAGATATTTCCTATTTTGCCACCATCAAATTTACTTTGTTTTTACTCATTTTGCTTTATAATAATCTTGACTTTATACTGTTTGATTGGGTCAAGATATACTGCAAATAGCACCTGGTGTGGGTGATTGCCATATTCACACAGTCATTAGCAGATGAGAAGAGATGTCTTCCAAAGAAAGCAGCGTGCTGAGCGGCCAACTGCTTTGGTGATAGGCACAGGTGTGGCTTAGGTCTGAAGATACCGTTCAGTCTGCTTGTGCAGAGCTAAGTCTCTTTGCTTGAGCCAGCAGTCAGTGTGCAGATAAGGATGTACACGTGGGGCGCTAGTGAAGCAGCTATATTAAGGCAAATGTCCACAATAACACATTCTATCAAACACCTAAACAAAGTTAATTGATGATTAAAGTCAGTTGACTGAACACACCCAAACCTAACTGCAGCCAGCCCAGCTGAACTTAATCTTCATCATATATTAACCCTTTCCATGAGAGTAAAGTAGTTACCTCAAGGTTTCTAGAAGAGATCAGGAAACTGTTGTTGTAACTTGTAAATTGTAATTGTAGTTGTAAATGACTGCAAAGTGAATCATAGAGCGTATGAGAATATGAGAGCAACCATTAAGAAGGATATCAGGGAGGCTAAAAGACAGTTGGAGAGGAATATAGCAGATAAGGTGAAAGAAGACCCCAAGAGATTCTTTCAGTATTTTAGTAGTAAAAGAACAGTCAAGGAGGAGGTCAAGTTCATCAGGAATAGTAAAGGGGAATTAAAAGATACAGACAATGAAATAGTAGATGCCTAAACTTACATTTTTCTGAGGTGTTTACAAGTGAGCAAGTGGATAACCTCCCAGAGGTAAACGCAACTACTAAGGAGGTACTGAGGGATTTGGAAATTGAAGAGGGAGAAGTGCTGCTCAGATTAAATAAGCTGAAATCAAACAAATCACCAGGCCCATATAATATTTATCCTCGTGTTCTTAAGGAGGCTAGTGAGTACATATATAAACCCTTGACACATATTTTTAGGAAGTCACTGAGCACTGGAGAGATTCCGAAGGACTGGAAAATGGCAAATATCATTCCATTATATAAAAAGGGTGACAGGGCAGATCCAAGCAACTATAGGCCAGTAAGCTTAACATGCATCACAGGAAAATTAATGGAAGGAATTATTAAGGATAAGATTGAGCAACACATGGCAAGGACAGGAGTTATTCTGACCAGTCATCATGGGTTCAGAAGAGGGAGGATGTGTTTTACTAACATGTTGGAATTCTATGAGGAGGCAACAAAAGGATGTGATCAAAGTGGAGCATATGATATTATTTATCTGGACTTTCAGAAAGCATTTGATAAGGTGCCACATGAGAGGTTGGGCATCAAATTAAAGGAAGTGGGAGTTCAGGGTGATGTTTTTAGATGGGTCCAGAATTGGCTCAGACACAGGAAGCAGAGGGTGATGGTGCGAGGAACCTCATCAGAACTGGCTGATGTTAAGAGTGGTGTTCCACAGGGGTCAGTGCTAGGGCCGCTGCTATTTTTAATATATATAAATGATTTAGATAGGAATATAAGTAACAAACTGGTTAAGTTTGCAGAAGATACCAAGATAGGTGGATTAGCAGATAATTTGGAATCCGTTATATCATTACAGAAGGACTTGGATAGCATACAGGCTTGGGCAGATTTGTGGCAGATGAAATTTAATGTCAGTAAATGTAAAGAATTACACATAGGAAGTAAAAATATTGGGTTTGAATACACAACGGGCGGTCAGAAATTTGAGAGTACACCTTATGAGAAGGATTTAGGAGTCATAGTGGACTCTAAGCTATCAATTTCCCAACAGTGTTCAGAAGCCATTAAGAAGGCTAACAGAATGTTAGGTTATATAGCACGATGTGTGGAGTACAAGTCCAAGGATGTTATGCTCAACCTTTATAATGCACTGGTGAGGCCTCATCTTGAGTACTGTGTGCAGTTTTGGTCTCCAGGCTACAAAAAGGACATAGCAGCGCTAGAAAAGGACCAGAGAAGAGCAACTAGGCCAATTCCAGGACTACAGGGGTTGAATTATGAGGAAAGATTAAAAGAGCTGAGCCTTTACAGTTTACGCAAAAGAAGATTAAGAGGTGACATGATTGAAGTGTTTAAAATTATAAAGGGAATTAGTACAGTGGATCGAGACTTGTATTTTAAAATGAGTTCATCAAGAACACGGGGACACAGTTGGAAACTTGTTAAGGGTAAATTTCGCGCAAACATTAGGAAGTTTTTCTTAACACAAAGAACGATAGACACTTGGAATAAGCTACCAAGTAGTGTGGTAGACAGTAAGACGTTAGGGACTTTCAAAACTCGACTTGATGTTTTCTTGGAGGAAACAAGTGGATAGGACTGGTGAGCTTTGTTGGGCTGAATGGCCTGTTCTCGTCTAGAATGTTCTAATGTTCTAATAACTTAACAATCTGGAAAGATGCACAAATTTCTAAGGCTGTGGGGCTCCATTGCACCACAGTAACTGCATTGGAGAACATTTGGAACAGTGGTGAATCATCCCAGGAATGGCCAGACTGTGAAATTTATGCTAAGGACACAGTGATGACTTATTCGAGAGGTCACAGTAGTATCCCAGAAGAATATCCAAACTGCAGGGCTCTTTAAACTCAGCTAATTTCAGTGTTAATGACTCCATCATAAGAAAGAGACTGAGTAAAAATGAAACTCTTAGGAGAGTAGTGAGACAGAAATCTCTTCTCTCCAAGACTAACATTAGTGGTTGTCCCACATTTGCAAAAAAATACCAGGATGAACTCCAAGCCTTTTGAAATAATGTCCTCTGCACAGAGAATACACTCTTTGGATAGCACAGGTTCCACTGTGTCTGAGTCAAAGATAATACAGCACTCACATTAAGAAAAACAATGTACCTACAATTAAACGTGGTGATAGTATGAGGGTGTGGGAATGCTTAGCTGTCTCAGGACCTGAAGGACTTGCCACTATTGAGGGAAACCATGACTTCTGCACTTCACCAGCATATTCTTAAGGAGAATATCCAGTCATCTATCATATTTGAGTTATGCAGTGGAGCAATGACCCAAAGCAAGAAAGAAAATCTACAATTGTAAGGTTCAAAACAAACATTAAATTACTAATGGGGCACTCAGTACTAATGTGTTGACACCGTGTCGATCTTTGGAAGCGCCACTTTGAGGCTTGTTTCACATGTGTCTGTTATGTGATCTTAAGGCAGGCTAATGCCATGACATCGCTAAAATCTGAAGCCGATTTGGTCAGCTAGTCTTTTGCGGTTTCTCTTCAGCTCAAAAGTAAAATCAATGTTCCGTCTCCGTCAGCCTGGTATCCCAACATGTTTTCAAACCCTGTGGGTTTGGTAGGTGGAACTCGCACATGTAGTACTGTCTAATCAAAAGTAAAGACATTTCTGAAAAGTAGTTATGTAATATTTATTAAGTTAACAAATATTTTTGAGAGACATCTTGAAAGGTTGATGTGGGGCACCTTGTTTTTAGTGCAGAGTCAAGTCCACTTGATGAGCATGTTTTATGGAAGGTGGCATGTGTATTCTAACAATCTACTTTCTATTCTGCACCATCTTGATCATGTCAGAGTGGCTGGGAGATGCTTCACATTAAAGTTTACAAAGCCAAACGCGCTTATCACAAAAGTATATGCAACCAGAGACTCCCTGATAAATGTTCGTATTCAGTGATTTTGAAATCTGTGGCTGGTTATGTATATATTGTCGATTTCAAAATGTAATGTGAATAAAAGTGTGTGCTGCATCAGTAATTTCAATGCAACTGTCTTTCAGACAGAACCAGTCCCATCAACCATGTTTTCTGTAATTTGTGGTAGCCTTGGGACTTCTGCAGTAATGAGACAAAAAAGTTGTAAAGAAACGTTGCTAATTCATCCAAAGGTGGACATAAAATCACTTAAGTACCAGCAAGAAGGAGCAGCTTGATAAGCACATCTGGACCCAAACTTTCAAAACAATGGTTTGACTTTGCCAGCAACATCCCTTCCTCGTGAATTCATTTTCTAAAAGGTTGAAGAGGGATCAGTAAATAAAAAGGCATCTGACCTGCAACACAGCAGAATAAATCATGTGTACATAGAATTAATGAGCTGTTGTCCTTTCTGAATTCTTAAGCCATCTTTCAGTTACACAGTCCCAGTTGCTGACATAGTTGTTTCCCTGCTCCTTAACTGTTGTGACCTGCTATCACTTGTTATTCTTCATCAACACTGAATTTCATTCAAGGCATTGCTGTCCTTCCTGTCATACACATAAGATAAGGTACACATTTAATTATAATAATAGTAAAATGGCAATATTTAAAAAAGTGCAAGATGAGAATATTTATTAGAAGACCCTGGGAATCAGGGTTAGGAGGTGTCTCATCTTCCATTACTTGAGCTCATCTGCCACACTTCAAGTCTATGATCCAAACTGATACGCATTACACTTTGACCAAATGAAATGGAGAATACAGACAATGTACACCATCAGAAGTGGAATATGTCTACTGTATACTGAAACATTCCGTTGTCAAACGTAAAAATACAAAGTATAACATTTCAGACTGATTTGTGTTGATTATCAACAATAAAACACAACTACTATATGTTTTGTTTCTTTTTTGCGTATTCATATAAAACTTTACCTGTCTACATGACAATGAACATGGCCATGGGTAATATGTTTAAAAATAATTCAGATGTTGTTCGAATTCACCAGGCTCCCAATTTGGGCTCCATGGTGTGTCGTTGACTTTTCAGCGGATGATGGATCAGATTCTGCCATCCCCATTCCAGGTTTGCCTGGGCCTATCACGGTGATGTGGTCGTTTTCAGTAATGACTGGAGGTCGCATCTCGACCGCCTGCGAGTGGTGCTTGACAGTTTGAGGCTGGCTGTGTTGACAGCTAACCATAAGAAGTGTAAATTGGGGATGTCGGAAACGCATTTTTGAGGTATTGTATGGGGAATGGTTTGAGAGTTTTGAGACCCGGAAAGTGCACCAGCTGGGCGGTGCACCGAAACTCCTGCAGGGATCGCTTGTCTGTCGCCAAGGCAACCGCAGTTTCGCAGCCTCGCCGCACAGCACTGTTGATGCGGAGAACATTCTAGCCCGTCCACTAATCTGGCCCCGTTAACTGCTTGTTTGCTGTGTTTGTGTGCATTAAAGAGGTAGCTCCTAATTGAAAAAAGACCTTGAACTGTTCCTGTTTTAATTAGAATAAAGTTGGTTTTCCTGAAGCCAGTCTTCTCTCGGATGCAAGACACAGGTCCTTAATCTCTCTCTTTGGGCTCTCTGCTTTCTCGAGTTCTTATTTCTAACAGACTTGGAGTCAGATCAGGATCCATGATATTGTTATGATTAGAAGTCCTTCTTTATATTTGGTAGCTTTTCCTGGACAGATGTTTCAGTAAGTCTCGGGGCTTTCAGAACGAACATCACTATTCGAATCTATATGAAAAAAATCTTATTTGAAAGCAAACACACTTTGATTGTAAAAAAGTGGTACTTTATTTTACCCTGTACTAATCTCAACATCGTGTTACTCCAGAGGCGCAGTCCTGCAATATTTCTGAACTTTGCATGAGTTTTGCACATCACTTCCACCTGCATTTGCATAATTTTTAGTCGTTTATAAAATGCACAGAGTTTCCTACTGCACTGTTCTGCTTTTTGGTCAACGAGTGTGTTCTGTTTCCGCACAAAATAGAGAGAGCTGTGGTTCACATGTTTTATGCCAAAGTCACAGACAGCAGACTTTAACGTATGAAAAAACAAACTTCATATAATAGCCTTCTAGATGAGCACTCTTTCATTTCTCTTGTGTTCTCACAGACTAGCATCCAGGATACTAGAAAGAGAAAACAGCGCTACCTTTTTATTGACCGATCACAGATGAGCATTTATGTTTTGGTTTCCATGCTCAGAAACCACGTCTTAAAAGTATCATTTTGCTCCTAATCCAGTTCTGTGTCATTCTTGAACCTGAGATTTCTGATTTGTTGTTGCTTTATATTAAAAATGTTAAGCATTTGTTGTAGGAAACAAAAGATGTTTTTTTTTTTTATTAAAAAATAATGGGAAGTAACTGCCATATTTCTGGTTTTCCTTTTGTTATTATAACAGCTTTAAAATAAAAAGTTTAACATTTGTAAATGGTGAAAAGAATCCAGTTTAGTTCAATCCTGTATGTTAGTCTTTTACTGTAACGCCCTGCTCTGCTAACTTATCAAATCATCAGACTGGTCCACACACATGATCTACCGTTCCACAAGCTGCTTTTTTGTTAAGCTATAACCTACTCTTGTAATTTGTTTTAAAACTTTACTGTTTACTGTGTATTATTTTTACTTAGTCGCAGAATTTTTAATTTTCTGTTAATTAAAGTGTTTGTCACATAAAAAAATACAATGAGAATGGAATACTTAAATATCATTACAATGCAACAGTTTAGTCAATTCAGTCACTCCATTTTTGAAATATGAAAATCTCACTGGGTCTGGACTTACATAAAACATGGATGAGCACTGACTTCACACTAGAGGTCTGCATGGGACTGATTTTTTAAACCCGCATCCCCTTGATCCCACAGTACACTTGGCCTCATTTGACCCTCTCCCGCCTGCAGAAACACATTGCCTCCATTAAGGAAAAAAGTCACGTATGCCTGATAAGGATGTTTAACACGATCTTGTACAAGGGGGTGGCTGAAGGTTTCCCCTCTTTGGCCCAATTGTCCTTTTCACTTTTTTGCGACAATTCTACTTCATCAGTGTTTAATAGAGATCTTTCGATTGGACTTGCATAATAATTTCTGAGTACACTTCTGGACGTCTTTTTCACAGAAAGGAACACAAATGAGCAGTGTATACGCAGCATGTGTTGTTAAAGCTTTCACAGCAAAATCCAAAGTGTTAATTTCACACCTACAGTGTTAATTTTAACTCTTCTTCAGAGTTTATATAGGTCCACACAAAATCGAGTTAAAGTTACACTTTGTGTAGTGTTACATTTTCCACACTTGTCAGGTGTTGAAATCAACACTGTAAGAGTTAATTTTTTAACACACTAGTAGTGTTTTGAACATACAGTTGATGTAAACTAAATTCCCGAAACACTCTGCTGGTGTTAAAAAAATTAACTCTTACGGTGTTGATTTTAACACCTGACAAGTGTGGAGTGTCAAAATGTTAATAGTGAGTGTTAGTACAGTACATCTGGCATTGTATTATTTTAGATACAATGTTAAGCTACTGCACCTTATTTTATTTAGAAGCTAATGTCACATTAATAAAAGTTTCACGTATACACATTATACACATTTAAAAAAAAAAAAGAATTAAGACTTTTCAAAATGTGTGTTTTATTAAACAAAACTGTTTACAAAATACTTAAAATCCGATAAAACAAAAAAAAAAAAATCAGGTTTCCCAACCAAAAGCATTTTAATAAATAAAAAAGCCCAGTCTCAATGGCAATTTATACAGGATACAAGGGTTAATTTACATATTTGTACATTTACATATAGGTTAGAGCTGCTATTAATCCTTTTGTGCAAACACTGCTCTGTAACACTGAGCTCATCAACATGCATGGCAATTGTGTAAAAAATAAATAAGTGCAAGTGGTGATCATTTAAAAAGGATAGCATTAAATAAAAGGCTCTAGACATTGGCCAGAGATTCTTCATAGGAGACGTTAAAAACGTAATGAACTTTGAAAGTTCATCAGTGGCACTCAGGGAGGTGGGTCCTGCACAAGGGATGAGCTGTTTGTGCACAACCACATAAAAATTGTCGATCCTCTTCTTGGTTTGTCTTACTGTAAGCAGGTGTGGTTGGTGACCTTCTCTCCTGCTGAAATGTTCTTAAATGCTGGTACAGGACTATAAAAAATGACACATGATGCATTTAATAAATACACAGCAATTTCAAAACAGAACAGAATAATTTAATACATTAAACACTTCAAACAATGAATAACATTCTATCAGGTTGAAAATATGAAAAGTGCTACACCTAAAAGTTAACACAGTAAGTATGGAGGTTGTCAGCAATTACAACTTACAAGTGTTTGTAATTCATGTCATGTTCAAAGGGAAGAAGATAATATGCAAGAAAGCTGAGACAAGTACAGACCACTGCGATATGGTTAAAATTGATATTAAATTTACATGTCACCAATAAGACTAAAAAATTAAACATTACATATTGGTCTTGGGTGAAAAGCAAGAGAACAACTTCCTTCAGTACCAATCAACCAAACAAAATCTATGACTGTACAACACATTGCAAAGACATTGATCTTGCATTAGTAAATTTACCTTATGTAAATGTACAAGCCTGTCAACAGCATCAGTTCGACTGATTGTAGCCTCATTCCTCCCTGCAGAAGGTGGTAACAAATAGAACAGCAGCAAGAAAGAGGAAATGTCGCTGTTACAGTCTGATGGAAAATGAGAAGGAGTCAATGCTCAGAAATATTAATTATTATGTAGAACAGAGAGCCTCGCCTGTCATTTAAAATTTCAAAATACTACTTACCATTTTCAGACTGTTGTTTCTCTGTTGCACTGATATAACTTTGAACTTCTGCTGTCAAAGTGAGAGACTTTGCTTCTTTGATGACTTTCTGCTTAAATGCTGTCTCCTACTGCTCAAGCAATCTTGCAGATGTTTCAGTATTGAACAGCACAATAAAGTCTTGAATCACCTAATGAAATTGCATACAGAAAAACAACACAAAGCCGTCATGTCTCAATCACACTTAATTCCTTAAACTAGAAATAAATAGAAGAGAATGTTTGTATGGGCGGCACGGTGGCACAGTGGGTAGTGCTGTTGCCTTGCAGTTAGGAGACCGGGGTTCGCTTCCCGGGTCCTCCCTGCGTGGAGTTTGCATGTTCTCCCCGTGTCTGCGTGGGTTTCCTCCCAAAGACATGCAATGTGGATTGGCGATTCTAAATTGGCCTTGGTGTTTGTGTGTGTCCTGCGGTAGGTTGGCACCCTGCCCGGGATTGGTTCCTGCCTTGTGCCCTGGGATTGGCTCCCGTGACCCTGTGTTCGGATTCAGCGGGTTGGATGGATGGATGTTTGTACTTACCAAACCTCCCACCTTCTCAGGCATTACTCGAGTTTGAGCTTGCAGACAGGTCCGGCTGTGTTCTCCCCAACCCTTCTACATCACTGGAGTTTGAAAGCGCATCAGTGCATGTACTTGGTGTTAAGGTAGCAGGGGGTGAAAATTGTTTTTTCAGAAAGAGAAGATCAATTTTGATTAATTTTCAAATTTATTTTGAAGACATTTGAACATTTCTGAACGAAATTATACACCATCAGAAACATCCAGGTCAGCAAAAAGTCCTTGTGGAGGACATCTTACTGTGAAGCATATCTGTGGGTTGCTCTGAATCAACTCTTGAAAAATATCTTCCTCCACATTTGTATCTGTCTCATCAAAGGAGAAATTTGATAATAAATGTCAATAAAATGAATTTTTCAAATCAGAAGAAACATTAGCTAATGCTTAATTAAATTCAAACTTACCTTCAGTTAGAAACTTTTCAAGTTTTAATCCAACTAGCAATTGAATGTATTTTTTCCATGTGTGTAGTACAGACCCTTGGCTTTGAAATGAGGTCGTTTGTGTTGGTATGTGCTGTAGTTCGTCTGCATGATGCGGTGAAATGTGTTTTAAAACATTTTTTGAACATTTGTCGCCCTGACATGGGCCGCTTTGAGTTTAAGAAGTATTTGGACTGAAATATCCCTACATAATCTACTCAATCATTAATTTGCTAAAATAACAAGTAGTCTATTTCCATTTATCAAGGGGTTTAATGTAGTAATCTCACTTACTGTATAAGCGTAAAATGGCAATATACTTGCCATTGTAAAAATGTACTGATTGAAATTCAATTGTTTTTTCAGTCGTTAATTTGTTCAAAATAAGTATCATATTCACCTTAATTTATCTATCATCTGGCAGTGCAATCAGTAACGGCCGCCATTAAAGAAAAAGGAAGTGCCGTTCATCTAGCGCCGGAAATCAAATCCACTCTTTGCTGGTGTAATGTACGCCTACTCCCCAAAATAACACTCAATCTAAACACTCTGTAACACTCCAAGTGTTGATGTCCTCAAATCAAAACCAGAATTAACATTTGTGAACTCAGAAAAAAGTTAACCTTGAAAAAACAACACTAAACTTCACTAAAGATTTTGCTGTGTTGTAAGTAAGCAACCACTTACTGCTCTGTATTGAAATAAAGTAAGATCTATGTTAATAATTGCTATTCATTCCGCAAAGATGTGGAACGGACACGGAAGGTGCGTGCCGTCTACGTACTAGTCACACATCTAAGTTTTGCTTAAAACATACGCCTTTCTAGTCGCTGTATAACTGGTATCTCAGTGGCGTAGCTGGAGTTCGTGCCGCTCGAGGCGGGGCGGTGCTTCAATTTGCCGCCCTCCAACACTTCGGAATATGTTAACCTACTTAAATAGAAAATTAAAATGACGCATAGAGAAAAATTAAGAAAAATTTTATTTTGCATAGATGTATTCATATATAGAGAAACAGCAATAATTTTTCACATATAATTATTTATAAGCATCAGCTAGACAAGGATATAGTATACACGCACTGATAAGCAGTGTTCTAATTATTAGTTAAATATAATTGTCGTGCCTCACTCTGCGCTGTCAGTGCAACGCGGCCGCAGAGAGCTTAAACAACTCGGCACATCCACATAAAAACGACAAGGGTGAGCTTTCTTGAAGGCTTTTACGGGACGTACCTCGTTATAAACTGAAATGTATACAAAAGAAACATACAGGTATATACAGGTGTACAGCCAAAGACAATATTAATGATTTGCAAAGCAACACATAGCAGACAGCGTACATTAAACAATGAAGCTTTAAAAGACACTTACAAGGCGAGTGATTTCCACGGTTGGATCAAGACAAAGAGAAGCGCGTAGACAGAGGTTGCTGCGTACCACAACTAACCAGACCCAGGGGTTTATATACCTTAAAGATACGCTTCGGACGTGAACGTAACACTAGATAAAGAGGTGTCTACATAAGACACATGGAGCGTATTGTATTTAAATGATTATTATGGGACCTACATGCTTTACGTGAGTTTCATAGACATTTATGACACCACTGTGAGTGTGGGACGTGCCTAACAAGTGTGTTAATAAATGACAAAACAAAGGGGGAGCACAGTTTAACAAACAACAGCTAACAACATGTGGGGCAGAACAATAATTCCGCTGCGAAAACCAGAACCAGTGTAGTGTACAAGTGATAGGTGGGGATGTTTTCTGCGCAGAACAAGAACGTACTCGGATCGATTACGGAACGAAATTATAAATTGTAAATTAGTTGTTTATCTTCCGAGAAATGATTATCGGTGTACTGTTTATGTTATTGTAATATCCCTTCCCAGACGGGTAAATAAATCTCGCAGGCAAGTGGTGGTAATTAATTGTTTTTATCCACTTTCCTTCCTATTTTTTTAACAAGCCGAAAAAAACAACAACGTAGACAGGACCAAAACAAGAACAGAAAAACCCAACCCACATACAAGCACCTCAGAGGCTGTTTTAATAAGAGTGGCATTTGTTTCTGCCCGCCCCCCTTTTTAACTATTTATAATTAAACACTCTGCCCAGTGGCACTTTCATTCCCAGATCGTTACACTGCCAA
>JANRMT010062791.1:1827304-1855897 GCA_026402145.1 Polypterus bichir lapradei | reverse complement strand
CATACGCGAAACCGACATAGTACACACATACAACCAATAGAGTTCAAACGCAAAATCGACAGGTTACCCACATGAAACCAGTATAAGACGTGCATGACACCAATATAGTGCATACGCAAATCCATTGTTAGACCGACACAGAACACAAGCCAATATAGTTCATACGCAAACCGATAACATGCAAGCGTAAACCAATGCAGTTCACTCACAAACCAATAGCAAATCGTACTGGAACCAGTGATATACACACGCAAATCAGTATACTGTAGTTCATATGCAAACCAGTGGTATGCACGTACAAACGGATATAGTTGACGCACAAACCGATAATATACGGACACGAACCAATATAGTTCATATGAATGAAACCAGTATTGTACGCACGCAAACCAATTAAGTATGCGTGCAAACCGATAGTAAATATTCATAAGCCAATAGTGTTCACATGTAAACCAATAGATTACACACAGAAATATATGATTTATGGCCTGTTTGGCCCCTCATACATCTCCTCGTCTTTTCGCAGGCTCTGTGAGGATTACTATCAGCAGACCGGTGAATTTCACTGCACTCTTTGATTTAGTGTAGTTGCACGAAATTGCGATTATTAAAATTCTCTTCCTGTTTTTGCGCTTTTGCAATCCTCTTAAATAAAACATATGAAACAGAAACTTTGGGCTGAGAAATGTTGCTCCTTTGCAGAGCATGTGGATAAGTTATTTCAGACGCCTTAATATCCAATTCTAAATCAGTTATCACATCTTTGCACGGTTTCTGAAAACAGACCGTTGTTGTGAGATGTGGTCAACCGTCAGATTGCTGCAGCACTGAATTCAGCACTACCTCTTCTCCACACACAAGCTTTGAGTGACCTCGTAAGCTTGCGTTGTTGTTCAGTAAAACAGTGAGAGAATCGCGTAAAGTGTGTGGCCACTTAACTTTAATCTGGTATAGCCATGTTAAAGCAGTGATCATGTTTTCTCCTTGGTCAGAAACAGTACATTCTGAAAATTCGTTACATTTTTTAAACAGTAAATCGTGAATATTTCACCCGTTTTAATCGTGCTTGCGCCAAATAAGGTCGTAAAAAGCACCCTTGACACAAAGATTGTAGCTCTCATTAATATAATAGACGGTAGCAGATATGAAAGAGGTTTTCTCAGAGTTTTCGTTCCAAATATCAGTTGTGACAGCCAGGAGCGGAGTGGGTCTCAAAACCGGCCCGGGCATCCTACAACGAGTGAGGTGATGAGGTCGACCCTCGTGGCCCGTTATTCATTGTAATTTTCTTAAACTTTGTGATGAGTACGCGGCTCACTAGTTGCTATGAGCCTATGATATGAACTCTATCGAAACAGTTGGCAAACTTAATCTGTACAGTGGTTTAGACACAACTTAAAATTTGACATGCTTAGAAATAAAATTTAATGAAAAAAAAATTAGTAACAAGGCTTACACGTTATTAGAGTACATGTCAAATGTCAAAGTCATGTCCAAGTGCCAGTACCCTAGTAGGCTAGTAGCTTATGCAGTTTGCTGCTTTTAGCAGCCACATTATTACCAATACTGTTGGTGTCAAGTTTGACTAGGATGCTTTTCTCCACCAACATCAACCTGAACGCCTCAAGATGTTCTTGCGTCATTGTGCTTCTCAGACAGCTTTTGATTCTCTTCAACGCAGAGATTGATCTTTCACACTGCACTTGCAACACAGGCAACATCAGCAGGAGCTTGTAGACAATCAGTTCAGAGGTTCAACCGGAGCAGCACATTGTAGCAGCAGTGAGGACCGTCTTTACAAGATGTGCAAGTTGACACAGTTGTTCCATCTTGTTCATGGTTACTGTCCTTGTCATCCTCCACAGTATAAGCGTCTGCTGCTGATTGTTTAAGTGTTGACCACTGCTGCCCAAAGCTTTGCAGTTCTGTTCGTAGTTGTTCAGCAGGGACACCATCATCAAATCAGAACAAAAGACTATGCAGCTCTTCCATAGCTCCCAAACTGATAATTGAAATGTTCCATTAATTTAACGATAAACTATAAATGTTCCGTCCTAATATGAAAAATTCATATCCTGTGCTTTATAACTTTATTTCTTCATACTAATAATCACAGCAGAAAACCACTAATTATCTTTCACGCTGATGACCAGAGAACAATAAAATGCATAATACATAATCTAAACTAATTATTAGTACCAAAGAATTTAAATACTAGATATGAGATAAACTAAATTGCAATAATATATATGCTAACCGAAATGTAGTGGTATCGAAACAGAAAACGGCAAAAGGAAGTTTTGACCAAATTTTTCGCTGCAACGTTCTGTACTGACAACTAAAACAACTTGATGACGTAATACGGTATATTATATAGGACTATATAAATCGCAGTACCGGACAGACAATGTTTAGTAGTTTAGAAAATAAATTTTAATGTCAAACAGTAACCAGTGCATAGAATTTCTTTCATGAAACTACCGGCCCATGACCAGACCAGAATCCGCGGCCTACCAGGCATTGCCCAAATGCCCTATGGCCAGTCCGCCCCTGGTGAGAGCATACCCATAACTGACAGACTCTAGCATGGCATATACAAAATCCTTTCTCAGCTTTTGGCTTTTTCTACCATGTGCTGCGATACTGTCGTCAGATGGGGCAGACTCTCTTTAAATTTCAGACTTTCCAATTTTGACTGCTATGTCAAGGTACTGCTCAAGATGAATATAGCCCTGTTGCAAAGCCCAATATCCTCCTTGCAAACAAAATCAGCACATTTAACCAGTGCTTCGCTTTTAGCGTTAGTTGTTACTTTTGACAGGTTTGGCAAGAGTATCAGTTTAGCTTGATCTTTCACTACTGCACACATGTGACACTTTAAACTAGGGGTGGGTGATGTCGGTCCTGGAAGGCCGCAGTGGCTACAGATTTTCATTCCAACCCAATTGCTTAATTAGAATCCAATCCTTGCCAGTCTCGCACCTTATTTAATTTTATGGCTTGCTAATCTGCAATGTAAGGTTCTTATATCGTTAATATATATAATTTATAATCTTTTTCTTCTTCTTCTTTCGGCTGCCATAGCGGATCATCTTCTTCCATATCTTCCTGACCTGCATCTTGCTCTATTACACTCATCACCTGCATGTCCTCTCTCACCACATCTATAAACCTTCTCTTAGGCCTTCCTCTTTTCCTCTTGACTGGCAGCTCTATCCTTAGCATCCTTTTCCCAATCTACTCAGCATCTCATAATAATAATATAAAATAGTATACTTTTCACATTATGTATCAGACCAAGTAATTCACATCACAGTCATAATAACAATTATGAATCTTCAGCAACTACCTGAATTCTTGTTTCAGCCCATTACTGAACAATATTGACTGAGTGTGTAATGTTAATATAAATTACAAAATATCACTACATAGTTAAGTGTGCAACAATTCACAGCATAATGACTTTGAATTGGATGCTTCACAAAGCTTCCCTTGAACTGCACATGTCATTTCAGTGCTTCAAACTGCGCTCCACGCTTCATTTCCGCTGCCCATGTCAGCTTTGTGCTTTGAACCACACTCAAAGGGTTTAATTCCATTGCACATGTCAGCTTAGTGTGTTGAACAGCATTCCATGCTTCATTTCAAGTGCACAGGTCAGCTCGAAACACACTGGGATGGTTAATTTCCACTACACATGTCAGCTCTGCGTTTTGAAGCCGTATTCATTTTCAGCTTCCTTTCAACTAGCATGGTATCACAAGATTTTAAAAATTCAACAGAATTGTCAGGCAAAAGAAGTAGAATGCATAATGCTGCAAAGAACAGTTTTAGCAGTACGGGTCATAACACCTCTCTCACCGTAATAGTCTGTCCTCATAAATAACCATATAATAACCCCCTCCCCATATAAAGACATATCAAAAGTAAATGTGCATCTTGTTTCATGTGTATAACATAATTAAACATTTGGCTGACAATTTCAATTGTTATGGCTAACAATCTAGCAATAGTAGATTGCAGATTCAGGGGTTTGAATTATTAAATTTAAAATGAATCAGGTGGAATTTGTTCTTACTTTAAATGTTAAAGGGCAGAAGAGGGCATGGTAAATGTGTTAATTCACTTAGAGTGTTACTAGTTTGCTGCTTCAAGTCAGTTTTATTGTAAGCTGTAAATATCCTTGTTTCTATAGGATGAACTAGATGCTACAAAGGAGTCATGGTATAGTCACTTGACTAACCCCTCCAAAAATGCATGGTTGCATTGACATAAAGTACACAGTCCTGGAGTTGTATGACACAGAAGACTACAGTACTTGTGTAATGTGTTAGAGCAGGACATCACTCACTGGCAAGAGGACTGTTTACATCATAGTGATATTGCTTGTGATCAGGATGTTCATACTATGTGCACCTATATCATGGAAGAGAACAATCTCAGTGTGCCAAAGGATGCTTACATGGATATTTACTAATAAATTTCACTTACAGTACATATACTGTACACACACACATGCACACACACATACATTCATGCAGTATCTGACAGAATGCATGAATATACAAACTGGTTACTGGTTTGAGAGGGTTATGGCTCTGGGAAAAAAAAACTATTGAGGTGTCTGTTAGTTTTAGCTTTAATTGACCTGAATCATTTACCAAAGGGGAGTTTATGGAATAAGTGAGGAGCTGAGTTAGATGAGTCCATGGTGATCTTTTTGACATGGTTAGTGACATGAGATGCATGCAGGTCTGCAACAGATGGAAGGGTACAGCCAATTATTTTCTCAGCAGACCTCACAACACACTGTAATTTATTTTTGGAGTTGCTGAACCAAACCAGATAACAATGGAGAATGTGATTACACTTTCAATTATGGCTTTGTAAGATTGAACTAGGATTGGGTAGGAAATATTTAATTTCTTTAGTTGGCGTAAGAAGTAGAATGCCTACTGTGCCTTTTTAGTAATGTAGATGGTGTTAAGGTTCCAATTGAGAGTGTTTGTAACAGTTCTGCCCAAACATTTGAAAGATTCCTGACTGAAGAATCATTAATTTCTAATGGGAGAGGTTGAAACTGCTGCTTGTGAAAGTCAATGACCATTTCCACCATCTTGGTGATATTGAGCACTAGGTTGTTGGAAGCACACCAAGGCACAAGATGAGACATCTCTTTTCTATAAGGTGTTTCGTTGTCATTAGTAATTAGACCAATAATGGTGGTGTCATCAGCAAAGTTAATGGTTTTAAGTGAAGGATCAGTGGACCTGCAGTCATTGGTGTACAAGGAATACAGTAGTGGGGAAAGTGAAGTCAATAAACAGTATTCTGGCATAAGATCCTTTACGGTTCAGATGCTCCAGCACAAAGTGAAGGCTCATGTTGATGGCATCTTCCACAGATCTATTTGCTCAATATGGAAACCGAAGAGGGGCAAGATCAGTAGCAGTAACAGACTTCAGATGGGTTGGAACAAGCCGTTGAAATATTTTCATTAGAACTGAAGTAAAAGCACTAGGCCTGTAATCACGGAGGCAGCTTATTTTATCACTTTTGGGAAAAGGAACAATAACAGAAGATTCAAAGCAATCTGGTACAGTGCACTGTGCAAGAGGCTGGTTAAAGATGTCAGTGAAGAGAGGACCTTGCTGCCAGGCACAGTGTTTGACTGTTGCAGGTGAGTGTTATGGTGTATAAAATCTGTACATTTTGGTTCCCATTATATTTTGTTCGAGACAAGACAACAGATGAACTAAGACAAAGTAAAGCAGGTTTTCTTCCCTTACACCTTACTTTTATAACACTTGTTCATAGCTTAGTGCTAATTTGGTTTACAGCCTGGGAAAGTATGCTGAGTTGATACCTCAGGCTATTGATTACTTTATGGATGGACATCTGGAACAACAGTTTGGTTTACAGCCTGGGACAGGAAGAACTACTGACACCTCAGAGTACATCAAAGGCTTTGTTGTTTGGGAAAACGGACAGTGAATTAATTCATCAATCATTTTGACAGCAAGCCAATCAGGTGAATGTGTGGTGAAACCAAGGAATGACATTTCATAATAAATATGCCTTGGTTTGAGAAGCAAAGAAGAGAAGCAAAGAGAGGAAGTAAAGAAGGAGAAGAAGAAGAAGAAGAGGAACGGACAAAGACGGCACTGGTCATCAGAAAGGCATCATGAACATCGATTGCTAAATCAAACGCCTCCCTAGGACATTCATCCTTGTCATCTGTAACTTTTTTTTGTAAGCTTTTTCTAAAGACTATATATATTCAGACTTTCCTATCAGTACCTATTTTCTATTATTCTTTGTTCTAGTGGTATTATTATTATTCTTGTAATAAATACCATGCTGCTTTTAACTTTCTATGCTTTGTCTTAATGTCTAGAGTGATTGAAGTAATAAGTTAGATTTCTTTGAGCACCTGGTGACAGCCAGATTTTTGCCATTATTTCTGTGCTGCAGGGTTTATAAGGCTGAGAGTGAAGGCGCCACTCAATAGTTAGGGACAATACGATAAAGAAGGTTTTCTTGGCTGATAAATGGCCTATAGTCAAGAGTGCTGAGTCTTTGTATGTTTAAATGTATTCTTGCAGACCAAAAGTAATATTTAGGTCTGAGATATCACTAAAACATCGTATGTTGTTCGTCCCGAAAATAAGTAAGTCTCTTGAAGTGCTGAGTGACAGACTGTGTTATTCCTAATGCACTTGCGTGGTTTAAAGTGCTAAGGTTAATCAGTGTGTGTGTGTCATTCATAGGGCACTGTTGTGGTTAGGGTCTGTGTGTGTGTGTTTATTGATTTGTGTGTGTGTTTGTGTGTTCATCTTAAAGTGCAACAGTAGACCAACCCGATAACGAACTTGACGAGAACATTTACCCTTGAGAAAACAGGTAAAGGGTAATTAGAGGGAAATATTACGATAATACAGTGAGTCAGAATCTGGATCAGCTGACGTTTTGCAGTTCTGTGTTGCAAACAGCTTCCAGACATCATATTCTTTGATATAAAAGGGAGAAGAGGGGAGAGGCTTTTATGAAGAAGTGGCTGGTGTTAAAACCTCTTGGGAGCACCCTGATGTTCAAAATCTGCCATAAAACTTGGTAAGTTTGTCAGGGAGAGATAAATCTGAGTATATATTGGGAGATGTCTTTTTGTAATTAGTAATAGACTGAAGTCTTCTCCATACAGAGGAGCTATTGTTTGCTGATAACTGAAGCTCCAATTTATTTTTGTGCTTCCATTTAACATATCTGATTGCATTGTTTAACCTATTCCTGGCCAGTCTGTATGTGTCTTTATCACCAGTTTTATGTGCTTTTTCTTTCACCTGACAGAGATTCTTTAGTTCTTTGGTGAACCACGGCTCTTGATTGTTATAAATCACAATTTGTATGCTGGGAATGCAAACCTCTTCACAGAAGCTGATATAAGAAGTAACAGTGTCAGTCAACCCATGAATGTTTTCACAAGCATTTTTGAAAATGTCCCAATCTGTACAGTCTAGACAATCTTGTAATGATTTGACCGACTCATCATTCCATGAAAAAAATCGATTTATATACTGGTGTAGCTAATTTTAGCTTTTGTTTATAAGTCGTGTGATATTTGCCCGGACACCACCTGTCGAAGACCACATCTTTATAAAAACACGCATTTATTTCTCCACAAATAAACACAGGTTTCAGTGCCGAACAACACACAAAGCACTTAGCAATAATCCCCCACAATGAACTTCTCTCTCTCTCTGTCCTTGGCCACCTCTATTCTCCTCCTGGGAGCTTCGTCCTATTCCCACTCCTGACTCTGGCTCGTTGACTGTTAGGAGGCGGCGCCTTTTATTCCCGCCCGGATGCATTCCAGGTGGCTGAACACGATCTTCCGGCAGCACTTCTTGGTGTGGCGGAAGTGCTGCCCTTTGCCCTTGAAGCACTCCAGGCATCCATGGCAGGTTCATCCACCATCTTGCCTGGTGTGGCGGAAGTGACAATCCTCCAGGTCCGATGAAGCTTGAGGTGCCCCCTGGCGGTGGCCATGGGTCCAAACAGGCCAAAACCCTTTTTCTCCTTTTCTGTGGTCCTTTACTAGTCCAGGGCAGTTGCTCTCTCGTGACCCCGGAAGCTATTATTGTCCCTCTCTGGTCCCTCCAGGCATCCCGGCCAGGTAATGACCCCGGCAATCTGCCACAGTCGGTAGAAAATGCAGCATAATATGGTCAGAATTACCCAATGGTGCACTAGTAAAGCCTGGTATGTGACCTTTATGGTACAGTACCACTGATCCAAAGTCTTCCCGTCCCTGGTGGGACATTTTACAAGTTGTTTGTATCTGGGAAGCTGGATGGTTAGGTTTGTGCCCATCACTATGATTGGGGAGTTTGCATGTGTGCAATATCTTTCGTAAATGTAACATTAATTTTCACTGTTATACTGATGACACCCAGCTCTACCTTGCTAGTAAACCCACCTTTTCTTTTCTACCATCTTCGTTTACTGACTGCATTGCTGAAATTAAATCCTGGTTTTCTTTAAAATTTCTTAAATTAAACAGCGACAAAACTGAAGTTCTCCTCATTGGTACAAAAGTAATTTTATCCAAAGCCAATAATCTTTCACTTGTTATTGATAACTCCTTTGTTTCCCTTTCACCTCAGGTCAAGAGTCTAGGTGTCATCCTCAACAGTACTCTGTCTTTCTAATCTCACATTAATAACATCACCCGGTCTGCTTACTTCCACCTACGTAATATTAATTGCATCTGCCCCTCCCTCACTCCCCATACCACTGCCATTCTTGTTCATAATCTTGTTACTTCTATTCTGGACTATTACTGAGCTTAGAAATACTGAATCATTTTCAACTTTCAAATGTAAACTTAAAACCCATCTGTTCAAAATGACTTTTTCTCTATGATTACAATGGCTTTGTTTGGTTTTAACTTCTTATATTTTCTGCATTTTCTGGCACTTTTAGTTCTATTTATAATGTGCTTTTTATTTATTGTTTGTTTGGTGTCCTTGAGTACTTAGAAAGGCACCTTTGTATAAATAAAATGTATTATTATTGTTCTCCAAACTAGTGATGTAATCTGTCAACTCTTGCTGCACTTCATTCACGTTTGCATCAGGTGGGATATAAACTCCAACGAGAATCATACTATAATATTAGTATTACACAATATTACTACAATAATACTATATTGAAGAAAATTCTTGAGGTAAATGACTTTCAGTTAATAGCAAATAGTTCTAGATTGTTAGAACAATACTTTGATAAAATGGAAACATCACTTCACCAATTTTTATTAATGTAGAAGCAGACTCCACCTCCTTTTGACTTGTTCCAACGATCACCATCTGTATCTGCTCTGTAAAGCAGAAACTCCGGCAGTTCTAATGCAGAGTTGGGAACTGATGCATTAAACCATGTCTCCACAAATCAATCCTTACTTTGGGTGAGAAGAAGATTAAGTTCATCAATATTGTTTGTCAGAGATTTCATTAGGTGATAAAACTAGTCCGGGAAGGGGAGATCGAAAAGTGTATCTCCTGAATCGCACAAGAGACACTGCGTGCTTCCCTCTTCTCCACTTTAGGTGTGAGTTACCTGGCTGGGAGTTTACAGTCAAGGAGTTTATAAGTGGTAAATACATATATAAATGTCTTTGATTGGTTGAGGATAACTGTAGGCCAAACTCAATAGATATGAGCTGATCTCATGTGTAATTAATCCTCATATTGTTGCAAAAGGCAAAGTTAACAGACAAAAACAAAAGACACATAAGCAGTGACCAAACAACAGTGGCTGCCCAGATTGGCACCATCATCACACAAATGGAACAGGGCAGGATTTTGGTGACTTCCTGTACCAGTCGCTGTTTGTCACTCTACCATAATATGTTGTTTACAAATACCTCTTCCTGGCGTCCTGTTCCTGTCCAGAGTTCGTTCCTGCCTTATACCTTATGCTAGTTGGGATAGGCTCCAGCAACCCCAGTGACACTGTTCAGGACTAAATGGGTTAGTATCTTGAAGTACTGTCTAACAGCAATGCGGTAACCCAGTCTGGTTATGTATCTTGCCAACTCTGTATCTGTCATTCCATTAACTTCTGAGCAATCAATTTGAAAAACAAAAAAGAAAAATTACATAAGTAAACTAATTACAGTGTGTGCTTCAAGGCAGTTGCTGTACAGTTTGTTACATTTCGTGAAAAATGTTATTTTGAAAAATAGCCTTTTTAGCCAAAAGTCGGTTGGGTAGATATTGATATATATGAATTCACAGTTTTTAAACTTACATTTTCTTCTATTAATGTTTCCACAACAGACTCTGGAGCACCATGTTCTGTGAGAAAATTCCATAAATCCATTCTCGTAACTTAAGGACACCACAAAAGCTCTGTTTCAAAATAGATTGTCTTACAACTAGTTCCTCTTCTGGTTCACAGAACTGTATGCCAGAAAAAAAAAATGATTAAGAACTGGACTGGAAGCAGAAAAATAATAGCAATCTGGAATATTAATTAGTTCAAATGGATTATTAATTCATCCGAACAAATGTATTTTTTGTTTTTGCCTGATACCTGTGGGGGTCCATATTATTAAAGCTACTGACAAACCCTTACCAATCCATTTTAACAGTCTTCATTGAACTTTATTATGAGTTTGTGTAACGCTAATACAAATGACCATGAGATGTCACTAGAGAAGTGAGTGTGAAATGCTTCAAAGCCATGACACGATTTCCAACACAATTGCTTCAGATGTTTCAGCGCTTTATGAAGCTTCACTTCACTTCACTTGAAAGATCTCCCAAGTACACCCACGATTAAGGTAATCTTGCAAGACTCTACAGAAGGCCAAACTTAAATAACATTACAATGAAACAAAGATATCTAAACTTCCCAAGCTTTTCTTCTATTCTATTCTATATAGCATCCCTATATACTGTATGTTAACAAATTCTTCTTTAAGAAACTAGATTCAATAATGACCTCATTTGTCTGGAACTGCATTTAAAAGGTGTCTCTTCAAAGGCCTAAAGCAGAAGGTGGCATAACACTAATTAACTTTCAATTTTACTACTGGGTGGCAAAAATACACACTATAAAAACACTATAAATTTATACAAGCCAGGTCAGCAATGGAAATAAACTCTTTCTGTACTTTTTTATATGACCTGCTGTATGCCCCAGTAAATACTAATTATCTTCAATATAGCAATAATCCAATTGTCCACCAATCACTCAGAATATGGAACCAATGCAAGATGCACTTCAAGACAGAGAAGCTTTTATCTGTTACTCCTCTACATGATAATCACGTTTTTCAAACCTATCAGACCGATACAGTAATTAATGTTTGTAAAACATTTGCGATCAAAACACTTAGAAAACTGTATATAAATAATCCTTTTTAATCTTAAAAACAATTACAATTTAGATTTTAGTTCCCAGCAGCACAATTTTCCACTACTTTCAAATTAGAAATTTTGCTAAAAGAAACCTACTCAATTTTCCACACCTTCTACCCATTTCTGTTCCAGAAGAAATACTGATTAGTCTCAACAATATAAATACTGTATATATATATATATATTAGTGCTGGACAGCAATTAAAATTTTTAATCGCAATTAATTGCAGACAATCACATTGTTATGCACAAAATTCAATAATGACCTCAAAAGTAGTGTATTGCGTATATTTGGTTTGCAAACACTTTAAACAAATATGGTGCTTTTTAACAGCAGTATTCCCTTTACATAGTAGCAGTTAAAATATTTGTGTAAATCATAACTTAAACATTAATGTAATCAAATCAAATATAAAACCAAAACTATTTGCCACTGTCAGGACATTAACGCTTACATTACCCTCAGAGTCCAGAGCCACGATCACAACATTATAACAGGCACCTTCTGAACAACAGCAAGTTAACATTTCTAAATCTGTTCTCTTTTTTTATCTGAACAGATACCTGCAGAAACATTTTCTTTTATCAGGGAGCAGCATAAACAGTCTATGTTCAGTAGCAACTCTTTTAGGGCTAATATTTTTTCCAAAAAACTCAGTTTTCTGAAAAGCGCACAAAGCAATGGTTTCACACATAAATCTGTTACTGCCAGTTGTGCCTGCTGTCAGTGCCTGTTTGCAATTTGTGGCAGCAGCGGCTGTATGGGGGGCATCTCAACGGCCAGCAGGAATGCAGGGTGGGCTGGTTGCCTGGCTGTCTGTGAGACGCAATCTGGTTTGTATCTCCTGTCATCGTAAGTGTCTGTCCTCCCAGGCGAACATTGCCATAGGTGCATCAGCTACATGAAAATGTTCAGCACCACAATCAGCTGGGGACAGATCAGCTGATGCCAGTACCTCACTTTCGTTTTCGATCTGCATCTCCAGATCACTTGCATCAAAATCAGAGTCTAATTCAACGATAATATGAAAAAAGTTATCCACAAATTATTTTGCTTTGAGCATTCACTTTGGTATATCTCCACATGCCATTTTATAAGCTGAGAATCCGGGTCAAATCAGTAAAGCTAACTTTCCTTCTAGCAAAAGCGTATTGAAAAGCGCTGTAACAAGAAGATCACTGATCTCTATCGATCACTAGTGAGACTGAGGCTTTCAAAATAATAAAAATAATAACAAAAACTGCATTAACACGCAATAAAATGATTCTCTGCGTTAATTAATGAATGCGTTCATGTGATAATAATGCGTTAAATTGCCTTGCCCTAATATATATATACATATATATATATATATATATATATATATATATATATATATATATATACTAGAGGGTTAACCCCTGCTAGCCTTACTCGCCAACCCCCAGCCTGCACTACGCACTAGCCACTTTACATCTCTGTCGCTCACATTGTGAAGAGTGGGGCTGAACACACCCCAAGGAGATGTGGTCGCTCCACTGAAACCCCCTCTTAAAAAGTGATACAATGGGAAACAAATACAGTTTTTATTTAACCTCCTCTTTGCTCGATCAGCTGCTGTATTGCTGCTGCTCCTGTGCCGTGTGATCTGCATCTCGTGTGGCACTTCAAACATTTAAAAGCCTGTACAGCAGCTGTCCTACTCTTTGTCTTTTATTTCCGGCCTCAGGTGTGGTTAAATCTCTTGGCACAAAGTCTCATTGCACGGGATGTGAGTTCTTGATATTTTTTACTTTATAATTTAAAAACAGAATAATAAAATCTAACATCACATTAAAGTTTGATAAATTCTGAAAAGAATGATACCAAGCATATATATGTTGGTTTTAAAATAAGCCAGATTTAAAGCGTGACAAAAAAACATGACATTAAAAATGTCATCATTGCACTTCTATTGCACTTTTAGGCTTAGGATTTTATATATATACTGCTCAAAAAAATTAAAGGAACACTTTTTAATCAGAGTATAGCATCAAGTCAATGAAACTTCTGAGATATTGGCCTGGTCAGTTAAGTAGCAGAGGGGATTGTTACTCAGTATCAGCTGCTTTGGTGTTAATAAAATTAACAACAGGTGAACTAGCAGGGCAACAGTGAGATGGCCCCCAACACATGAATGGTTTAACAGGTGGAGGCCACTTACATTTTTCCCTCCTTATCTTTTCTGACTGTTTTTTTCACTTCTTTTGCATTTGACTATAGTCATTGTCACTACTGGCAGCATGAGGCGATACCTGGACCCTACAGAGGTTGCACAGGTAGTCCAGCTTCTCCAGGATGGCACATCAATACGTGCCATTGCCAGAAGGTTTGGTCTGTCTCCCAGCACAGTCTCAAGGGCATGGAGGAGATTCCAGGAGACAGGCAGTTACTCTAGGAAAGCTGGACAGGGTTGTAGAAGGTCCTTAAGTCATCAGCAGGACCGGTATATGTTCCTTTGGGCAAGGAGAAACAGAATGAGCACTGCCAGAGCCGTACAAAATGACATCCAGCAGGCCACTGGTGTGAATGACTCTGACCAAACAATCAGAAACAGACTTAATGAGGGTGGCGTGAGGGCCCAACATTCTCTAGTGGGCCCTGTGCTCACTGCCCGGCACCGTGGAGCTTGATTGGCATTTGCTATAGAATACCAGAATTGGCAGGTCCACCACTGGTGCCCTGTGCTTTTCACAGATGAGAACAGGTTCACCCTGAGGACATGTGACAGATGTGAAAGGGACTGGAGAAGCCGTGAAGAACGTTATGCTGCCTGTAACATCGTTCAGCATGACCGATTTGGTGGTGGGTCAGTGATGGTCTGGGGAGGCATAATAATGGAGGGACGAAATCCTTGGACCCATTGTCAGACCCTATGCTGGTGCAGTGGTTCCTGGGTTTATCCTGTTGCACGACAATGTCTGGCCTCATGTGGCGAGAGTATGCAGGCAGTTCCTGGAGGATGATGGAATTGATATCATTGACTGGCCACCACACTCGCCTGACCTAAATCCAATAGAACACCTCTGGGACATTATGTTTCGGTTCATCCGATGCCACCAGGTGGCACCTCAGACTGACCAGGAGCTCAGTGAAGCCCTGTTCCAGATCTGGGAGGAGATCCCCCAGGACACCATCCGTCATCTCATTAGGAGCATGCCCCAACGTTGTCAGGCATGCATACAAGCAAGTGGGGGGCATACAAACTACTGAGTACAATTTTGAATTGCTGCAATGAAATTTCAGTAAAATGGACTAACCTACTGCATCATTTTTTCACGTTGATTTTTGGGGTGTCTTTGAATTCAGGCCTCTGTAGGTTGATAATTTTCATTTCCATTAAACGATGTGGCATCCTGTCATTCCTAACACATTACCCATTCCATATCAGTATAGATATTCAGCATGATTTTTTTTTTTCCCATTGAGATCTGATGTGTTTTCAAAGTGTTTCTTTAATTTTTTTGAGAGGTCATGAACCCAAGAAAGAGCATCGGCATTGGCCTGTAGAGAGCCTCAGCGATAAACGACTAAAAACTTGTAAGGCTAAAAACCATCGTGTGACACGTGGGTTCGAATCCTTGTGTCTTGCTATCCACTGCAAAGCAGCATGGTTGGTAACAAGGGTAAACTCACGACCTAAGATGTAATATCTCAGTTGTGTACTTGCCCATTTAATCGCCAAGGCCTCCCATTCCACTGCCGCATACCTAGTTTCCTGATCCAACAGTTTCTAGCTAAGGAACATCATGAGGTGCTCAACACCATCGATGCTGTGGCTCAACACAGCACCAAGACCTGTGTCTGAAGCATCAGTCTGGAGAAAGAAAGGCAAAGAAAAATCAGGAGAAATTAATACAGGTGCCGAGGTTAGAGCCTGCTTTAGGTCAAAGTCAGCCTCTTCATCCCATACCAGTATATTGGGAGTCTTTATCTTTGTAAAATTTGTTAAGGGCACCGCTGTAACACTGACACATAAACAGACGTAATGTATTTTTCTGCTGTCTGTCGGGTTTGCTGGTGTGAATAGTACTTACAGACTGTGATTGACAGCAGTGCCCAGGAAGGTGCGACATCTGGTTTCCTTTTTTTTTCTGGGGGGAAATTTGCATAAAGCACACTGATTTTAAAAGTAGAGTAGAACAGCCAAGGAGAAGAAGGAAAAATCAGACTAAACAGATCAACTTCTGCCCGGACCATTAGAAGAGCTTCTGTAGCTCCTAAAGACCTGTCTGTTAGGTGGAAGTCAGCAATTCACTCCTGCATTGTGAATTTGGTGTTCCATTTATGGGATAATTTGTGTATAATACTGTTAAGTGTTAGGGGGTAATGTAGGCTACGGGAGGAGTAATGCTGGAGGGGAACCGGAAGGGGAGAAAAGGGAGGAGCAATGGTGGAGAGGAGGAAGTGCATTTGGCTGTAAGACGCTATTTTTGTTAAATAAAAGTTATCTAGTTCTCACAGCAGAGTTGAATTCACTTGTAAAACACAACATGGTGTCAGAAGTGATCTGGCATTAGTGAACAAGTCTCCAGTACTAAAATTTCACTCAAACAAATAAGCATTGGAGAATCCGCAAGAAAGGATTGTTAATCAGCGCTTGTAGGGGTCAAAATGGATGTCGCCGGGGCTGGTGCATATAGACATAGAATTACTAGACGCCGCATGACTAGCAGCATCATACGTCAACGTCACCGCCATATTGCGAGTGGCACTGCTGTGGGGTGAAGTAATGGATAAAGATGCCTCACGCATGTGCTACTTGGGATTGTACAAACCGCTCTACACTCCAAACCAGATCCCGTGAGATTACATTTCATAGGTATGGCTGAACAATTGTTTTGGTTATATGTGGTCATTAGAAAATCCCATTTTATAATCTTAATTTTAGCTACACCAGGCTAAGCTAGCAAAGCTATGCATTTACAGTATAGTATTTACAGTGAGCCTCCAAACAATGTTTTGGCTAAACGTATTTAGTCACTATGTAGATTGTTGTTAGCTGTTAACATTTCTCAAACTTTGAAGGTTTCCCAAAGAAATCCACCTCAGGAAGCAGTGAGAGGTAGCCCTCAGGCGGGATTTTGAGAAGCTGTCCTATGATGTGTGATGTGCTAGTTTGGTAATAGATGCTTTACCGGCATCATATGATCAAAGCTACCACTTGTTCACATTAAAAAACAAAGGAGGTTTGATGATTCCTTCTGAGGGTACAGTCAAGGTGGTCAAAGTAGCTGAGCCTGTTATCCGACAGTCGACATAGAGTATCTTTGATCAATCAGTTTGTTTAGGCTGAGATTGGTTCAGATGATGTGTTTTTTCTCAAGGAGCACATTGAGGAACACACGGTTTGAAATTGACAACCATCACTTTATGTTCATGTCTTTAGTTGTGTCTGTCTTCCACAAACAAAGGTTGCACCATATTGCCAGACTGAATACTCTCAAATTACAGAGTGGCAACACATGGAAAAAGCTATGTAAGACAGTTCTGTTTCAAGGATTTTAGATCCTATCCTGTATATATATAAGTAACCACATTGTGTGTGTGTGTGTGTGTGTGCGTGTGTGTATGTGTGTGTGTGTGTGTGTGTGTGTGAGAGAGAGAGAGACTGAGAGAGGAATGAGTGAAATGTTTTCAGAAATTAAAATTTGTATACAATAAAATTGTTTATTTTTGTCATTGAGTGTATCATTTCACTGTTAAAAGAAAGACCAGACTGCCAGTTGCAGTCTTACTATTTTGACTTTCAGATAATGGTCAAGTTTTCATCTCAATAATTAATAATAATAATAATAATACATTTTATTTAATAGCCGCCTTTCTTAGCACTCAAGGTCACTTTACAATAAAGTAAAACAACATTAGTAAAATTAAAACAAGATAGTGATAAATTGAAAAGCAATAATTAGCAAACAAAGATAACTGGCAGTAACAGTGCAAAATTCACAATTGGTATGCCAGTTTGAAAAGATAAGTTTTGAGGGCAGTTTTAAAATGTGTTATTGAATTGAAACGAATATGAGAGGGAAAAGAATTCCAGAGCTGAGGAGCACTGTGAGACGACGCTCGAGCTCCCAGAGCATTGAGTCTGACGTGTGGTACAGAAAGTTGAGCTGCAGATGAGGATCTGAGTGAACTAGAGGGAGTGTCAGTCTGTAGGAGATCAGTGAGGTGGGGGAGAGCTTTATATGTTAAGAGCGGTATTTTGTATTGTATTCTGTAGTTAACAGGGAGCCAGTGAAGTGGAGAGAGAGTAGGTGTAATATCTTCAGTGGATTTAGAACTGTTAATTATCCTAGCAGCAGAAATTCGAATAAGTTGTAAGCGATGGATACGTTTTTGTGGGATGCCAGATAGAATAGCATTACAGTAATCTATACATGAGGTGTCTAGGGCATTAACTGATACTTCAGTACTGTGTTGTGTAAGAACAGGACGAAGTCTAGAAATGTTTTGGAGATGGAAGAAGGCAGTCCGAGGAATAATTTAATATTATTAGTATTTAATAATTGCCATTATTAGTGTATAAATGGATATAAATAATTGCATTTAAACAATTCGCCAAAATCTGTAATATGTGGAGAGGATTATGTAATATGGGAGGAATTAGCAGAGTGGAGGAGCCAACTGACTGGTGTGCAGGCATTGTGGTAGTCCCAAAGAAAAACGGTGCTGTGCGGATATGCGTTGATCTCACCAAGTTAAATGAATCAGTGTGCAGAGAAAAATACATACAGCCCTTTGTGGAACAGACTCTTGGGATGTTAGCAGATGCAGAACTTTTTAGCAAGCTTGATGTTAATTTGAGGTTTTGGCAAATCCCCCTGACTAAAGAGTCAGCTAAGTTCACAACACAGGGGTATGGAAATAATTTTTTTTTTTACTTGTCCACGGACAAGTAAACTTAGAAAATCCGCTTGTCCGCCAGTTAAATTCACTTGCCCATAAACAAATAACAAAAGTGAAAAATAATTTACTTTTCCTGATCTCTTTTATTGATTCCAAAACTGCCTATCATTTAACTCATTAATAAACAATGCCTTCATTATAGCTACACTAGTTCTTTTTTCATATATTACAGTTACATAACAGAACACTGTCCTGATTCATTTTCTGCCATGTTCTTCAGCTTTTGTCATATGTTCTCCCCCAAGAATCGTTACTATCTCAGACAGCATGGGCTGAATGCTGTTCATTTCTGCTTGAGCAAAAAACGAAGTCAGTGTCGTCTGCATTTACCCACGGAAACTCTTTGAGCCATTGCGATTGAAAAGACCGTTTTTGTTTTCTTATCATACTCACGGTCCCTTTCAGCTTTTGTTTTTCTTTTCTTGCCCTCATTGTCAGGTTTTTCAGGGCCTGTTGTGCCAATTTTAATCAAGAAACGATCCATTTCTCATCTGCGATGCTACTTGCTTCAGTTTCAGCAACACGCATATAGCGAGGAAAACGTGCTTACCGCAGTGCATTATGGGTTACGCAGGTAATTCCTAATGACGTATTCGAAATTCCGCAAGATGGTACATTTCCAAAGAAGTAACGATGTTGTCGGGAAAAAATAATTGCGTCTACGTGAAGATTTTTATAGATATTTCATAACATTTGGAAACCGTTAGAATGTTTTCTTCTTTATTTTTAATAAACTGACAGCGCGAAACCAACTTGTTTTATATGAAAAATTCTCTAATCAAAAACGATCTATAGACAGCTCATCAAAATTGATATTGTCACGCAATAAATTTCTTAACTCCTCAATATATCACAACCTACGCGAAATTGCAAATTTCAGGAAAGATTAACTGCCTAACAAGCTTTGTTATGTGGTAAAAACATTTACTGTACATTGTAAGTAAAATGACCGCATTTTTATGTAGAAACAATGAATTTTATCAATAATATATACAAGTTATCGATTATAATGAAAAATCATCGGATTACATCATAATGTCAGCATGAAAAAAATGACCGCATCTCCAAGCGTGTAAATAGTAAGGTAAAATACTTATGTAAGACCACAAGAGTGATTCCCCTTTAAAAAATCAGCCGTCATTTTGTAAACAATATTGAATACCAGTTTGAGACATGAAGAACATACCTATGTAGACTGTTTCCGCACGAAGTACGTACCCAAATGTTTAAAATTTGAAAGTAGTAGTAAAAATGTACCCTGCACAGCACATATAATTCTTTTTTCTCCAGAAAATTGCACTTGTCTGCGGACAACTGAAACCAGAAAAACACGCTTGTCAGACGGTCAATTTACCCGTGTCGGACGAGTCGGGCATTGGATTTCCGCACCCCTGCAGCATTCATAACCCCTTTTGGGAGGTATTACTTCAATTGCCTTCCATTTGGCATTGCTTCTGCACCTGAATATTTTCAAAACAACATGGTCTCGGACGTCACAGAAGGACTGGAGGGAGTCACCTGTCATATGGATGATGTGCTTATTTGGAGGAAGACACAAGAAGAGCATGATGCAAGACTGCAAGCACTATAAAAAAAAATCCAGGAAGCGGGTATCATAATATTGAAAAATGCAGCTTGAATAAAAAAGAAGTGCATTTTTTAGGTCACAGCTGATGGGATTAAACCAGACCCAAGCAACACAGATACAGTACTTAAAATGCAAGAGTCTTCTAATGTTATGAGATAAGGAGTTTTTTGGGCATGGTAAATCAGCTTGGGAAATTTATTCCTCACTTAGCAGAAAAAGACAAACCACTGAGAGACCTGCTTTCTAAGAAAAATCACTGGGTTTGGGGATTAGACTAAGTCAAAATTTTTGAAACTCTCAAGGAGGAGCTCTCTTCAGCACCTGTGCTGGTAATGTATGATCCAAACAGAGACATCAAAGTGCCAGCAGATGCTTCATCTTTTGGGTTAGGAGCAGTCCTTCTGCAGAGGTAGGCAGATGAGTGGAAGCCTGTGGCATACACATCATGCTCAATGACACAAACATAGCAGTGATATGCATAGGTGGAGAAAGAAGTACTGGGCCTGACAGGGGCATGTGAGAGATTCAGAGACAATATAATTGGGAAACACATCATGATGGAAACTGATCATAAGAATCTACTGAGCCTTCTCAGAACTCAAGCATTGGATGCTCTACCACCAAGAATTCGTGAAGAAGATGAAGTCATGGAAAGCTCCAATATTTATATTTATTCTATTATAAAACATCTTTCAGCCAGCACTGCCTACATTGAAAGCCTAAGGAAGCACCTTAAAGCTGACAGTATCTGCTCCCAAGTTATGTTAATGTGTACAGAGGGATGGCCACACAGATCAAAATGTATTGGGCCTTTAAGTCAGTACTAGGTTCAGCATGCTTTCCTTACTGTTCAGGATGAATTGTTGTTAAAATTGACTAGGCTGGTCATACCTTCCACATTAAGGAATGATGTGCTGTCTAAGATCCATGAAGGACATCAAGGGGTGGTAAAATGCAGAGAACACACCCGTCAGTCCGTGTGGTGGCCTGGCCTCAGCCATCAACTCAATGAGCTTGTACAGAATTGCAGGACATACATTAAAGAAATGACAAATCACACTGAACCATTAATACCAACTGACTATTCAAGCAGACCTTGGCAAAGACTTGGCACTGATTTATTTTCACTAAAAGGCCAAAACTACCGACTAGCAGTGGACTATGAGTGAGCAGTACAAACCATTAAAAATCTACTGCAGAAAGCTAGTGATCCATATTTAGCACTGCTTGTCTACAGATCTACACAATGGGTACAGCCCTGTACAGCTGCTTATGGGAAGACGACTCTGTACTACTGTGCCTGTACTCCCGCAGTTGCTGAACCCCTTAGTTCCTGATGCAGTCACAGTTGCTTTGTGGGAAAGGGAAAAGAGGATAGTAGATATGCAAATCTTTAACAAAAGGCAGAAACCTCAGCAAGTTGCCAGTTGAAAGTGATATCTGGGTGACTGACTCTAACTTACATGGAACAGTTGTTCAAGAACATTCAACCCCCCAATCATACTTGGTTGATGTGCCTCATGGAGCAATACGCTGCAACCGTTGTCACCTGGGGCCTCATGCATAATGCCGTGCGTACAATTCACACTATAACATGGCGTAAGGGCAAAAGCGGAAATGTGCATACACACAAAAAAATCCAGATGCATAAATCTGTGCATTCGCCAACTTCCACATTCTTCCGTTCCATAAATCTTGGTCAGCGTGAAAAGTAACGCTCATGCACGCTCCTGCTGTCCCGCCCCATCTCCTCCTATAGAATAATCTGGAATCCCTACAGATTTTATTTTTTTTTCTCCAGCCGTCTGGAGTTTTTATTTTGTTTTTTCTGTCCCCCCTGGCCATTGGACCTTACTCTTATTCGATGTTAATTAATGCTGATTTATTTTGTTTTCATATTGTGTTTATTTTTCTATTCTTTATTATGTAAAGCACTTTGAGCTACTGTTTGTATGAATATGTGCTATATAAATACATGTTGTTGTTGTTGTTGTTGTTATGCCTCTTCGAATTTGCAAATCAATATAAATAGCCCTTAAGCTCAGCGTTCTGTGAAAAGACAATGGGAAAAGCATGGGGGAAAAAGGAAGAATTTCAGCGAATACCAAGTGGAGGAAAGGAAAAACGTACTATTTGTTGGTTTAAACAGTGGTATAAAAAACAAAAGGAAGTTGATCAAGTGACATAGCGTGTCGGAGAAACTCAAAAGCTCAAGTTCACAAAGTCACACAGTGCCTGAAATAAAAAAGAAGTTGTCAGATATCAAAGTCGGTGTGAAAAAGCGAGTCATAGCCCACCGTCTGAATGTCATATGAAAGCTTATTAAGGTACAGAGAAAAGAAAAAAAATAGGGACACAGTGGGGAAATAGCTCAATGTCAACTTTAATCTTGAAATTTCCACTTTAATCATGTAGTTTATATTGTCATTAAAGTAGAACATCATCAACTTTACCTTTAAATCATTTAATGTACTAGTTTCTCAAATCCCATCATAACTAAAGTAGCACGTTAAATGCTTTGTTTTGTATTTGATCTTCTATGTGCTCTATGTGTGTGAATCAGTAAGTGCTTCTTAAACGGGCATTCTCTTCTTCCAGCAGGACACAGAATCCATTACATTCATGATATTACAGCTCTCTGAATAATTAAAATACTGAGATGTATACTTGATATCATTTTCATGATGATAGGAGTTAAAGCATGTTATTAAACATGGGAACACGGTGGAGCAGTGATTGTGCGCGACCTTCGATGAAATAATTTATTGCAGCAATCCTGTTTCTTTCAAACGTACTAATGCCCAATTCCTGTCCTTCCTTTTCTTTCTCCAAGTAACCAATCACAACACAATCTCAGCTCTGTGATAGATGTTAAGCCATCTGTAAGCTTAGAATGCCGATTCTTCAAAACGTTTAAGGAACATTGAAATATTTTTGTAGTACATGTTTAATTATTCTATCCATCTATCCTTCCAGTGTCGCGCCAGCCCCAGCAAGAATACAGCGCGAGGCAGAAACAATCCGTGAACAGCTCCTTGCTAGTGCTGCAACACCGTGTCGTCACATGTTTAATTATTGACAATATAGATTATTTAAATGATGTTAATATTTTATCTGTATAATGTAATATACGGAAGCCGAGCGAGGACGCGCTATATCGCTATTTTTTTTTATTGTTTTCTCGAGAAAACGGGATAATTTTATCGAGATCTTGAAGAAACGAAACTTAACTTTTGCTCCCGGCGGGCATGCTATCATAAATCACAGTATCTGATGACAACGATAGTAACTAGAAACCTCCTGTGATGCGTACACAAATGTAAGTCTGTTTGCATCTTGCAATTTTGCCAGCTGTGTAATTAGATGAACTGTTGCATGTCTGCTTTAGTTTGCATTCTGACAAACTGCAGCAGCTAACTGAGACTGCATTTTTATTCATTCAGCCGCACCATGGATCCATTCAGCATTGCACTTAAAGACAGTGAGGAGAACCTAAACCAAATGGCACAAGACAAGGTCGATTTTCAAATATCTCTATACTTTACGTTCGACTTTTATTAAGTTAACTAGCTAAGTGACGGCTATACTGAAATGAATTTACCGTAAATCTGTTATGGGAAATATGGTGAATAGCTCATTAAAGATTTGAACAGAGCTGAAAATCATGTGCTGAAAGTCATAACTACTGTCAGTTCCGTCCATGGACGGCACACTGGGGCAGTAGTGCGTTCCTTCATTGAACGCCATGATTTCGAATTTTAGAAAGCAAAGTGTCATCCGCCAGACGCATATGGGTGCGATAGCCTTTACAGTCTGGAGTCATGATATCTCAAAGGCTGCAAAGAATTTTAAAAAAGCATTAGACGGAAATTATATTGTCTCAGCATTTTCTAAGTTTGTTTCTTATGGGAGGAAAAAAGTCGAACAAAAGTTCAAATTTCTACAAAACAACGAACGATACAGAATAAAATTCATATGCAGCCCATGCTAGGATATGTGAAAGATCCCTGGAAAGGTCTGTCAGGCAAAGCTTGACAGCTGTAGGAGAAGAATGATAAAGACATTTTATATAATAATAATAATAATAATAATAATAATAATAATACTAATAATAATCCATCCATTATCCAACCCGCTGAATCTGAACACAGGGTCACGGGGGTCTGCTGGAGCCAATCCCAGCCAACACAGGGCACAAGGCAGGAACTAATCCCGGGCAGGGAGCCAACCCACCGCAGACTAATAATACTAATAATAATAATAATAATATTGTTATTATAATTCATAATAACAATAATAATAAAGTCATCATATGTATTATTTGATTAATGATCCTTTTCAGTCAACTATATCTTAAGTAGCATATACGACCCATAGATATCATCAGCCCCTTTCCATCTATCTTCCCTGGTGCTGCCCTGCTTCACCTTCATTATTCTAACTTTTGCCTGGATGTAAGCAGATAATCTGTATATTTCTGCAGTCATTCACATCAGCAATGGAGACAAGCCACCTACTTAAATCACAACCACGTAGGCTTCACCACATGCAAACGTGATATGCCTCACAATCAGAATATAAAAAATATAGGAAAAAGCCAGGAACAGACAACAAATATTATGTTAAAAAAAAACCTGTACCAGAAAGCAAACTATGTAGAAGGAACAGACACTACCTTCTACAAGCAAATCATCAGCTGCTCAGCTTGGTGTGGGTTCTGTTATGGCTTAGGTGTGTTTAACTGCCAATGGAACTGGTATCCTTGTGTTCATTGATGTCACTGCTGAGCACAGCAGCACAAAAATTACTTCAATGTTTATCTATCTTTTGAACCCCTAACACTGAGAAAGTTTTTACAAAAAGGACTATAGCTTCCAGTTCAATTGACATTAAAAGAGTTAGCTGTTGTCACCTTGTCATTGTTTAAGTTGAAATCCAGTTTGCTGGCATGCATTGCATAAACAACAAAAACTGTGGGACTGTCCAAATATTTTGTCTAGATGGAACATGGTAGTAGGTATTATGTATGGTACATTTTCCTTTTTATTTATTTATTTATTTTTAAACCAGACCATGATGTCAATAAATAATATGGTATATGACATACACATGTCTGGCATACACAAGTAGGAGTACTCTGATGTTGCACATCTAGGTAGCTGATGTTTTGCAGATACTGTAAGTTTCTGTTTCCCGTTGTCATAAGGCCTGCACTAAACTCCTGTTAAAGTGACCCAGTTTGATTTTGAGGTAAATAAATATTTTGGTTAATGTGCAGACTTTACAATTTATTGGTGGTAGTCCTTGTACCAATATTGGTGTAGGGTAGAAAGGTATAGGTTTATGGGGCATTGGGACTCCTTTTGGAACAGATGGGACCTGTTCCGCCATGACGGCTTACATCTGAACCGGAGGGGCACCAATGTATTGGGGAGGCGTATGTGTAGGCTAGTCGAGGATTGTTTAAACTAGGGAATGGGGGGGGCAGGGAGTTTAGGACAGGCCAGGTTTAGATCTGCACATGGAAGAAAAAACAATGGTGTAGAAATAAAAATGCATAGCAATGTAAATTCTAAGCAAACATTTAAAGTAGAAGTAATAACACATTAAAAATAGCTTGCCTTAATGCTAGAAGTATCAAAAATAAGGTAAGTGAGTTGGAGTTGTATGTAGCAGAGCATAATTATGATATTATAGCAATAACGGAAACCTGGCTAAATAACAAAGATGGGGATGAGCGTAACATAGAGGGATACACATTTTTTAGGAAGGATAGACAGAACAGAAAAGGAGGTGGGGTTGCTGTTTATGCCAAACAGGATTTAAATGTAAGTCCTCTTCAGTTGGATGATGAGCCCCATCTTAGTGAGGACATGTGGCTTCGCCTGGAAAATATTAGGGAAACAGATCTTATTTTAGGAGTGTGTTATAAACCACCAAATTCAGACAGTAATTTCAACACACATCTTTTTAGTAATATCAAAAAGGCAAGTTTACAGGGGGATATTATAGTCATGGGGGACTTTAATTATCCAAATATTAACTGGGATAACCTTGCAGATGGAGGAGCACAAGAGCAGGAGTTTTTAGAAGTAATCAGCGACTGTTTTTTAACACAGCATGTTAAAGTACCAACACGGGGTGAAGCCTGTCTAGATTTAGTATTCTGTAATAATCAGGAGAGAATTGAGGGTGTAGAGGTGATTGAACCACTAGGGTCAAGTGACCATAATGTAATACAGTTCTCATTATTTTGTAAGAGTGCAGATGCAAAGACTAAAATTGTTAAGTTGAACTTTGGTAGGGCTAATTTTGAGAAGATGCGACAAAGTCTAAGTAGGATACACTGGGATAAGCTTTTAAGTGTGGAGACAGTCGAGGAGCAGTGGAACAGGTTTAAAAATGTTTTACATGTAATGCAGGACAGATACATACCAAATTTGGAATTAATAGGAAACTAAAAAAAACTCCACGGTGGATTAATAATGATTTAAAAAAGAAGTTGCAAAGGAGAAAACTGCTGTATAAGGCATATAAGACTAATGACTGCAAAGTGAATCGTAGAACATATGAGAACATGAGGGCAACCATTAAGAAGGATATCAGGGAGGCTAAAAGACAGTTGGAGAGGAATATAGCAGATAAGGCGAAAGAAGACCCCAAGAGATTCTTTCAGTATTTTAGTAGTAAAAGAACAGTCAAGGAGGAGGTCAAGTTCATCAGGAATAGTAAAGGGGAATTAAAAGATACAGACAATGAAATAGTAGATGCCTAAACTTACATTTTTCTGAGGTGTTTACAAGTGAGCAAGTGGATAACCTCCCAGAGGTAAACGCAACTACTAAGGGATTTGGAAATTGAAGAGGGAGAAGTGCTGCTCAGATTAAATAAGATGAAATCGAACAAATCACCAGGACCAGATAATATTTATCCTCGTGTTCTTAAGGAGGCTAGTGAGTACATATATAAACCCTTGACACATATTTTTAGGAAGTCACTGAGCACTGGAGAGATTCCGAAGGACTGGAAAATGGCAAATATCATCTCATTATATAAAAAGGGTGACAGGGCAGATCCAAGCAACTATAGGCCAGTAAGCTTAACATGCATCACAGGAAAATTAATGGAAGGAATTATTAAGGATAAGATTGAGCAACACATGGCAAGGACAGGAGTTATTCTGACCAGTCATCATGGGTTCAGAAGAGGGAGGATGTGTTTTACTAACATGTTGGAATTCTATGAGGAGGCAACAAAAGGATGTGATCAAAGTGGAGCATATGATATTATTTATCTGGACTTTCAGAAAGCATTTGATAAGGTGCCACATGAGAGGTTGGGCATCAAATTAAAGGAAGTGGGAGTTCAGGGTGATGTTTTTAGATGGGTACAGAATTGGCTCAGACACAGGAAGCAGAGGGTGATGGTGCAAGGAACCTCATCAGAACTGGCCGATGTTAAGAGTGGTGTTCACAGGGGTCAGAGCTAGGGCCGCTGCTATTTTTAATATATATAAATGATTTAGATAGGAATACAAGTAACAAGCTGGTTAAGTTTGCAGATGATACCAAGATAGGTGTACTAGCAGATAATTTGGAATCCGTTATATCATTACAGAAGGACTTGGATAGCATACAGAATTAGGCAGATTTGTGGCAGATGAAATTTAATGTCAGTAAATGTAAAGTATTACACATAGGAAGTAAAAATGTTAGGTTTGAATACACAATGGGTGGTCGGAAAATCGAGAGTACACCTTATGAGAAGGATTTAGGAGTCATAGTGGATTCTAAGCTATCAATTTCCCGACAGTGTTCAGAAGCCATTAAGAAGACTAACAGAATGTTAGGTTATATAGCACGATGTGTGGAGTACAAGTCCAAGGATGTTATGCTCAACCTTTATAATGCACTGGTGAGGCCTCATCTTGAGTACTGTGTGCAGTTTTGGTCTCCAGGCTACAAAAAGGACATAGCAGCGCTAGAAAAGGTCCAGAGAAGAGCGACTAGGCTGGTTCCAGGACTACAGGGGTTGAATTATGAGGAAAGATTAAAAGAGCTGAGCCTTTACAGTTTAAGCAAAAGAAGATTAAGAGGTGACATGATTGAAGTGTTCAAAATTATGAAGGGAATTAGTACAGTGGATCGAGACTTGTATTTTAAAATGAGTTCATCAAGAACACGGGGACACAGTTGGAAACTTGTTAAGAGTAAAGTTTGAACAAACATTAGGAAGTTTTTCTTTAAACAAAGAACCATAGACACTTAGAATAAGCTACCAAGTAGTGTGGTAGACAGTAAGACGTTAGGGACTTTTAAAACTCGACTTGATGTTTTTTTGGAAAAAATAAGTGGATAGGACTGGTGAGCTTTGTTGGGCTGAATGGCCTGTTCTCGTCTAGAGTGTTCTAATTTTCTAATTGCTTAATTATTTTGATTACTGCTATCATCAGCATTCTAAATGGAACTTTTCACCTAAATTCAAGTTCCAGATGTGCATTTTTTAGATTTTACTCAGCATAGTTTTGCTTAGTGGAATACCACCACAGTATTATTTTATAAAATTCACATTGAATACTTTTAACTTTTGTACAATGGCTTGGTATACCTTAGGTTACTATGCTATACAGTACATTGATTGATGCTATATAT
>JANRMT010062791.1:1786759-1801364 GCA_026402145.1 Polypterus bichir lapradei | reverse complement strand
ATCAATGACAAAACAATTACATTAACAATCATGTTACGTTATTTTTTAAATTTTTCCTTTTCTTTTTCATACCTTCTTTAACACACTACTTCTCCGCTGCGAAGCGCGGGTATTCTGCTAGTATATATATATATATATGACATCAACACTCATGATAATGACAATGTCAATCATGTTACATTATTATTAAAATGTTTCCTTTTCTTTTTCATTACTTGTTTAACACACTACTTCTCCGCTGCGAAGCGCGGGTATTTTGCTAGTGACAAAATAAACTACGTGATTAAAGTGGAAATTTCGAAATTAAAGTTGACATTTCGCGTTTTTTTCCCACTGTGTGCCTATTTTTTTCTCTGTACCCTAATAAGTTTTCATATGACACTCAGATGGTGGGCTACGACTTGCCTTTTCACGCCGACTTTGATATCTGACAACTTCTTTTTTATTTCGGGCAATATGCGACTTGTGAACTTTAGCTTTTGAGTTTCTCCGTCACTCTATGTCGCTCGATCAACTTCCTTTTGTTGTTTATACAACTGTTTAAACCAACAAATAGTACGTTTTTCCTTGCCTCCACTTGGTATTCGCTGAAATTCTTCTATTTCCCCCTGTGCTTTTGCCATTGCCTTTTCACAGAACGCTAAGCTTAAGGGCTATTTATGTTGATTTGCATATTAAAAGAGGCGTAATTCTGGGAGGAGTCGAGGCGGGACAGAAGGCGCGTGCACATGCGTTACTTTTCACGCTGACTGGGATTTATGTAGCGAAAGAATGTGGAAGCTGGTGTTCACACAGATTTAATGCATCTGGATATTTTTGTGCGTAAGCTTATTTCCGTTTTTATCCTTGCGCCATGTTATAGTGTGAATTTTACACATGGCGTTATGCATGAGGCCCCTGTTGTGGGAGAGCGATAGTTAAGCCTAAGAAACTGGACTTATAAGTACAAAGAAAAGAGGTCAAAATTTTGCTAAACTGAAATTATTTAATTGATGTTACATATTGTTTAAGGAAAGGTGTTTCTTTCTGAGAAGGGGAGATGTGGGATGATTTGTGTATAATACTGTTAAATTATAGTGGGTAATGTAGGCTACGGGAGGAGAAATGCTGGAGGGGAGAAAAGGAAGGAACAACAGGGAAGAGGAGGAAATGCATTTGGCTGTAAGACACTATTTTTGTTAAATAAAAGTTATCAGGTTCTCACAGCATAGTCGAACTCACTTGTAAAACACGACACCGTTTTTTCTAGCAGACCTTATTTTTCTTGACTGACTGTATAACATTATATAGTTAAGAATTTCACTACACTTCATTTCACCTGCTGACAAGAGTTGCACTTAAACTTTGGACTTGCGTGTGGTCTTTGGAAGGGGAACTGGGGGAGTGATATTTCCACTGTGTATACATTTTTTTGTATTTGCACGTATAAGGGTTATTTTGGGTTGGGGTGGGGGGCAGATGAAAAGAATTGTTGTAGTTCTTTTCTCATCCTGTCTTTTCCTTTGTATAATACATTTCTCAGTGTTTATGAATATTGTCCTCTAGCTTTTCCTCTCATACTGTATATGGTCATTTGTCGATTTGAATTGAATAGTTTAAAAAGGTGTGTACAGTGGTGCACTGCAGGGTGTAATATTGGCTTATCCTTTTTATCAGCTGCCTTAAAGTAGGACAGGGTAGCGGTAACGATCAACCTGTTTTGTGTTGAGGGGGCAAATTTGTTACACCTCTCTCAGAGAAACATGGAAAGAATCGGTGGTAGTACAGTTCTAAGCTGAGAAATGCTTGGACCTATTACTTGGTTCTCGGACGGGTCCAACTCAGGATGGCTTCAACTTTGGAACACTGTTGTTGCACTGTACCCCTGCCCATTTGGTAACCTAAATATTTGGCTTTGCTAAATCCTAAGAAACATTTCTTGGGACTGATCCAAAGGCCAGCTTCACCAAGTGCTTAAATCACAGCTTGAACCTGCTATTTGTGTTGCTTCCATGTGCTGGAATAAATGACAACGTCATCCAAGTAGGTGGCACTATTGGAGTTGTGCGGCCATAGGACTTTTATGCCCCATGCAATCCAAATGGAAATACATGATATTGCCAGTGTCCAAGAGGGTTAGTAATTGTGGTTTGTCCTTTGCAGATTCCATTAAAGGAATTTGCCAGTACCCTTTGGTCATGTCAAGTGTCGTCAGATATTTCACACCCCCTAGCCTCTTGAGGAGGTCACCCACCCGGGACACAGGATAGGCATTAAATTGGGATAATTAATTAAGCTGATGGAAATCATTGCAAAACCTTCAACTTCTGTCTGGCTTAGCAACCAACACTATTGCGCTGGACTAGGGACTATGGCTTACTTCAATTACACCTAGTTCCAACATTCTCTTGAGCTCAAGTTTCACTTCTGCTTTTTGCACATCTAGGATGCGAAAGGGGTGTTCCTTGACAATCACTCCAGGTTTGGTGATAATATTATGCACAATCTGTGAGATCTGGCCAGGTCGTTCACTGACTACCTATTGAACTTACAGGATTTCTGATTCTAGCTCCTGTTTCTGAGCGGGAGTCAAATTGGGACCGAAGTTAAGTGACAATATATGAGGGTAATATGAGTGGGGCCGAGTGGAGACAGTGTCGACCTCCCTGTTCTTCCAAGGTTTCAGCCAATTGACATGATAAATCCGCTCAGCTGGACATCGATTTGGTTGTTTAACCAAATAGTTGACCAAGCCATTTCGCTTCTTAACTTTGTAAGGCCCTTGCCAATGGGCCAGCAGTTTGGAGTGGGAGGTAGATACTAAGACCATTACATGGTCACGGGGGTGGAACTCCCAAAGGGACATCCCCCCGTTATAACACTGGGCCTGTGCTGCTTGTGCTTTTTCCATATTTTCTTTTAGTGTAGGTTGGATTTTTGCCAGTCTATTGTGTAAATGGGCGATATATTCTAAAATATTAGTGGTTAGGAGGGCCTCTTCTTCCCAACCTTCTTTTAAGATATCCAATAGTCCCCAATAATTCAAAAGGGGAAAACCCCGTAGAGGCTTGAGGAACCTCCTAAGCGAAAAGGACTAAGGGAAGTAACTGATCCCAGTTTCTTCCATCCGTGCTGAACACCTTATGTAGCATTTGTTTGAGGGTCTGGTTGGACTGCTCTACGATATTGTCAGTTTGAGGATGGTACGCTGTGGTTTTTAAATGCTTAACTCAGAGTAATTTGGGAATTTCCCTAAATGTACCCGAGGTAACTGGCGTCCCTTGATCTGTTAAGATTTCTTTAGGGATGCTTACCCGCCCAAAGACCCCCACCAGTTCCCGTGCAAAATTATTAGAATTAGCTGTCCGTAATGGGACAGCTTTGGGAAAATGAGTAGCGTAGTCCACAAGGACCAATATATATTTATGTCCTAGGGCCGAGGGTCCGAGGGGTCCCACCATATCGACCTGATACGTTCAAAAGAAATATCAATAAGGGGAATGAGAAATTAAAGGAGCACAATCCCTCCTAGGAATCTGTTGTAACTGACATTCTGGGCAGGAACTACAGAAATGACGGACCTCTTCATTAATTCTGGGCCAATAAAATCGGAGCTTAATTCTCTCCAAGGTCTTGTCGGCTCCCAAGTGGGCACCCAGAAGGTGAGTGTGAGGTAGTTCATAGATCTGTCACCAGAAGATCTGTGGTACTAGTAATAGTGACCTCCCCTCCCCCTTGTGTTCAGTTAATCTGTATAATGCGTTGGCCATCTACGGGGACTACTGCATTTTTAGCAAATTTCAGTGAGTCATCACTCCACTTAAAGGAAAAAGTTAATGAAAAGTTAATGAAGTTAGTGGATCAGTGGTGACCTCAATAGGCGGAGTTTCTGACCAAGACGAGCTGTCGTCGGAAGATGACGTACTTGGTTGTTCCTTCTCGGTTTCTACTCCATCACATTGAATCCCCAGATGATCCCTTAATGGTGGCGGATTACACGGTGTGGGGACAGTTTGGGATGGTGATTCTCCATCCATAACCAGGCCCAAATTTTTTTCAAGAGTGAGGGGTGTGTTACCACTTTTACTGTTAGACCAGTCTCTTCCTAATATCATGGGAAAAGGTGGATTTTGAAGGATTGCCACCCGCATCGTCCGAATATCTCCCTTATAACGAATGACACAAGCGGCGGACCTATACCATGAGTTTCCCTGTGTATGCAGGTTAGACTGGTCTTCCCTTTATGCCACTGTTGCAGTAGCACGTACTGGCAAGCTACAATGGAAATGTTGCTGCCGGAGTCTGTTAATGCTGTAAGTTTAAACCCATTAACCACACCACTCCTGTACAAGTACACGAGAAGGGGTTAGCAACTACACAATACTTTTCTCCTCTTGCCCAGCTTTAGGATCAGCATCAGCTCTAGGTTTAGCAGGCATTGAGGTAGCATATGTCCGGACTCTCTGCACTTGTAACAGCGTAGGACTGGGATTAGTTTTCTTTTGGCTTGACCACGGGCTCTATGTCGCGATGAGCAGGCTCTGACTGTACACACTCCCTGTCTGGGTTTGGCGAGTGGACCATTCCGAACGCTCAGCTTGGTGGGCCACCCAAAAACATTCAATGATCTTTAAAAACTTGCAGACGGACCAGCTGGGCAAAAAAATCTGGTAAGGCATTTATTACGAGGTCACATGCTATCTGCTCCATGATTTTCTGGGTGTCATTAATGTCTGGCCTTAGCCAGTGCCCAGCCATTCCCCAGATCTCATAGCTTTGGGGCCACGTGGATTGAGCTGGATCAAAGTGCCACTCGCGGCATAACCTTTACTGCTGGTCCATCGAAGCGCCATAGTGCTTAAGGATTTCAACCTTTAGAACATCGTAATTAGCAGCTTCTTTTGCATTAAGGTCGTAATAAGCCCGCTGCGCTTCCCCCTTCAGGAATGGGGCCAATATGTTAGCCCACTCCTCACATTCTCAGTACTGGCAAACTGCTGTTCATTGAAAGACAAGAAAAAAGGTTTCGATTTTATCATTTTCCTGCAAAGGTAGGTGTATCTGTGAGGGAGCCTGCACCCAGTCCTTTTTGATAGCTGCTCTGGCTTGCACCCTGGCTTTGGATTCAGTGAGCCTGGTTTGTGTTTCTTCCAACTGCAGCATCACCCTCTGGAGTTCGGTGGTCATATTGGTCAGAACTGTGTTCAGGTCCTGTTCCTCTGACAAGAGAAAAAATCCTGCCAACTACACCGCTGTAAAAGGAACACAAAAACACCGTCTAAGGCTTCGGGGTCTCCCCCATATACTGTCACACCAGAAAAGGAAATGACATTTTTACAAAGTTAGATCTAAGCAGAACTGATACAAGAGAAAATGAGGGCAGTATACAGTATATAGTTGAGTTTGCAGGAAGGAATGCTATGAAGAGGTGGGATCTTGATTACGGAACAGGAAGTTATGTTTATGAAGAGGTGGGATCTTGAGGGATGGAACAGGAAGTGACATCATGAAGAGGTGGGTCTTGAGGATTGAAGCCGGAAGTGATGTTACTGGGTGGATTCTTCAGTTGTTCTGCCAGGAGAGAGGAAAAAGAGTTAGAGTGCAGTGCCAACACCCAGTTCGGTGGGTAACTGAATCTATTTGAGCACGTAAACTAACTGTCTCCCAAACGTATGTGTGTGACTATTGTCAGGGATGCCAGGTGCAACGACCCGGCCGGGACACCGTGAGGGACCGGAAGAGGGTCAAAGCCCACCCTGGATCACGTGGGGGCCGCCTTCCTGGTTGTTCTGGGGGCCACGGGTTGAGGGCATGGAAGCTCTACCCTGTAGCGGCCCGTGGTCACCACCAGAAGGCGCCCCAATGCCTTGGGGACCTCTTACCCCAGCACTTCCGCCACACCAGGAAGTGCTGGGGGGAAGATTTAGGACGGCACCCGGAGAGCTGCCGGGAGGACAGCTGGCACTTCCGCCACGCTGGGGCGTGGCCAAGGGAGGAATGCCAGGAACACCTGGTGCTCATCCGGGGACTCTATAAAAGGAGCCGTCTCCATTCATTCGAGGCTGGAGTTGGGAGGAGGAAGGACGAAGCACAGAGGAGGTGTGGAGGCGGCCCGAAGAGAGGCATTTGTGGCCAGGACTTTGTATTGGGGTTTGTGCACTTTATTCTGGGTCTGAGTGACCAAATTATTTGTAAATATTGTAAATAAATACGTGTGGTGGTGATTCAACAACATGTCCGCCTGTCTGTGTCCGGGTTGGCTCCACACTATATATGTATATATATATTGTGGTAGCCAGCCTGGACACAGACAGGTGGACACGTTCATGTCACCCAACACACAATTAATAGACATACTACTATTTACAGTTAAAGTGCAGCACACAAACCCCAAAGTCCCCAAAAGTCCTGGCCACAACACAATAATTCCCCCCTTCTTCAGGCCGCCTGCTTGCCTCCTCCAAGACCTCGTCTACTTCTCTCCTGACTCAAGCCATTGAATGAAGGGAGGCGGCCCCTTTTATGGTTCCCTGGATGTACTCCAGTTGTTTCCCAGCAATCTTCCACCGACACGCCCCATTGTGGCGGAAGTGCCGGCTGCATCCCCCGAAGCACTCTGGGTGTCCCTGCTCCTCTTCCCACCAGCACTTCCGGGTGTGGCGGAAAAGCTGAGGTCCAGGGCTCCAAAGACATAGGGGCGCCCCCTGGCGGTGACCACAGGCCCCTACAGGGTGGAGCTTCAAAGCTCTGACCCGTGGCCCCTAAAGATACCAGGGCGGTTGCCCCACCATGTTCTGGGGAAGGCGCAAGCCCTCCTCCGGTCCTCCAGGGCGTCCCGGCCATCTCTGACAATATATATATATTGTCACACACGTGTGCATGGGAGGCCACTAAAGGGCTTGAGTAAGTCAATTCCAAGTCATACTGGAATGTGGCAGAGTGCACTGACTCTTTTTCTCCCTTTCCTGTGGACATTCATGAGAGATCCCACCTGACCCTCACATCACTTCCGGGACCAAGCCTATGGAAGGAGACCTTGCCGGCTCCGGCCTCTGTGATGTCATGTCCGGGCTCGAATCTATGGCTGAAGACCTTCATGAGCCTGACCCCTTTGACCTCACTTTCTGTCTTCCCCTTTAAAAGCCTCCACCTTTTCCCTACTCCCTCAGTTCTGTTTTGGACTCGGTTTTGTGCACATCAGTGCTATATTCATTTGATCGACTTTGCAGCCAGGAAATCAATTTGGCTGCCCCAAATCTTTCTATGACTCTGAGTCGAGTTTCTTACAATATATTTGGGAGTACACCAAATTAGCAGCATTTGTGGGTGCCTGTTATTTGGAGGATAATATTTGTTCATTCTTAATAAAGCTTTTTTTTTTTGGTTAAAATTTTTGCTATTGTTGCTGTCGTTCATTGTAGTGTTGGGTTGAATAAGAATATTAACTTTAAGTTTTAACGTTATTGTTAGCTTGCTAGCTCACTAGGACATTATTTAACATCTAAATATTTAAAATGACACATTTACAAAACTTGATATTAGCTCTCAGTTTTAACAAAACTACTGTGTTAGTGTCTGTGCTGGGAGTCCCTTTAAAAAGCCATAAACACTATGTAGACCAAAGCCTCTTACCAGCAATTCAGGCACGGTGGCTGTTAGTTCTAAAATCCAGGCATCAGAACTGACGCCTTCAGATCAAGCAGTAATGTTACGCCTTCCCTTCCCATTTCGCATCAACACAGTGCAAGTAGCAGTGTAATTCTTGTAAGTGAAAATTATCTAAGTAATCCGAATAATAGCAAGCCATCCCAACCAATAGTAAAAGTCGTTCCTAAACAAAATTCAGGTGTCTTGTGCTTTTAATGTGAGCTGGTACCAATGAAATACTCATTCAAACTAGATGCATGCTTTTGTTTGATGATGTGACTGACAGAGATGTTCTGTTAACTAAGACAGGATATACTAATTGGAAAGCCATGCTGGAAAAGGAAAGGGAATTCCAAACTCAAGCATCTAATCAATACCATTTAAATGAAGCAAAGAAATAGGCAGAAATGAAATACAGAGATAAAACTTGTCAAACTATATCATGTTTATTGGGAGAAACACAGGGCAAAATTAGGAACTGGAAGCACTGGAAAGGTATCTGAGAAAACAGCCCATGGGATTATTTTGAAATATCAACAGATATGCCCTCAATACCCCATGCTGCAAAGAAAAAGAGAACCATAATCAAACTGCTTACAGATAGGATTGTTCTCTCCACTCCAATTCTTTAAGCACTCCTAGACAGTCTTTGAGGAAATGCTTTTTGAACATTCTGGACAGAGTTACTGAAGAAGTAGAAAATAGATTTTGTATCTGATTTTATTCATATAAACAGAAACCAGACAAATTTAGGTAAAACAGCTGAAAGGAAAAAGATATGTGTCTCTCACATAATATACGAGGCAGGGAGATGAGATGAATCAGGAGTTACATAGTGCTGAAGTGCCACTGTGCCTTGACCAATAATTTTGACAAGAGTCACCAAGGTCATTCAGTTATTTTCATGGCTTCCCAACTTAATATTTCCAGGCAAGCTGGCTGATGGTTGAGGAGACAGACTCACTACAAGAAACTAACAGATGCTCAAGGAAGGTTTATTCAGGGAAAGAGGGAATGTGCAGGGATCCAAAAAGCTCTGTGAGTGCTGAACCAGCAAACCAGAATGTGCCCATGCTTGGAGGCTGCATGTTCAAAGAGAAGGTATAAAATTCGAACAGCTGCATGGAACTCCAAAGATCATCTATGGACGGATGGAAGACGTCGTTCCTGCCCGTGCCTAGGACAGAATGCTTTCATCATGCTTTGGTCAAGTATAGCTCTCCTTTTACTATTAATTTATTATGAGTGTTAACCCAATATTAAACTGAAGCTAAAATATAATCTTCCTTTAGTGTTACTTCCTCTTTCTTCCTTTTAGAATCACCACCGTACCACTAGGGAATAATATAATAATGTATTTTAAATATTTAAATGTACACTAATGGTAAAGTAAAGGCTGCAATCTCTAATAAACCTCTTCCCAAGGAGCATGCACCCTCTTCTGGATACAATCACACCATTCTACACAACAGGAAAAAGAATTTGGTGATTTGGTTAGTTTGTTAATGGTTTTGCAAATGTTACTTTTTTTTTCTCTCTTTTGGGGAGGATCCCTCCACTGTATTACATGTTCAGTTCTTATGTTCTTTTCAGCTCATGAGTTTGAGTTCCAAATTTGCCTTTAATATGCTAGATAAGTTTATGTTTGATTAGCAGTATCTATCTATCTATCTATTTATCCAAAGCACCTTAGAAAAATCCATCCATCCATTATCAAACCAGCTATATCCTAAATACAGGGTCACGGGGGTCTGCTGGAGCCAATCCCAGCCAACACTGGGCACAAGGCAGGAGACAAACTCCACAAACCCCGGTCAGGGCGTCAGCCCACCACAGGGCGAGTGTTGCTCAATGTTCCTTAACTCCTATGTGTTAAACCAATTGTATCACATGTGAAATGTAGGCTCTTAACAGAACTTTACTGTGTAGCTCAGTTTCTTTGTGGTAAACAAGCTGTAACACTTCTTATCATCATGACCATCATCATCAAGTCCTTCCATGAGAACCCTGAATGCAATGAGGACTGATCATTTATGTTAGGTAGAATGTCCAGATGGGGCTGGGCAGTTTCATGGTCTGGAACCCCTGCAGATTTAATTTTTTCTCCAGCCATCTGGAGTTTTTTTTTGTGTTTTCTGTCCTCCCTGGCCATCGGACCTTACTTTTATTCTATGTTAATAAGTTTTGTCTTATTTTAATTGTTTATTTTATCTTTTTTCTCTTTCTTCATCATGTAAAGCACTTTGAGCTACATTATTTGTATAAAATGTGCTATATAAATAAATGTTGTTGTTGTTGTTATCATTTGCAGTGCTTTTCAGCTCTTAAAATGCGCTATTGTAAATTCAAGTTACATTTAACTATCATTTAGTGCCCCGTCAAAATACTGTTGTAAAAACAGTTCTAAATGATGAAATCCTCAGTTCCCTAATGGTTAAGAACTGTTTGGATGGTTTCCTAAGTGTTTTTCAAAGTGCACTTCAGCATCTCAAATTCACTTGTTTTCCCTGTTGAAATGCATTGGGCTAAACTGAAGTTGAGTGTTACTCATCCATCCATCCATCATCCAACCTGCTATATCCTAACTACAGGGTCACAGGGGTTCTGCTGGAGCCAATCACAGCCAGCACAGGGCACAAGGCAGAAAACAAACCCCGGGCAGGGCACCAGCCCACCGCAGCTTAGAGAAATCATAAATAATAATATTAATACTAATGTCTTTCTTGATTATAAGAGCATAATGCAGAGTTAAAAATATTAAAATAAAACTTTAAAGATAAATATTTCCGTGTGCCTCACTCTCTGGTCACAAGCTGCTTTGGCACTGTTGTATAGTCAATTTTGTGAAAAGATGCCCACTCAAAATTTCTTACCCTCCCCAACTCCCCCTCCACCGTCCCTGAACTGAGCAGTGCAGATCCAGGCCTAATTTCTAACCTATTAACAGCTGTGTTTGATGGTCTTAAAGTGGAGAAGGATAAATTGTAATACTTTACACCACACTACTAGCACATAGACTTACAGTATCCTGCTTAACAGGAAGAATCCCAACACACATTTTATATGTTTGTGGATAACTGAAATTCTGTATTATTTGAAATTGGAAAAACTCAAATTCTGGCTTAGAGGATCTGTTCAGAGTGTTTTATAATATCCAAGATTTAATTTATAGAGTTTTAGAATAAGCATTCATGTCAGAGTAAATGGACTTTCTTTGTAATTATTTTGCCCATGCTCTTGCCTCTTCCCTCGTTCTCTCTGGTGGGAGTGAAATTCTGTCTTGTTAGATTTTTCGTCTTTTTTTTTTTGTTGTTTGACTACAAAATAAATTATTGTATAAGTCTGAATTAATTAAATTCAGTGGTATTTCTCTATTCCACTTTCTCACAGATAACATTACTCAAAAGACCTCCAAGTATGAGATCATGCGAGCGACTGCACCAAGTAGTTTTCAAACACAAGAGTAGTATAAGCCATGCACCTTCTGTCAAACTGTCAATCAAAATGATTAATGACCTTAAGCCCCGCCGATTTATGATGTAAAACTGGAAGTCCTGCCCCGTAAGCTCCTCCCCTCCACGTGACCCAGTCCCGCCCCTCCACGTGATTGTTGGATGTGAAGGGATGCCCTGCCCCTGACGGTGGATTGGTGAAGGACACCCTGTCCCCACCCAGACCCCTCCTTGAACCCGCCCCCTGCACCTGATTGGTTAAGCAAACTGTCAAGGGCATTTTGATAGATGTCTGCCCCCTCCTTGGACCCACTCCCATTCCACCTGCTTGGTTAAACAAACTGTCAAGGGCCGTTTGATGGATGTCTGCCCCCTCCTTGAACTCGCCAACACCCCACACCCACCTGCTTGGTCCTCCTTTCTGTCAAGAGCCGTTTGATGGATGTCTGCCCCCTACTTGAACCCACCACCGCCCCCTCCCACCTCCCAGCTCCCCTTTCCCCAGGACAAGCCCACGCATGTTACAGCCTTTACCTCGACAAGACAAGGCATGCCCACGGTCGGCCCTCGACAAGTCCAGGTAGGTTGCTGCCTTGGCCCTGGACAAGCCCGGGCACGTTCCTATCCATACCCTGTCGGCCTGAAGGACCTGCCTCGGCCCCCGGTGAGGCAGCACCTGACGGCCGGCTTCCCCACACTTTCCAGTCCTCTCTCCGGAGGACACGTGCTCCCTTCTGAAAGCCCTTCTGAAAGTACGGTATAAAAAGTGAAGCATTTTCTTCAGTTCTATCTATGATTTTAATATTAACACGAGACTAAAATATCTATCTAACCTTTGCTTTGTCATTCATTAACCACCGTTAATTTATTTAAGTCAAGCCGCCTTCCCCATCTCCCTGAAAATCCTGTCACAGAAAGGTTTAAGTATCCAACAGCTGAATCTTCCATCTCACAGACAGATTCTGCAGTAAAAGCAGCAGGTTTCCCAGAGAGAAAGACCAAATGGCATTTCTCAGTCAGCTTTCAGCCGACAGTCCCGCTCTCTCTACACACAAGAAGGAAAGTCAGGCTCTGCAAGCGCCCGCAAGCGGGACAGGATCCAACAGCCGCTTTGCACGTACGAGCAGGCAAGTGGCTGTAGATGGAAGATGTTAGGTACCCCACTGGGGGGAGGACTCTGTGAGTTCGCTTGCAAACAACTGAGCCCGCTCGTTTCGAGCACCCATCTCCCGCTGGGTGAGGCCAGGCGAGTTCGCCTGCTGGTACTCTCAGGAATGTTTTGGGGGCTAGGGATCTCTGCTAGCCGCGTGGAGCTTTCTAGCTTGTTCACCGCTCTTAGGTCATGTACAAACCTCCACTTTGATTTATCACCTTTCAAGACATGGAGCAGTCTTATGTTACAAACGCTTTGTGTCTCTTTTAACAATCCTCCCTGTAAAAGCCCTTTTATCGTGATCTCTATTCCTTCCTCTGCCTCAGGTTTACATGTCGAGATGCCAGCCCATGCCGATCGTCCCTTACACTATATAACATGTTTGGTTACTCTTTTTGTAAGTACAGTGGAACCTCGGTTTGCGAGCATAATTCGTTCCGGAAACGTGCTTGCAATCCAAAGCACTCGTATATCAAAGCAAATTTCCCCATAAGAAATAATGGAAACTCAGATGATTCGTTCCACAACCCAAAACTATTCATATAAAAATGATTAATCTATACTAATAAAAGGCAAAGCCCTCACTCACTCACTCACTCACTCACTCACTCACTGACTGACTGACTCATCACTAATTCTCCAACTTCCCGTGTAGGTAGAAGGCTGAAATTTGGCAGGCTCATTCCTTACAGCTTCCTTACAAAAGTTGGGCAGGTTTCATTTTGAAATTCTACGCGTAATGGTCATAACTGGAAGGTATTTTTCTCCATTTACTGTAATGGAGTTGAGCTTGACCGCCGTGGGGGCGGAGTTTCGTGTGACATCATCACGCCGCCCACGTAATCACGTTAACTGACTGTCAACGCACTATGTAGAAAACCAGGAAGAGCTCCAAAATACGCTGAAGAAAACATGCATTATATAATTGAGAAGGCAGCGAAACAATAAGAAGCGAGCGAGTGACATATACTACCATATTCATCATTGCAGCTACTTCGGAAACAAAGAAAGGTATAAACCTAAACTTTAATTTAAGTTAATAGACAGGCTGCCGCTGGTGTTTTCCATGCCCACGGGTAATGCGGGATACAAGTTTAATGAGAGAACGCAGGATATAAACGAGAGTTTTGATCACTTTGTAACTAAGTTAAAATTGCAGGTGAAGGGGTGTGCTTATGCAAATTCCGAGAGACTGTGTTTGTGGGGGATTGACAGTTAAGGCGGGTGGAGGAGTCACGTTATCATATCCCCTCCCATTTACCTCATTTCGCTCTGAGCTGAGCTCCGCGGCTAACGCCGTCTTCCGAAGCAACTTCGTCACACTGCCACCAAGTTAATACACACGCTGTCTCTAGACTTTCTCAACACTGAATCCTCCAGGCACTACTTACAAAAGGTTACATTGACAATCGTGTTACGTTATTTTTAAAATGTTTAATTTTCTTAGCACAAGCACAGCTGAGAAGCTTCGGTGCATGTGCTCCATAACGCGTTAAAAAATAATGCATTTAATCACACTTTGCATTACAATCAAAGGGGAACTTTTGTCAATGCATGATTTCCTGTTACACCGATTACATTGATCAGTGCATCCCAATTCATTTTAGCCTCGCACCACCTTGGTTTGAAAAGAAGTATGAAAAAATATGAGGTTAACACACAAAAACAGATCACCAATTCAAGCTTTATGAATAATCGATTCGCCATCAATAATTGTTTTGGTAAAGCCATACTCAGTGTAATCCTCCTTCCATTTTATAATTTTTCCGCCACTAGCCATGATTAAATGAACGGTAAAAAAGTAAAAGCGAAGCGAGGGTGACTTATTTAGGCAGGCATATATATGACAGCAACACTCATGACAATCATGTTACGTTATTATTAAAATGTTTCCTTTTCTTTTTCATTACTTATTTAACCCACTACTTCTCCGCTGCGAGGCGCGGGTATTTTGTATATGAATGACCTCCAAAGAGCGCGGAGACTTTTGATCATGTGAACGTGTCTGCAAAAACTGGCGTCTCCTGCCCTACAAAAGTCGAGCAGCCGGCGCGCGCGCATAGCTGTGCCGGCCTTTCAGACGCTGACTGCGCTTCTGCGGCAAAATAATATTAAGGCGCTTCGCACTTTATTTTGCACGTATACAATTATGAGGTCGTCAGCTCGGATTATGAAGACACGCACAGGAGTGAAGGACTGACAGTGCCATCACAGCCGATTAATAGCTGGGACGTCTCACCAGTCTGCACAAGACCCACCGCGACTGTCCCCAAAAGGCGCTCATATCGTCAGCGAACACATCTCTCTATACGAGTGGTGGCGAACCTATGGCACGCGTGCCAAAGGGGGCACTCAGAGCCCTCTTTGTGGGCAC
>JANRMT010062791.1:1727113-1781759 GCA_026402145.1 Polypterus bichir lapradei | reverse complement strand
TATATATATATATATATATATATATATATATATATATATATATATATATATATAGATAGAGAGAGAGAGAGAGAGAGAGAGAGAGATGACAACAACACTCATATCAATGACAAAACAATTACATTAACAATCATGTTACGTTATTTTTAAAATATTTCCTTTTCTTTTTCATAACTTCTTTAACACACTACTTCTCCGCTGCGAAGCGCGGGTATTCTGCTAGTACAAAATATAAAGTAAAATACATAATACAAATGAACCTGCACTTTACCTTTAAAAAGAATCATGGCTGGTGTGAGTTTCTAAACTCATGTGGGATTCCACCCAACGGGACAACACGCGGAAGAGCGTCCCAAAGCAATCGCAGTCTCCCAGCGCTGTAGCAATTCGCCATATAAGCGCATCCAAAAAGATCGCAGACATGCTATAAGCGCCTGTCGTCAATGGGTCATACAAGGAACATTATAAAGATCCCGGTACAATAAATAACAGCGCTGTTGCTGTTTCAAGCTGAATAAAGCTGGTGTTAAAGTACTGAGACTCAGCTTCATGTTTTGGGGAGCAAGATGGGGACTCACACTTCACAGCGCACACACACAGTCACAATGCTGTAGTAAACAGATGTTGACTATATGAGTGAGGCACACAGACTCAGACGGAGAATAGGAGACGATTGCCAGAGAGAGAGAGACACACTGGGCCAGCAGGCGAGCGAGATAAGGAGAGAGAGAGACGCGCTGGGCGAGCGAGATAAGGAGAGAGAGAGAGAGAGACGCGCTGGGCGAGCGAGCGAGATAAGGATAGAGAGACGCGCTGGGCGAGTGAGCAAGCGAGATAAGGAGAGAGAGAGAGAGAGAGAGACGCGCTGGGCGAGCGAGCGAGATAAGGAGAGAGAGAGAAGAATCATCAGCTCAGTTGTGATCACATGACGCTCAGCAGACAAAGTGTATCCATACTACTCGTATTGCAAGACATCACTCGTTTATCAAGTCAAAATTTATTAAAAATTTTTGCTCGTCTTGCAAAACACTCGTAAACCAAGTTACTCGTAAACCGAGGTTCCACTGTATAATATAATGAAATTTTTTTTAAAAGTAACACCACACTGCTCAAGAGAGGCAGATTCCATGTGTGTTTTTGGATTTGCTGTGGCCAGTGATGATTTTTAATTTTTGCTTAGCTCATTTCTATAACATAGAATATAATTAAGTTATTTTTAAAAGTAACACCACATTACTCAAGAGAGACAGATTCCATGTGTGTTTTAGGATTTGCTGTGGTCAGTGATGAGTTTAAATTTTTTTGCTTAGCTCATTTCTATAACATAGGAGCCTTTTGACAAAGGAAAACTCTGTAAATACACTTGTGCATTTAAACAGAGATTTATAAGAAAGCACAGGAGGCTACAGTGAAGTGTGCTTGTTTAACTAGAGGCTGGGTTTAAAAGCTTAGGCAGGCTGTGTATTAGCTCTGGCATAGTTAAGAGGGCAGTATTCTGAACTATGTGCAGAAGGGCCCTGTTTGTGAAATGCCTACTCTTTCGAATCGGAATCCCACTGTAACCGGTTGTTTTCTGTACGGATCTGCCTGTTTTTAAAAGTATGAGGTAACGAAACATTTTTACTTTATAAGCTACATGCATTTTTCTGCGGTACCGGTTTCTTTATCCGCTTTTTTCACAAAGGTCAGGGATCTTTGCAAGACGGACGTATAAAGTATTCATTTTGCATCGGTGCTCAAGTCACCGCGTTAAAGTATGAATTTCATTTGTTTATCCAGTTCACTTTCCGTAGCGTTTAAAAGGACACTGGAAGCTGGGGGTTTCTGCCGCCTTGGATCCTTAAGTGTTCGAGGTACAAGGCACATCTTGCGCGAGTATTCATATTTGTACTCTCGAACCTATTAAACTAGTAATGAAAGGAATGACCGAGCTTAATAGGGTTCCGAGAGGCCCACCTTTCTGATTTAAAAGGTTTTTTCTTTTTAACGGTAATTTTCTTTTGCTGAGTTTTTTTAATGGTGCAACGAGTCTTCTTCAGCAGAGGGTTGAGTGCTTGTGTTACTGGGGTATGTTTTAAGCTACTTCACCAGGCACAGAGTATCCAATATATTAACACTGTACTAGTCAGGGTCTACTGAGGATCAGGATTTCACTTTTGTTTTTTAAATCTGGTACCTCCTTTTTCTATCTTGTGCATTGTTCAGTAAACCTTATTTTTGGTGGGCCAGAACATTTTGCTTACAGTCCACTTATTATTCTCTTTAAGGTTTTTAACTATTATACCCTACACATTTGTAAGCTTCAGCAGTCCTTTGAAAATGTTTCTGTGACAGTAGTAAGTAGTAACTTAAACATATGGTGCAAAAATCCAGACTAGTCACTTTTAAAAGCTCTGCTCTGAATTTACCAGTTCAACCAATGTGCCAGCTTTGGATCCATCTCACCACTGCAACTGGCCCTTTCTCTTTGTAGGGGGCTGTAGGGCAGCGTTTCTCAACCTTTACGTATTTGCGAGCCGAGTTTTCATAACAGTTTTAATCGCAACCCCTAACGTTTTTTGAAAGTACCCAACTAATACCAATATGTCCTTTTTAAATAAATGATGTATCATAGATGCATATTTTATTATACCTACTTAACTTTTATCGACATTTATCTAACTCTATATTTATTTTTCTAGTATCAGAATGTAGTTTAAGTTAATTTGTTCAATAGATGTATTTTTCATATTTTTGATTCTTGTTTTCTTTTTTTCACATCTTCGCACCCCCTAGGGGGCCCACCCCACAGTATGAGAACCACTGCTGTAGGGGATAATTTGTAAAACACTCTGCGGCATTTCAAGCTAAGTTAGATTTCCTTGGTTATTCAGCCGTCCATCGGTGTTCTGTTTTTGTTATAAATTGTGTGTAGTCTCTTTATTTACTAAGCATTTTATATGTTGAATAGAAAACACTTATCTTGTTCAGGCTTTAATTTAAAACAGCTTTTCATCAACAGGTTATATAACCACTTTGGTACTCAGGGTGCTTTGTATAATACAAAGTTTTAGAAAGACTGTTAACGCTTGGTAATAGCCTTCCATTTTACATCAGTTATGAGCCCCTGAAAAATAAGAACGGTTATAGTATGTTATAGGAGCCTGTACACTACAGGGCTGATGATTATTAGGCTTATTTTGGACACGTTAGGCCAATCAGGATGGAAAATGTTTTAGTGAATAGTTACATCATATCTATTATATGTGTTAGCACAAGGATTAAAATTTTACTAAAACTGTGAGGTTTTATTCTTTCTTTTAGGTAGTCCAGGTGACATAGGACAGCTATCATTGAAAGCTGCTTTTCCCCTCTGTTTTTTTCTGAAGCCTTTTGAAATAAACAATAAGCTTTTTTTTGACATAATTCATACTTTAACGCGGTGGCTTGAGCGCCGATGCAAAATGAATACTTTATGCGTCCGTCTTGCAAAGATCCCTGACCTTTGTGAAAAAAGCGGATAAAGAAACCGGTACCGCAGAAAAATGCATGTAGCTTATAAAGTAAAAATGTTTCGTTACCTCATACTTTTAAAAACAGGCGGATCCGTACAGAAAACAACCGGTTACAGCGGGATTCTGATTTGAAAGAGTAGGCATTTCACAAACGGGGCCCTTCTGCACATAGTTCAGAATACTGCCCTCTTAACTATGCCAGAGCTAATACACAGCCTGTCTGAGCTTTTAAACCCAGCCTCTAGTTAAACAAGCACACTTCACTATAGCCTCCTGTGCTTTCTTATAAATCTCTATTTAAATGCACAAGTGTATTTACAGAGTTTTCCTTTGTCAAAAGGCTCCTAGGTGATAGAAATGAGCTAAGCAAAAAAATTTTAACTCATCATTGACCACAGCAAATCCTGAAACACACATGGAATCTGCCTCTCTTGAGCAGTGTGGTGTTACTTTTAAAAATAATTTCATTATATTATACTTACAAAAAGAGTAACCAAACATGTTATATAGTGTAAGGGACAATAGGCATGGGCTGGCATCTCGACATTTAAACCTGAGGCAGAGGAAGGAATAGAGATCACGATAATAGGGCTTTTACAGGCAGGATTGTTAAAAGAGACACAAAGCGTTTGTAACACAAGACTGCTCCATGTCTTGAAAGGTGATAAATCAAAGTGGAGGTTTGTACATGACCTAAGAGCGGTGAACAAGCTAGAAAGCTCCACGCGGCCAGCAGAGATCCCTATCCCCCAAAACATTCCTGAGAGTACCAGCAGGCGAGCTCGCCGGGCCTCACCCAGCGGAAGATGGGTGCTCGAAACGAGTGGGCTCAGTTGTTTGCAAGCGAACTCACAGAGTCCTCCCCCGAGTGGGGTACCTAACATCTTCCATCTACAGTCACTTGCCTGCTCATACGCGCAAAGCGGCTGTTGGATCCTGTCCCACTTGCGGGCACTTGCAGAGCCTGACTTTCCTTCTTGTGTGTAGAGAGAGCGGGACTGTCGGCTGAAAGCTGACTGAGAAATGCCATTTGGTCTTTCTCTCTGGGAAACCTGCTGCTTTTACTGCAGAATCTGTCTGTGAGATGGAAGATTCAGCTGTTGGATGCTTAAACCTTTCTGTGAAAGGATTTTCAGGGAGATGGGGAAGGCGGCTTGACTTAGATAAATTAACGGCAGTTAATGAGTGATAAAGCAAAGGTTAGATAGATATTTTAGTCTCATGTTAATATTAAAATCATAGTTAGAACTGAAGAAAATGCTTCGCTTTTTATACCACACTTTCAGAAGGGCTTTCAGAAGGGAGCACATGTCCACCGGAGAGAGGACTGGGAAGTGTGGGGAGGCCGGCCGTCAGGTGCTGCCTCAACGGGGGCCGAGGCAGGTCCTTCAGGCTGACAGGGTATGGATAGGAACGTGCCAGGACTTGTCCAGGGCTACGGCAGCAACCTACCTGGACTTGTCGAGGGCTGACCTTGGGCATGCCTGGTCTTGTCGAGGTAAAGGCTGTAACATGCCTGGGCTTGTCCTGGGGAGAGGCGGGCTGGGAAATGGGAGGGGGCGGTGGTGGGTTCAAGTAGGGGGCAGACATCCATCAAACGGCTCTTGACAGAAAGGAGGACCAAGCAGGTGGGTGTGGGGTGTTGACGAGTTCAAGGAGGGGGTAGACATCCATCAAACTGCCCTTAACAGTTTGTTTAACCAAGCAGGTGGGGTGGGAGTGGGTTTCAAGGAGGGGCAGACATCCATCAAAATGCCCTTGACAGTTTGCTTAACCAATCAGGTGCAGGGGGCGGGTTCAAGGAGGGGTCTGGGCGGGGACAGGGTGTCCTTCACCAATCCACCGCAAGGGGGTGGGGCCTCCATTCACATCCACCATTCCCGTGGAGAGGCGGGGCCGGGTCACGTGGAGGGGAGGGGCTGGATCACATGGAGGGGGAGGGGCTTATGGGGTGGCAGTTCCAGTCTTACGTCATAAAGGGCAGGGCTTAAGGTCATTAATCATTTTGATTGACAGTTTGACAGAAGGTGCATGGCTTATACTACTCACAAGCATTCGCCTCAGTAAGAGAACGCATCTTATGACAACGTGACTAACTTCGACATTAGGAGAAATTTCGAGCTTCTGTGAACCGTTTGATCGTGGTAATAAAGAATGTATAGAATGTAGGTAACAGGAGAATGTAGTGATGGGCTGCTCGATACTGACGGGTCAACACTTTCTTAAGTTTTGGAAACGCTGCTGCTCGAAGCAACGCCTTACATGATTTTGCAAGCAGATATTGCTGCAGACCGGAGTAAGATCGGCATGACAAATCATTTTCGACTTCAGCCAATCATATATTAAATTTATGTACGTCAGTAGTTATATGCATGGGGTTTATGTCAAAATGATTTATGACCCTTAAGCCCCGCCCCATGACGTCATACCAGAAGTCCCGCCCGTATGATACAAGACCGAAAGTCCCGCCCCCTACTGACGTCACACCCCGTGTGACCTAGCCCCGCCCACTGGCACCTGATTGGTTCAGTAAACTGTCAAGGGCCGTTTGATGGATGTCTGCCCCCTCGTTGAACCCACCCCCGGCACCTGATTGGTTCAGGAAACTGTTAAGGGCCTTTTGATGGATGTCTGCCTCCCTCATTGAACCGCCCCCCTCAGCCTTTACCTCGACAAGCTCAGACATGCCTCGGCCCCCCGCCCTCTCCCTAGCACAAGATCAGACATGCCCAAAGTCGTCCTGCACCAGACCGAGTACGTTCCCATCCGTACCCTGCTGGCCTGAAGGGCCTGCCTCGCCCCCTGGGGTGAGGCAGCACCTGATGGTCGGCCTCACCACACTTCCCAGTCCCCCACACTTCCCTGCCAGTTCTGAAAGGCCGGTATAAAAAGCAAAGCATTTTGTTCTATCTACGATTTTAAGAGGAACACGCAATTAAAACATCTCATCTTTGCTTCAAACTAAGTCAAGCTGCTTTTTTCCATCTCACAGACAGAATCTGCAGTAAAAAACAGCCTTAGCGGTGATTCAAGCTTTCCACCTCACAGAAAGAAATCAAGCAGCCCGGCTTTTAGCAGCTCCTGCTCTCTCTCAAAACTGACAGGCTCTGTGTAGACAGAGAGAGAGCCGGACAGCCCCCCTGCACGGCCCTGCGATCGGGCACACATCTATAGCTGCAAACTGTATGAAGCCGGAGCTCTGCTGACAGAAACACCCCCCACCCCCCTGCTGTGTTCTGCGAGCGCATGCTTCACAACCCCCCACCCTAACCCGGAACAGGAGCGCGCATCAAGCTCGCACGGTCGCGCAGATGCTCGGCCCGGGAGAACAAGTTATGTGTGTAACTTTTAAAGTTAAGGGATTTAAAAATCACCTGCACAGTTAAATAATAGGCAACAGGGACCTTTTAAAGAACGTTTGAGACGTCTTAAAATCTAGCCTCGGATGTATATTTTGTATATCTTAAAAAAGCCCTATTCCATCCATTACATCCCATTTTAAATAATCAGATGCCCCTAAGGAAATACATCACAAAAGCATGGCGAATAGTTTTCTAAAAGTTTGAATTGTACTCCGATAATCCCAGAGTGAACGGAGCACAGATATTTACCAGAAGCAGGATTCGAAACCATGCTGGCATTTGTCCCTTTAATCTTAAAGCCATAGCCTTAAACAGATCGGACCTCTGGGGATACAGAAATGCGCTTCACAGCACAGAGACGGCAGAGTAGGGAGGAAAGGAGGGGAGCAATTCACAGCACCTAGGCAACAGTTTGCGTCCGATGTGAAAAATTGCCTTACCTTGTGGAATGTGAAAGGATGTTTTTAGGAGACATTCCAAAGACGCGGTGCACCGAGCATTGCTTGTGTCCGGTTAAAATGATTGGCAAACATTTGGTATCATAAAGCACTTTCCAAAATACCGCTTTATAAAGAGAGATGCTTTAAAATTGGTCTAAAACCTTTTTTCATCCCCATTTAAATATATTCCGGTTCAAATGATTGGCAAACAGCGGCCATCATAAAGCACTTCCAAAATACAGCTATATATATTTTTTGATATATAAGCCTTGTAAAAATCACACAGACGTATGCCGCAGTACCCTTTCAAATCATGTTTGAGACGTCTAAAATATCTAGCCTGGGCTGATTGGTGGCTGATACCAAAAATGTTCACATATATACAGAGCTTAACTTTAGGGTTTATTTTCTTGGGGGCTGTCTAAAATCAGACAAAAGACAGTTACTAAAAAAGAGCAAAACCCTAATTCCTTAATTACATTGTCCTCCTGGCTGAGTAATGAACCATGTCCTGTACATTTCAAGATGCCAGCCCATGTCTCCTGTCCCTTACACTATATAACGTTTTTAGGTTACTCATTTTGTAAGTATAATATCATAAAGTTATTTTTAAAAGTAACACCACACCGCTCAAGAGAGACTGATTCCATGTGTGTTTTTGGATTTGCTGTGGTCGGTGATTTTTTAATTTTTGCTTAGCTCATTTCTATCACCTAGGAGCATTTTGACAAAGGAAAACTCTGTAAATGCACTTGTGCATTTAAACGGAGCTTTATAAGGAAGCACACGAGGCTATAGTGTAGTGTGCTGGTTTAACTAGAGGCCTTTAAAACACCCTTTGGCAAGCCACGAATACGTCGGTCATTTTTTCAAATGTTTCCAAAGCACATAGCCCCCCAGCGTCTATATGAACTTCTTAGAAAAATTATTTCTTTTATCTTTGTTTAGGATGAAATGAAATATAACTACTTTTCATGCAGACTATTCATGATTATTATAGGCGCCAATTGAGTATGTTTTTAAAAAATGGATGGCTGAATCCTTAATATTTCCAAGTTGATTCTCAAGTGCGTGCGTGAACGAGCTCGTGTGTAGTCGCGTGAGCGCGCTCATGCGTGCGTATAATATAAGATGCAGCATTTTTTTCTATCGATGTGTACGACGATTAATGTACAAATTCATAGGACTGAAGCAAACAATAGTAGTTTTTCATACCGAAACGGGTAATCCAATCAAGTAGTTTTTGTCTCGGCGTCTGAAAATTCAAACAGGGTCCTCTCCTCTGAGAATATTTAGGAGTGGCTTTAAAGCGCAGGCCGGTGGTGCATTAACTCTGACATAATAAAAGTATTCTGAACTACCTGCAGAAGGGACCCGCTTGTGAAATGCCTACTGTTTCGAAACGGCCTCTCTCTGTACGGAGCCGCCTGTTTTTTAAAGGCTGAGATAACGAAACATTTTTGCATTATAAACTCTCATTTGAACAATCGGTTAGAGACAGACTCCAGGAGCTTACTGAAACGGTGTTTTCATTCATTTCATTAAATGTAATTATTTTAATACAGAATAGTAGCCCAAATTCTGGGTGATTTTAGACGTGATATAATGAAGTTATTTTTAAAAGTAACCCCATACCGCACAAGAGAGACAGATTCCATGTGTGTTTTAGTATTTGCTGCGGTCAGTGATTTTTTAAAATTTTTTGCTTAGCTCATTTCTATCACCTAGGAGCCTTTTGACAAAGGAAAACTCTGTAAGTACACTTGTGCATTTAAATGGAGATTTATAAGAAAGCAGGTTGCACACCTTATCCCAGTTTTGTATGTGCATTTAAAAGCACTCACTGTTACACTAGCACAAAATGTTGATATTTTCTGTCTACTCAAAACTAAAATTATTTCTATTAACACCGGGGATAATTAGAAATCATTTTACTATTTTTAATTAAAAAGTTAAAAACAGAAAAGCACAATTATGATTTTTGTTTCTGCGGTGGGTTGGCACCCTGCCCAGGATTGGTTCCCTGCCTTGCGCCCCGTGTTGGCAGGGATTGGCTCCAGCAGACCCCCGTGACCCAGTGTTCGGATTCAGCGGGGGGCTCTTCTGCACATCCGAAGTTCATTGAACTAAAATAGCAGAGCTAAGTACTCTTCCTGCTTAAACTAAGGATCAAAAATTTAGGTAATTCTTAATTAAACACTAAAGCATTAGTGAACAAAATACATTTTCAGTAGTCAAGTAAAATGACCAGTTGCTTTAACATGAAAATAAAGCATTATAAGAAAAATCCCTTTTTCCAAAAGTTTTCTTGACCGGTCTTTGGAATTATCAGTGCCTTTCTGATCACATCCACCCCAAACATAGCTTAATTTCTGTACTCATTTTAAATGATAATAGCTAGTATAAAGTCCCTAAAGGAACTGGAGACATCAAATATCTTCTATCCTATATCTTTTCTTTCCAGCCCAAGTCATTCAGATTCTGCTTACAACACACATGTACGATTATTTTTCTCAAACGGCCAAATCTTTGGCCTGCTAATCGTGTAAAAATCAGATTTTATTCTCATGACACTTTTATTATACCTACTTAACTTTTATCGACATTTATCTAACTCTATATTTATTTTTCTGTATCAGAATGTAGTTTAAGTTAATTTGTTTTGGGTTCAATAGATGTATTTTTCATACTTTCGATTCTTGTTTTCTTTTTTTCACATCTTCGAGCCCCCTTTTTGTTACTTCGCGCCCCCTAGCGGGGTCCACCCCGAGTTTGAGAACCACTGTGTAGGGTTTTATTTGTAAAGCACTCTGCGGCATTTCAAGCTAAGTTAGATTCCCTTGTTTATTCAGCCGTCCATCGGTGTTCCATTTTTATTATAAATTGTATTTAGTCTCTCTTTATTTACTAAGCATTTTATACGATGATTAGAAAACAGTTATCTTGTTCAGGCTTTAATTTAAAACAGCATTTTTATCAACAGGTTATAAACACTTTGGTACTCATGGGGCTTTGTATAATACAACGTTTTAGAAATTCTGTGAACGCTTGGTAATAGCCTTCCATTTTACATCAGTTATGAACCCCTGAAAATAAGAACGGTTATAGGAGCTTATAGGAGCCTGTACACTACAGGGATGATGATGATTAGGCTTTGGACACGTTAGGCCAATCAGGATGGAAAATGTTTTAGTGAATAGTTACATCATATCTATTATATGCGTTAGCACAAGCATTCAAATTTTACTAAAACTGTGAGGTTTTATTCTTTCTTTTAGGTAGTCCAGGTAACATAGGACAGCTGTCATTGAAAACTGCTTTTCCCTCTGTTTGTGAAAAACCACCCTTGGTTTTAGGAGCATTCAGGGTGAATGGGATGTAAGTTTAAACTGTGATTCCAAGAGTCTGCAAACTTCTTGAATACGAGTCCAAGGACCAGGGGCAGAGTTAAGCTAGACATTATTATTCCAAAATTAAACAATGACTCACTCATTTCACAAAGATAAGGCAGTAAAAACTAAAATGTACAAATACTAAGTCACAGAGGAGATTAAAAAACATCTTAAGACCGGATCAACAAGGGATCACCCCAAGCTCACTGCACACTACAACACAACCTACATGTTCTGCGATATATTATCAGCTAAACTGTCATCTATGTAGGCAGTTCCACGGGGTTGCAAAGAGTTGGGGAAAACATTATTTAACATCTGCTAGTATGAGGCTAATTAACATTAGCCGGTTATTGTTAGAATCTTACCTGGCACTAAAAGTGAGGCTTGTGTTCCTCCTGATTCAGGAAGAACATTAAATATTGGAGTTTAGAATATGAAATAGACTGGTAGTCTTGATGGTAAGGACATTTGTGCCAAAATAAATAAATAAAGTTAATTATGAAGTAAATAACCACATGAAAAAGTGGAGTGATTACAATTTGAAAAACCGCCGTGATGTATAAAAACATTTGAAATAAGTAATCAGCTTTTTTGACATGCGCAGTCTGGAATAGTCTGAATGTGTCTTAAAGAGTTCATTTTTAAATAAAACTTAAAAAGCAAATTAAAAATATTAAATCTGAATAAAACACAGAAGTATCATTTAATAATATCAATTAGGGTTAAGTATTATCAAGCACCGGGATCTATTTATAAGGTTTATTTCATTTAGTTATAAACAAAATGATTGTTGGCATTTTGCTTTGAAATTAACAATAGTTTGATAGAGCTTTAAGAATTAGAATGCAAGACAAACCTCTATAACAAAATGTTGCTGTTCCAATAGGAGTATCTCGGATCTCTGATTTATTTTAACCTTTTGACAAGAAGCCTCTGGTCAGGGAAATATACCACCTATATTGAAAATGAACAGTGCCGACATGCTAACTAAATAGATATAATCTAAGATATTTTAGAATATGACCCTGGGCGCTAACCCCATGATTCTGACCAACTAAAGGGTCTGCACTTAATTGTCCAACTTCCTGCGGGTGCTATGGATCTTGTAATGGAGACTGCAAAAGATTCTATAATCTTTACTCTGTAATGGTCCATATGACGGAGATCTAGCACCCGTGTCCGCAGCGTTAACCAGTCATAGGACATGATGTTCAAAATTCACCTAGGGTTTTTCAAAAGAGATAGGACGAGTGCGGCGTGTGTTCTGTATTCTCTTTTCTGTATTCACTATTCACAGCGACCATACCCCCGAGACCTTAGGTTTTTTATGCCGAAGTACCTTTCACTGACCCGAATAAGAGACATCCATCAAACGGCCCTTGACAGTTTCCTGAACCAATCAGGTGCCGGGGGTGGGTTCAACGAGGGGGCAGACATCCATCAAATGGCCCTTGACAGTCTCCTGAACCAATCAGGTGCCAGAGGGCGGGGCTAGGTCACGTGGGGCATGATGTCAGCAGGGGCGGGACTTCCGGTCTTGCAGCATACGGGCGGAACTTCCGGTATGACGTTATAGGGGGCGAGCTTAAGGGTCATAAATCATTTTGACATAAACCCCATGCATATAACTACTTACGTCAGGCACTTATCAGCCAATCACAAATTTAAACATCGCGGTCAATCACCTTTTTATTTAGCATATCGCCTATCGGTGTTAATTGTCATTCACGTTCCACTTAAGCCAATTGCCTTATGAATATGTAAAAAGAAAGGTGGGAGTAATTTCTGAAAGGTGGATGTGTAAGACAATTTCTAAAGGTGGACAGTCAAGATAAAGTGACTGTAAGCATGGCCCCCACATTCTAATGCGGACCCCTAGTCCAGGATCTCTGGCTGGCCCTTCACCTAAGGTTAAGGAAAACGTGATACCCAATAAGATTTAAATGTAGGTATACAATTTAGTTGAAGATCCGTACGGTTCTATGGTGCTTAGTTTTTCATGTACTCTGGCATTTTTAATATACTTTTCTAATGTAGGGTTTCTTATAGGAAATTTTCCGACTAAAATAATGGCGGTTGTCGCAGGCCTCAATTTTCTTGCAAAAAGCCAGAAAATTACGTCTTTTTGAAAATAGCGGCAATTTTGAAAAAAATTTAAATTTTAACTTTAACTCTTTATATCTGCAGAAATAAGTGACGTAAATGTTAATTTTTTTTTGTGTAGTATTTCTTATTTAATTGTGTTTAAAACCATGTATAATTTGTTTAAATTTATTGTTTATAATATTTATAAATAAAGAATATATAAAACTATATGACACCAAATCAGCAATTAATATCAAAATTTTCGACCAGTGGAAAGGTCTACGTTTTATTTGGATTAGTAAAATGTCAAAGCAAAAAAGTTGTAGAAAAATATATGTAGACATTTTTTTATCTGAAACTTTTTGTTAGTATTGTTTTTAGTTTTCAAAAGATTTTATGCTAAAGTTGACACTCAACGCTGTAGGATCAATTCTTGCTTTCTGTTCATATGTTTTGTTTGTGCATAATATCTACTCATTCCGCGCCGGGCCCCTGTGATTCCGGGCCCCCTGGCTAGAGCCTTGTCACTTGTGGGGGCTATGACTGTAACAGAAGGCGTGTATATTCTTAAAATGCATCTGCGGCGGTAGTCTGCTAGTGCCAATATCTTTCACTATAGCACTCTGTCGAGTGCATTATTAAGACTGCAGTGTATTTTTACCACCATCATTTATGATTAGTAGTTTTGAAAAATAATGATCATAAAAGTTTGGATATGAGATATTTATTGTCACTAAACAACATCTGAAGAAAATTTCAGTGAACATATGAATACAAATTTGTGTCTGACTAATTTTAATGGATTGATGTAGACTTATATTGGGCTATACTTGATTAAGTAAGTCAGGTTAAAACAAATATTTAACTGTTGTTGTTTACTCGAATGTCCAAATGAAATAGTCACCTACATTTAACAAGTGACACTAAAGACAGGCTATAAACGTATTACTATTTTAAACTTTGAATAAACTGTTAAAGTTATATCTTTACTTCTATAATACACAACCCTAAAAATGTGTTCTATTACTTTCATTACTATTTATCAACATTTATTTATTTAAGTATTCCTAATATTCCATTGTAGCCCTTTCTGCCTGCACAACAGCCTCTGTTCTTTGTTTGCTAATGTGTGTCAAATATCTGTTCTCAACATACCAGCAGCTCTAGTGAGTTTATTGCCTGTGGATCTCGTATTCAAGTTTTTCTTAACTGTATTATGATTACAGAATATTACAAACCACATAATTGACACTCACCTTCATGTACCAAGGAACAGACAACTTTATGAAAGCTGGCAATAAAATTGTGAATTGAAAACATTCTTTGGCTGTCTCTGCATGTTATCAATGTTAAATGAAATAAACATAGTTATTATAGTGCTAATAGTCTCCTTTCAATTATTATTTTTATAATGAAATGTACTATGTTAAATGATCTGTAGAGCAAAGCCTGTCTTTAGTGTGTCTGAGATTGGAGGAGACCAGGAGTCTGATTGTATAGCAGGCACTGGTGTGCATCAGCGTCATTACTGTTAACAAGTTAGAGATGACAGATATTTTAGCTGGACATAATCCTCGTATATGACTACACAAGCAAACAGCATATTAATAGCACACAGAGTGTACAGTATATACTCCAGTAGAACTGATCCCTATGGCCCTGTCATAACAACCTCTATAAGCTGTAAATGATTCCACTTTACTTGTCATTTTAGCACATACTACACAGAGTCTGTCAAGTCTTAACCATTAAATAATTCAATCTGAACAGCTGGGAATTTATTTTGGAAATGACATTTCTGGTAAGGTATTTTTATTCTCATTTGTGAAAGGTTTATACTTAAAAACTGGTTTACATCAATGTAGTTTTCTATAGGATATATACAGGTGCCGGTCATAAAATTAGATTATCATGACAAAGTTGATTTATTTCAGTAATTCCATTCAAAAAGTGAAACTTGTATATTAGATTCATTCATTACACACAGACTGATGTATTTAAAATATTTATTTCTTTTAATTTTGATGGTTATAACTGACAACTAATGAAAGTCCCAAATTTATTATCTCGGAAAATTAGAATATCAATTAAGACCAATGCAAAACAAGGATTTTTAGAAATGTTGGCCAACTGAAAGGTATGAACATGAAAAGTATGAGCATGTACAGCACTCAATATTTAGTTGGGGCTCCTTTGGCCTGGATTACTGCAGCAATGCGGCGTGGCATGGAGTCGATCAGTCTGTGGCACTGCTCAGGTGTTATGAGAGCTCATGTTGCTCTGATAGTGACCTTCAGCTCTTCTGAATTGTTGGGTCTGGCGTATTACATCTTCCTCTTCACAATACCCCATAGACCCCACAATACCTTACCACGCAAAATGGGGGGGGGGGAGTGGGGGTTTATAAGGGGGGGAGAGAAAGAGAGCAGGCTATATCTAATCTATCCTTTTAATCCTTATAATTATAACTACCAACGTAACAATAGGCTGCATGGCAATAACTCTTGGGGAAATAGGAAATGAAGGTTAAAGCTGTCTCACTTCCGGTTAAGACTATGAAATGACATCAAAAATTCAGAATCAATGTCTCCATGATAGGACAGTTAACTTTGTGAGCTAGAATGTTAAAGGCCTGAATCACGAATTAAAGAGAAAGAAAGTACTTGCTCATCTAACAGGTTTAAACGCTAAAATAGTATTTTTACAGGAGACCAAATGCTCCATTCTAACTTTACAAAGAAAACTAGAGGTGTGGGAATCCTCATACATAGAACAGTTTCATTTGTAGCATCAGATGTAGTATCTGATCCTGAAGGGAGATATGTGATAGTCATGGGCAACATATTTAACTGTAAAATGATTTTGATAAATGTTTATGCACCTAATGTCGATGATAAGGAATTCATACAAAATGTATTTGCATCCATTCCCAATGTGAACACTCATAAAATTATAATGGATGGGGACTTTAATTGTGTTTTAAATCCACTCTTAGATAGGACTCCTGTCACAGGGGGATGACATCTAACACTGCAAAGACAATTACACAGTTTGTAACTGACCACAACTTATCAGACCCCTGGAGGTTTCTAAACCCAAACCCAAGAACATATTCTTTCTACTCACCAGTACATCATTGCTACTCAAGAATAGATTATTTCTTTATAGATAATAATTTCTTGTCTACGATTAAATCTTGCAAGTACGATGCTATTGTTATTTCTGAACATGCACCTCTGATCTTGGAGCTATGCCCTACACACTCACCTCGCAGATGGCGTCTTAACCCACTTCTATTAGCAGAGAACTGTACAGAATTTATTTCCAAACAAATCAGTTTCTTCCTAGAGACAAATACATCCTCAGAGGTTTCTGCAGGAATACTCTGGGAAACTCTAAAGGCCTTCTTAAGAGGACAGATTATTTCATATCTCTCCCACAGGAATAAATTAGAAACCAAGAAAGTATCAGAGTTAAAAAGCTAGAGTAGATGAAGAACATGCCAGGCTTCCAAGCGAGGCTCTACATAGGAAAAGGCAGGCTCTGCATTAAGAACTCAACCTCTTGACGACTAAAGAAACTGAACAAGTAATTTATAAATCCAGACATCATTACTATGAACATGGAGAGAAAGCCAATAAGCTTTTAGCTCAACAAATCCACAAACAAGAAGTTCGCAATGAAATCCCAGTAATCACCAACACGAACGGAGACGAAATCATTGACCATAAAAATATAATGCACACATTTAGAGACTATTGTAAATCCTCATATTCTACTGAGTTTAAAGAAGACAACACACAATCTAATGTATTTCTGGATACATTACAGATACCACAAATAGATACCTTTAGTGCGGAGGAACTGGATAAACCTCTGGCGCAATCAGAATTACTAGATGCTATAAAGTCACTTCAAGGCAGGAAAGCAGCAGGCCCAGATGGCTATTTGGCAGAATTTTATAAGAAATTCTCCGCTCAGCTAGCTCCCCTCCTATTACCAACATTTACAGAAGCTAGAGACAATCAAATTCTTCCTCAAACTTTTCGCCAAGCATTAATCACTAAACAAAATTAGGACTTATTACAATGTGCATCATACAGAACAATTTCACTTCTGAATAATGATGTTAAGATACTCTCAAAAATCATAGCTAGAAGGATGGAGAAAGTGCTGCCTTCAGTAATATCACAAGATCAAACTGGATTTATCAAGGGTCGACACTTATCTTCCAATCTTCGACACCTGTTTAATACTCACCAACAAAGTCAAACACCCCAGAAATATTATTGGATGCAGAAAAATCATTTGACATAATTGAACACTACATTAGAGAAATTTGGGTTTGGCCCGAACATTTGTGCATGGATCACACTACTGTATACCAATCCAAAAGCTTCAGTTTGTATCAACAACATTTGTTCAGACTACTTTAAACTAGACCATGGTACCAGACAAGGATGCCCTTTGTCACCACTGCTATTTGCAATCGGCATTGAACCACTGGAGGTTCACTGTTGAAATACTTATTAGATAAAGGGGATTATCAGAGAAGGACTGGAACAGAAAGTTTCTCTATATGCAGATGATATGGTACTGTATATATCAGACCCACAAAATTATGTGCCTGTAGTCTTAATAGCACTCACAGAATTTCAAAAGATCTCTGGTCTCAGAATTTTTCTGAATAAAAGTGTACTCTTTCCAGTGAATTCTCAAGCATATAATATTAGATTAGACACTCGAAGCATTTATGTCCTCATTTCTTTTTATTCTCCATTCATCTCTATTGGTCTGTTAAACTCATCAATTTAGGTATGTTTTAGTTTTACCCTGTTAGCCATGCTCTCTCTCTCAGGGGTGGGGGTCGACTTTTTTTTTAATCTCAGTCCTATTTCTTGTAAAAATTGATCAATTTGTATTGAATGATTACAATAAAATTATTAAAAATTTTAAAAAAAATTTGTTCCTATATATAACAGCTGCATTTTCAGTTAAAAAATGCAAGTTTTATTGAAAATGTGACTCCTAAATAAAGATAAGTAAGAACCTTATTGTTGTAGACTATGTTTGTAAGTGAACAGCAAAGTCTTGATCAGGATGCTCAGTTTCCAAGCTGTTTTATCCTGTGGGATTACCAGCGAGTCCAGCGTTCCATTTGTAGACTGTGTTGTTACAAGAGGAGGCTCTGCTCAAACCTATTAATTCTAGCTGTGATAATGTGCAAGTTGATTGGGCCAACATAAATTAAAACACTCAGTATTGTCACTACCAAAAACAAAATGTTATTAATAATCATTTAGTATAAATTGTACAACCATTTCAAGAAATATTTACAATTAACAATAATGATAGGTCGGTTGAACTGAAAGAAAAATTAATCTTCTTTGTGCATTCTAACAAACAGATTGATTGGGGAAAATAATGAAGCTGAAGTATGCACACTTCTATATATTATATATAAATAAAAGAACAATGTAATGGGGATAGACATGTTTGCTTGTAATGTACAAAAAACGGAATAAAACTGTACAATGCAGTTCTAAATATTAAAGAAAAAATGCACATGGCATGAACTGGCAAAAAGCAGATACATGGATAATTTCAAATATGCAGAACTTAATCAACAATCTTTATCAATAATAAAGTCAGTCAGTCATTTTCCAACCTGCTATATCCTAACACAGGGTCACAGGGGTCTGCTGGAGCCATTCCCACCAGCACAGAGCGCAAGGCAGGAAACAAACCCCAGGCAGGGCGCCAGCCCACCGCAGCAATAATAAAGTGTCCTTTATTATTTACATCAATAGTTCAATCAAATATATACAACTTTATTATGCACAGTCAGTTTACCACTCAGAAATAAAAAGGCAAAAGACAAATAAAGAAAGGGACGTGTTTATTAGAGGAGGGGTTGAGATGGAATCCCAAGTTGAAATGCCTTAGTGATGCTGTCTTTCGCTGTAGATAGATAGATAGGCAGATACTTTATTAATCCCCAAGGGGAAATTCACATGCTCCAGCAGCAGTATACTGATAAAAACAATATTAATTAAAGATCAATAAAAGTGCAGTGCAAGTTAAAAAATGCAAGATGTAGAGTGCGAGGCAGGTATAACAGTCTATAATCTTGTATAGTGTTAATGTTTACCCCCCGAGGTGGAATTGAAGAGTCGCATAGTGTGGGGAAGGAACGATCTCCTCAGTCTATCAGTGGAGCAGGACAGTGACAGCAGTCTGTCACTGAAGCTGCTCCTCTGTCTGGAGATGATACTGTACAGTGGATGCAGTGGATTCTCCATGATTGACAGGAGTCTGCTCAGCACCCATCGATCTGCCACAGATGTCAAACTGTCCAGTTCCATGCCTAAAATAGAGCCTGTCTTCCACATCAGTTTGTCCAGGCGTGAGGCATCCCTCTTCTTTATGCTGCCTCCCCAGCACAGCACCGTGTAGAAGAAGGCGCTCGCCATAACCGTCTGAAAGAACATCTACAACATCTTATTGTAGATGTTGAAGGAGGCCAGCCTTCTAAGGAAGTATAGTCCTCTCTTGCACAGAGCATCAGTATTGGCAGTCCAGTCCAATTTATCATCCAGCTGCACTCCCAGGTATTTATAGGTCTGTACTCTCTACACACAATCACCTCTGAAAATCACAGGGTTCGGGAGGGGCCTGGGCCTCCTAAAATCCACCACCAGCTCCTTGGTTTTGCTGGTGTTCAGGTGTAAGTGATGTGAGTCACACCATTTAACAAAGTCCTTGATTAGGTTCCTATACTCCTCCTCCTGCCCACTCCTGATGAAACCCACGATAGAAGTGTTGTCAATGAACTTTTGCAAGTGGTAGGACTCCGAGTTGTATTGTAAGTCCGATGTATAATGGCTGAACAGGACCAGAGAAAGCACAATCCCCTGCAGTGCTCCTGTGCTGCTGACCACAATGTCAGACCTGCAGTTCCTGAGACGCACATACTGAGGTCTGTTTGTAAGATAGTCTACGATCCATGCCACCAGGTATGACTCAACTCCCATCTCTGTCAGCTTGTCACTAAGGAGCCGAGGTTGGATGGTGTTGAAGCCACTAAAAAAGTCCAGAAATGTAAGTCTTACAGCACCACTGCCTCTGTCCAAGTGGGAGAGGGATTGTACTGCAACAATTGGAAATTTGTTACTCTTCCCTCTCACTTAAAAAAATAAAAGATTTACTTTCACCAATACCAAAAGTGTATTAATGCATATTTTAAATTTCACTCTAAACATACATTTGTTTATATTCTTGTCTAAATTCACTACAAGTAAAATGTTATTCTTTTTAACAGAATAATGGTGCTGAAAAGAAAAAGAAAGGACTGTCTACCCCCCAAACACTACATGACGTACCACTCACTGTCTATTGGTCCATCAATGAACAGACCTTCTGCTTCTGGTGGAGAAATCCTCTCAGCTGTTCCTAGAGCTTTAATAAGAGCTGATCACAAACACAAAAACAAAGAGGACGTTATTCATAGTGACACTTTCTGTACTCATTACAGATTCACTGAAGCCAAATGAGCCTCTGGCATCAGCACATCCAGAATGATGTGAACTCTGTCTATCTTTTGAACAGTGCCTACAGCTCTAGAGAGCACTTCATCCAGGTAGTTGTTGAGGCCATCTATCATCTATATAAAATTATTTTACAGTCCCTCCCTTTCAAAGATCCAAGAGGACAATGGGAAAAAGATCTCTCACTCAACATATCAGAAAAGCAGTGGAAGGTAGCACTGCAGAGAATTCACTCGAGCTCCATATGCGCAAAGCAAACAATTATTTAACTCAAAATTATATATCGAGCACATCTGTCTCACCTAAAACTGTCCAAAATGTTTCCAGGGCAAGATCCAACCTGCGAACACTGCAATCAAGTCCCAGCCTCACTGAGTCACGTTTTGGGCCTGCACCAAATTAATATCATTCTGGACAAAAGTGCCTTTCAGACAGCCTTGGTGTCACAATCCCTCCAACCCATTAGCAGCTGTGTTTGGTGTTCTTCCAGATGGGCTTAAAGTAGAGAAGGACGAACAAAATGCGATTGCCTTCACTACACTATTGGAACGCAGATGCATTTTGCTAAACTGGAAGAATCCTAACTCTCCTCTTTTAAGTCAGTTGGTAATTGATGTTTCATACAATTTGAAATTGGAAAAAATAAAATTCTCAGTTAGAGGATCTGTGCAGAACTTTTTCAAAACCTGGCAGGATCTAATCAATAATATTTTAGAATAAGCTCTTAAAGCACTGAGGAAGTAATTCTCTTCCCATTTCTTTTTCTTCTTCATTTATCTTTATCCGCCTATTATTCTCAAGGGTAGGGGTTGATTTGTTTTCAATCCTATTTTTTGTAAAAATTGATCTATTTGTATGGAATGATTAAAATCAATAAAACTAAAAAAAAAAAAGATTTCACTCTTACAACCAGCCATGCACCACAAAGAAAAGAACACACTCTCTACCTATTAGTTTTCGACTTGCACCAGTACAAGTTTAAAGTCGTCCGCTGGAAAGGGACTCTTTGCCCTGGGACTGAGATGAGTGGTGGGAGAGGTATGCCATAAATGCAAGCTTGGCAGGTGTTTTGTAGAGGTTACTGTGAATGTACTGCAAAGAAGATGGAAAAAACACAAATTTAATGCCTTTTCCATCTTCCATTTTTGTAAGAAAGGAAGCTGACAGATGTCAACTGATGATGTAATTTTCAGTCAACTAATCAACCTTGTCCCTTCCAATTGTTCAAGATATAAGGGTGACGCCATCCAGATGGAGATCACATCCAAGAAGATACAACTTACGCATATATTACAGATTTATGTAATCTGTTTCAGCTGTTTTTTTTTCATATAGCATGTTACTAAGCAGTCACTGAGCACAGTTCCTAATATAATTAGTTTGGAATAAGCATGTGTTCTAAACAAAGACAGCATTCAGTCTTGAACCCTGAATACTCTGTCTGATAAGGCCACTTTTCATGAAGGTAGCAACATTTAGGACGAGTGATTTGATTATCCAATTTATGATGATTTCACTGTTGCTACTGAGGTGGACCACATTTAGCCTCTGTTGCTTCCCCAGGTGCCACTTACACATAAGTCCGGGTTTATACTTCGTGCAACGAGACATATGTTCCTGAGGATGCTACTGCTATGCAAGCAGCTTACTGTTTATACTTGTTGACGTACTTTATGTAAATCTGGAAGATTCCACCAGGTGGCAGAGATAACATCACAGTGAGAAAACAATGTTTGTCTTTGCTGTGTTATGAATTGCCTGAAACATCCATTAAATTTCCAGGACACATTGCTACAATATCACTGAAAAGGATGGATGTTTAATGATTACATCCATAAATCCAGGGATGCTCCCATTCTAGAAAGCATCAGGTGCAAGGAAGAAACAATCCCTGGACGGGGCATCAGCTCATCACAAGGTGTACACAGGCCAACACATTATATTAGTGTTATTTTTGCATCAACAAATCTCCAAACCTGCATGTCCTTGGAAGGACACATGTGTAATTATAAATGGTATTAATTATTTAAATGAAGTGAACGATTTACCTGTAAAATGCAAAATAAATTCTTTTAACACATTTCATCATGAAAGTGATATCAAGTATAAATCTAAGGATTCTAAAAGTGCAGAGAACTGGAATATCATAAATTTAATGTGTTCTGTGTGGCAATCACCGCCTGCTGCTGCTGTCAGCACAGGAGGAAGCCACAGAACCATGTAGCAATTAACAACTGGGTCCATTTAAAGATGTTATTTATGATGTTCTACTTTAATAACAAAATTAACTACGATATTAAAATAAAATTTTCCACTTAAATCACAAAATAGAACTTTTTTTCTACTGTGTCCCTAATTTTTTTTTCTCTGTGGCTCAAATACATTCTGACATTTGTATGTCAGCATTTAAGTTTGATGATTTGTTTCATTGCATTAAACTATTCATCAAACATCGAAGAACACACATTGATCCTGTAGGATTTGCAAAGTGGCTTGCTGTGACATGCTGATAGTAAACAGAGACTCTGATGTCATGTTCCAACGTGAATATACTGCACACTCACCCGATTTTTACTGGTACTTCAACTCACGCATGTGTTGTGTTAATTTCTGAGGACGTGCTCAGAAGACGCATCAAAAGAACTTTGGGAAAGCATGGCAGCTGTGATGCATGCACATTCTGACCTTGAAGTATAAATCAGCACTAACCATTCCTTGCTACAATGTGTATCTCAAAACAGCCCAGAAGAGTAGCAAAAAGATATCTCCAGATCCTGGAAACATTTCATTGTCATGAAGGTGAAGAATGCCCCTACAGTAAAACCATTTTCTAATGTCCAATTCATCATGTTTAATTCATGCATTTATTTCTAGTAGGATTGACTACCGCAATGCGGTGTTCACTGGATATTCAAACTGTTCTTTATACAGCCTCCAGTTAATCCAAAATGCTGCTGCTAGAAATATTACAAGAACAAGAAAATACGAACACATAACTCCAGCTCTTAAATCCTTACACTGGCTCCCGGTTAAGTTTAGGGCAGATTTCAAAATCCTGCTTTTAATATATAAAGCATTAAATGGCCAAGGTCCGGCTTACTTGTCTGAACTTATCGTGACTTCCAAACCAGAGCGCACATTAAGATCTCAAGATGCCGGTCTCCTTATGATTCAAAGGATTAATAAAATAAGAGTGGGAGGTCGAGCTTTTAGTTACAGGGCTCCAAAACTGTGGAATGGTCTGCCTGGTGCTATAAGAGATACCCCTTCGGACTCAGCTTTTAAATCCCGGCTGAAGACTCACTACTTCAGTTTAGCATATCCTGAATACAGCTGCTGATTAACTGTACAGACTGCATCTCTGGTGTTAGTCATTAGCACTAAAACATAAGTAACATGATTGTTACAATTGGATACTAATCCTCACCTATTCTGTTTCTCTTCTCGGTACTCAAATGTGGCACTTGGTGCCACAGCCCACCTGCCTGCCTAAGGTAAAGTCATCCCTGATGGAGGATCGCAGGAATCGTGGGAAAGAGGGGGTCCTTTCAACGGATTGGCTGGCCCAGCGCTATTTCAGCTGTGGAATGACCAAATGGGGGAGGCAGCTTTATGGATGAGGTCCCCACGACACTAAACAAATCCAAATCATAATATGTGATATCCTCTACTGGTAAATTCTGCTCCGTACTTCTAATTTTTTTTTGTTGTATTGTATTGACCCCTTTCTTTTTGACACCCACTGCACACCCAACCTACCTGGAAAGGGGTCTCTCTTTGAACTGCCTTTCCCAAGGCTTCTTCCATTTTTTTCTCTATAAGAGTTTTTTTGGGAGTTTTTTCTTGTCTTCTTAGAGAGTCAAGGTTGGGGGGCTGTCAAGAGGCAGGGCCTTTCTTGTGTGATTTTGGGCTATACAAAAATAAATTGTATTGTATTGTATTGTATCAGTGCTGATTTCTGTGCCACTCCATAGAAAACAATGAATAAAGGTAAAAACTTATTTCTACAAGTCCTCTGTGCACAGTAGATCCAAGGATCAAATGAAAACTGTAGACAAGCCTGTTTATTGGTTTCAAGATCTTTTCTATTTTTATTTTCTTTTGTATGCTCTTTGGCAGAACTGATGAAGATATCTTTAATTATCCTGCAATAGGACTTGAGAGAAAAGGGAGATATTTGCATCACTAATGACAGACTATGTACTGCTACAAAGTGAAAGTTGCAATGAAATAAAAAGAAAACAAAACACCAGGACCAGGAGCTTAAAGGGGCTGGAAGAAAAATAAGCATATAATGCTACTTGAAGATGGCTGATTGTGAGATACAGCATGTTGTCAAACTCAGAAAGACAGACTCAGCAGCTCTTAGCAAAATAATCATATCTCACAGAACAGAGATTATTCCTTTTAGATAGAGAAGAAACTTCCTTTTAGCTGGAGTTCACTCTGAAATATGAACTTTGCATTGTGCCACAAGAATCCAAAGTTGAGTCAGCTTTACACCCACTCCCACTCACGATAATGATGACAGAATCTAGGAGTGTCAGCAACACAAGTGTAGACCCAATTCCAGATCACCTCTGCTTTCTTCATGGTTAGCAACAGCTTTGAGCTTCTCTGTGTTCTTACCATGCCACCAGATAATGCTGATGTCCTAATTATTGAAGATTCAATAGTAAGAAACCGTACCTTTCCACTATATAACTACAAAACTTTTGTGTCCTGCTTGTCTGGCCCACAAGTGCTTGATGTTATAAAAAGGGCCCTGTCAGTCCTCAAGAAGCATAAAAACAGAACTTTTGGGATGTTAGTACTGCACACTAGTGTTAAATGGCATTCAGTGTCACCATCTGAAAGTTCTGATGATGGACTTCTCACACCTTTTTCAAACCATGAAAGAGACAAAAATCATTGTTTCTGCCTATGCTAAGGATATCAAGTGAAGTCTACAGTTGAATCCTGCCCCTGAGCCCCGAATCCTGGATGAGAGCCTTCTGTGAAAGACAAAATATCAACTTCATGGACAACTTGCATCTATTTTGGAAGAGTCTAGCTTTCATCAAAATAGACTCTGCACCAGGGTCCTCTCTGAAAACATCTCCAAGGTAATACAGCACTAATGACAATCTAGCCAAATTAATAATGTTTGCAATGAATGCCTATTAAAATATAAGAAATCTGCAGTGGGTTTATCTAAAGATGTTCACTACATTCACTCTACAATAAAAAAGCCCTGATAAACTTTAATAAATGTTATTAACTTCATCATCATCTCAAACTGCCCTAAAAATTCAGTGCAGTCATGTTCCTCTAAGACCATCAATATGCCTTTACTTAATATTTGAGTATTAACATAAGTCATTATCTAAATGATCTTATAAATGACATGAAAAAAGACTTTATCACCTTGTGTGAAATGTAACTCAGTAACAATGGTGCTGCAGTGTTAATTTAAGCAACCCCTCTGAATTATAATTTTGTTCACACTGTCACTCTCTTTGTCAAGGAAAGAGTATTTTCATGAGCCACATAAACTGTAAAAATACATGTTTTGGTACTTTTGCGTATCTTGCTGCAGTCATTCAAAGAATATCACAGTTTTGCATGTTGAATGGTGATAGAAAAACAATTTATAACAAGTCATGAAATCAAATAAATGAACTATGAATGTATATATGTGTATATAAAAAGACTGCAAACAAGTAAAAATCTAATCCATGTGAGCTAAAAGTGAATAAAGAGCCAGCAATCAGGACCTAAAATACCGTGCTTAGAATTCACAGTAGAGCATGGCATATGGACAAAAGTGGAAATGTGCGTACACACAAAAAAATCCAGATGCATAAATCTGTGAGATTGTCAAGTTCCATGCACTCCCCCTTTACAAATCCCAACAAATGTGAAATTTAACACACATGCATGTACCTACAGCCCGACCCCAACTCCTCCAAGAATTTCAAATAAATGCTTCGTATTCTATGTGTTCTTTGTTTGTGAATCACTATGTGCTTCTTAAATGGGGTTTCTCTTAAGCCAGCAGGACCGAGCAGGCACTGATCTCCACACAGAATACATTACAATCATGATATTACAGCTCTCTGAACAATTTAAATACTAAGATGTATACTTGATATCATTTTCATGATGAAATGCATTAAAGCATGTATTAAACATGGGGGCACAGTGGCGCACTGGTAGCGTTAAGCTGGTGCCCAGTCTAGGGATTGCTATTGCCTCCTACAAGATGCTTGCTAGGATGTGCACGACCCTCGATGAAATAATTTATTGCAGCAGTACTGTCTCTTTCAAACGTACCAACCCACAATTCCTATCCTTCCTTTTCTTTCTCCATGTAACCTATTGCCACACAATAAGCTCTGTAATAAATGTCAAACCAGCTGTAAGCTTAGAACGCAGATTCTTCAAAACTCTCATTGAAACACTGAAAACTCTTCATAATTCATGTTTAATTATTCCATCCATCTATCCATTCAGGGTCATGCCAGCCTCAGCAAGCATACAGCGCGAGATAGGACCAATCGCTGGATGAGGTGCCAGCTCATCTCTACTGCTGTGCTACTGTGCCCACACATGTTTAATTATTAATAGTATACATTATTTAAATTAAGTTTAAAAAATCTCTATAATGTAATATACATACTTTAATACATTTCATCTTAAAAATAATAGAATACTAGTTTGTATAGTTGACAACAGCACAGAGCTGCAAGAGGATATCTCTTAGAAATCTAAATTGACTTAGACGCCAATCATCAACATCTGTAAATACACCTTCTCTTCTATTGAATTGAATTTAATTACTTTATAGTTATTGTATGGTACAATGAGATTTAATATGCAAATCCTCCATAAACTTATTTTCCTATAAAATTACAATAATAATAATAATACAATAAAAAAATGAAAAATATACAATATGAAAGCATAAGTACAATATACATGTACATATAGTGCAGATAGTGCAAATGGTTCATAAAGTGGATCAGGTTGTGCTATATTACAGCTGCAATGCAAGTTTACAGTGAGGTAACTGTAATTCTAAGTAAAAACAGTTCTACTGAGAGCTCTTGATGGATTGATTGAGTGTGTTTACAGCTCTTGGGATGAAACTGTTTCTAAACCTAGACGTCTGTGCAGGAAAGGCTCTGAAGCATTTGCCTTGATGGGAGAAGTTCAAATAGACTGTGTGCATGGCAGAGACAGCGTGCGCTATAAATGTTCTCCAGGGCTAGAAGCTGTATCCCGATAATCCTCTGCGCTCTCGACACAACCCGCTGTAGAGCTTTCCAATCAGCTGCTTTACAGCTGTGATTCCACACTCAGATACAATGGATTAAAATATTCTGAGTGGTGCACTGAGAGTTACAACGCTAAAGCATCTATGGTAGTTGGAATAGTTTAGCCATTCCATGCACCATTATATTGTTACAAAATGATTACAATCAAGTGAATTAAATTTGTAAACGATATGCAATTTATTTCTGTGTATTTGATAAATCCTGAGTCATTCAAGTGAATAAAGAAGAAAGGTAAATGACACAGAAACAGTAGAACTGCTTTGATGCTGGGCACCGCCAATTTGCAAAACTGAGCAAAAACGTTTATATGCAAGGAAGGGGTCTACCGTGAAAATGTGCGTGACTTTATGCCAAGTTAAGTTTTTATACATCTCAAAGTGTGTGAGGAAACAAGTGTATGGAACATTTTTGTACAAAAAACAACATTTAAACATGAGACCCCTGTACTTTAACTTATTGGAACTATTCTCAAACAAATCATGAACGAAAGACTGCTAGGCATTTATTTAAACATGCCTAAATGCTGAAAAAAGCCATAATTTTACCTGTTATTTTTTCTTTATCTGATACCTTACATCTTTAACTGATATTAGTGTAATATGCCAGGTATTTGACTGAAACTTTGAGTCTTTATTGATCTGAATCTTTATCTTTTGGTTAATTTATTTGGAATGGGCAAAACTAACATTATGTATTATCCTGGGGTAATTAGGATCGGAAGGAAAATCAGTCTGAAAAAGAAAATATTGATGAAGTAAGATTTTTGCTTATTCATGTAATTATTATTAAATAAAGTGGAATATATTCTGCACAAAAAAAGGGAACAAAAACAAAGAAAATGAGAGAGAATATCAACACCCAGATAAGATGTCTCTACTCCCAAAGACATTAGCAAGACCTCTGTGGAATGAACAGAAAACCTGAAAGAAATCATCTTCTATCATTTGTATTTTTACATAGGTATTTTTAATAATACTATTTCTAAAATACTTTTTCTAACTTTTTATGACTCTTTCAAATTAATTTCCAACTTTTGCTACTATGAGTTTTACTATGTTTTATAATTTTGCTTTATAGTAATGCTGATTTTATATTATTTGATTCAGTCAGCGTATATTGTTTAAGAACACCCATTGTGGGTGATTGCCATATTCCCACGGGGCTCAACAGCTAAGAAGAGACATTTTTAGCAGACAGTAGTGTGGTTAGTAAGTACTGTACCTGCTTTGGTGATTGGCACAGGTGCAACTTATGCCTAAAGACAACTATTTGATCTGCTTGTGCCAAGCTAGTAAGTCTCTTTGCTTGAAGCAGCTGTCCACATATGGAGGAAAGGCTGTACACGCTATAAAGTACATATATTTAATATTCATACAAACAACATAGTTAACAGTAATTAAAGTGTATGTGAGCAAAAACAATGAAAATATCCTTGATAATACAACAAAAATTAGGAAAATGCATATCTCAAACAAAATCTGATTTATAAAACCTGGTATGCATTTGTATGCAATTCACCTTTATAAATAACAATTATATTGTAACTTTAAATGCACCTCAAATCCCACTAGGTTGCCACTCTGAAACATCCATATATAGACTATGCTGGTCAATCTCATACACATGCAATCATGATTCTGCATCTATGTTGCGCTCAGCACAGCATTGAAGTGTGGGGTCAGGGAAAGGTGTAAGGATCCAGCATCTGAGCGAGTATCCACTCTCATGTGGCACATGTAATGACATAATTGTTGTTACAATGAATAGTATAGACCATACGATAAACTGTGGGTTTAGACACCTTACCAACAACCCAGCTATATACAATAGCATCGTGAGCAAATCATCTGCCAATGTTACTTTCCTTTAAAATAAATTAATCATCCAGGCCACCAAGCCACAGTATTTGTCTCACCTTGGCATCACTGACTTATGTGGTAATAAATAGTCACTGTTCATGGTTAACAAAAACAGTGTCATTCTCACTAAGGGCCCTTATTGCTAGGAATGCTGTCAATTGCCCTAATTACATTAGGAAAACCAAATGGCTTTTGGGAACCTAAATCAGCATATAAGCCAGTCATCATCATGAGCAAAAAAATAAGAAATAAAATAAAATAAAAAATAAATTAAAAAAAATCAGATAATAGGCTATAAATAGATTTTAGGGCATGAGATTTATACCTTCTTGTATGCATAGTATCCTGGGAAATGTGAACTCACTACCAAATAAGATCGATGAACTGGCTGCACTGGTGAAAAATGTCAGGACCTACAGAGAATGCAGTTTGTTGTGTTTTTATGAAATGTGGCTAACAACTAGCATCCCAGATGCTAACGTGGAGCTACTCGGGTTTAGCATAGTTAAAGCAGACAAAGACGCAAATACCTGCGGGAAGCAGAAAGGAGGAGGACTTGCTCTCTATGTGAACACAAGGTGGTGCAACCCTAGACATGTAAACGTTACAGTCTCCACTTGCTGCAGGGACATTGAACTGTTGGCCGTAAGTCTGCATCCCTATTACTTGCCCAGAGAGTTTGGACACATCATTGTTTTTATTGTTTACATCCCTGCTCGGGTGGACGTGGAGATAGCGGGTGACATCATCCACGCCGCTGTTGCTAAACTATAAAATACAGCACCTCGAGGCACTTGTGCTAATCTCTGGAGACTTTAACCATGTGACGCTGGACAAAACATTACCTGCCTTCTCCCATCCATCCATCCATTTTCCAACCCGCTGAATCCGAGCACAGGGTCATGGGGGTCTGCTGGAGCCAATCCCAGGGCACAAGGCAGGAACCAATCCTGGGCAGGGTGCCAACCCACCGCAGGACACACACAAACACCAAGCACACACTAGGGCCAATTTAGAATCGCCAATCCACCTAACCTGCATGTCTTTGGGAGGAAACCGGAGCGCCTGGAGGAAACCCACACAGACACGGGGAGAACATGCAAACTCCATGCAGGGAGGACCCGGGAAGTGAACCCAGGTCTCCTAACTGCGAGGCAGCAGCGCTACCACTGCGCCACCGTGCCGCCCAGTATGTGGATTTTAACATCCGGGGAAATAGGACTATTGACCTACTGTATGTAAACGTTAAAGACGCATACAGCGCCACCCTGCTGCCTGCGCTTGAGAAAGCAGATCATAACCTGAATTCTGCTTCAGCCTCACTACAAACCAAGAGTGAGGGAGCTACCTACAACCACACACTCATTCAGGAAGTGGTCCCCTGAGGCAGAGCAGACTCTGAGAGACTTCTTTGGAACTATGGACTGGGATATCCTGCAGGGGTCACATAGTGAGGACATTGAGGAGGTTATTGACTGCACTACTGACAACATCAACTTCTGTATGGACATTGTAGTTCCAGTAAGAACAGTACGCTGCTATGCTAACAACAAGCCATGGATTGCAAGTGATATTAAGGGCCTATTGAACCAGAACAAAAGGGCTTTTAAAGGCGGTGATCAGCATGAGCTCAGGTGCGTGCAGAAGGAACTCCAAGTCCAGCTCATCAAGAGAGACGTGGAGAGAGCAAACCTGATGAACAACTTCTTTAACAGGTTTGACCACCCTAACCCACTCTCACCTCAGAGTATTGCATCCTCCACCCATCCTTCTGCTGATACCAGCATAGGAGAGTGTTTTCCTCCACCCACAATTACAGCAGCCTAGGTAAGCAGAGAGCTGAGGAGACTTCATGCCAGCAAAGCAGTAGGTGATGGAGCAGATGGAGTATTGCTACGACTGTTGAAGGCCTGTGTGTTGGAGCTGGGGAGTCCTCTACAGCGCATCTTCTACATGAGCCTGGAACAGGGGAGAGTCCCGAGGCTTTGGAAAACATCTTGCATCACCCCAGTCCCAAAGGTATCATATCCTGGTGAGCTGAATGACTTCAGGCCTGTCGCTCTGACGTCACATGTGATGAAGACCATGGCTGCTTCACCACCTGAGGCCACAGGTCCGCCATGTCCTCGACCATCTGCAGTTCGCATACCAGGAGAAGGTAGGAGCGGAGGATGCTATCATCTACATGCTACACCGATCCCTATCCAACTTGAACAGAGGCAGTGCTGCTGTAAGAATTATGTTTCTGGACTTCTCTAGCGCCTTCAACGCCATCCAACCTCTGCTCCTTAGGGACCAGATGACAGAGATGGGATTAGATTCATACTTGGTGGCATGGATCATGATCTATCTTACAGACAGACCTTAGTATGTGCGTCTCGGGAACTGCAGGTCTGACATTGTGGTCAGCAGCACAGGAGCGCCACAGGGGACTGTGCTTTCTCTGGTCCTGTTCAGCCTATATACATCGGACTTCCAATATAACTCGGAGTCCTGCCACGTGCAAAAGATCGCTGACGACACTGCTATTGTAGGCTGCATCAGGAGTGGGCAGGAGGAGGAGTATAGGAACCTAATCAAGGACTTTGTTAAATGGTGTGATTCAAACCACCTACAACTGAACACCAGCAAAACCAAGGAGCAGGTGGTGGATTTTAGGAGGCCCAGGCCCCTCATGGACCCCGTGATCATCAGAGGTGACTGTGAGCAGAGAGTGAAGACCTATAAATACCTGGGAGTGCAGGTGGATGATAAGTTGGACTGGACTGCAAACACTGATGCTCTGTGCAAGAGAGGATAGAGCCGACTATATTTCCTTAGAAGGCTGGCGTCCTTTAACATCTGCAATAAGATGCTGCAGATGTTCTATCAGATGGTTGTGGCAAGTGGCCTCTTCTACGTGGTGGTGTGCTGGGGAGTCAGCATAAAAAAGAGGGATGTCTCATGCCTGGACAAACAGTTGAGGAAGGCAGGCTCTATTGTAGGCATGGAGCTGGACAGTTTGACATCTGTGGCAGAGCGATGGGTGCTGAGCAGGCTCTTGTCAATCGTGGAGAATCCACTGCATCCACTGAACAGTATCATCTCCAGACAGAGGAGCAGCTTCAGCGACAGACTGCTGTCACTGTCCTACTCCACTGACAGACTGAGGAGAGCATTCCTCCCCCACACTATGCGACTCTTCAATTCCACACGGGGGGGTAAACATTAACAATATACAAGATTATAAACTGTTATACCTGCCTCGCACTCTCCACCTTGCATTTTTTTTTAACTTGCAATGCTTTTTTATTGCTCTTTAATTAATATTGTTTTTATCAATATGCTGCTGCTGGAGTATGTGAATTTCCCCTTGGGGATTAATAAAGTATCTATCTATCTATCTAGTAAATCATGCCTGTGTTTTTACTGCACTTTAGTTTCTAATCCTGAGAAGACAACACATAGACTTTATAAACTGGCCAAAAAAAAGATCTTCATTGCAGTACACAGCATTGGCCCTGTTAAAATGGAAATAGAATAGAGGCTGTACATCATATTCATCACTTTTGAACTTTAATATGTCACATCACTATTTTGTTATAGGGACACCAGTCTAGTGTTCCCTCTAGAAAAGTGCTGAGGTTCGGTACCTTTGTGTCTTATTCTTACCTCAGAGTATAGGTATTAAACTCAGTTCTTGGAAGAACCATAATGGCTGAAAGTTTTTCTTTCCAGTTAACTTCTTAAAGAATGAATTGGCTTCTTATTATATATCAAATTAATGATTATATACGTTTTTGCTTCATTTTAGTTGCAAGTTGCTTGTTAAGATATAAATTCCTTAAACTGGATGACAGAGAAATAATCTGGTCTGATGTAACAAACATTTTGATGATGTTCTCAGAAAAAGAATTACCTACAATATTTGAGAAGTCCATCCATCCATTATCCAACCCGCTGAATCCGAACACAGGGTCACGGGGGTCTGCTGGAGCCAATCCCAGCCAACACAGGGCACAAGGCAGAAACCAATCCCGGGCAGGGTGCCAACCCACCGCAGTTTGAGAAGTCTGACATGGCAATTTAAGGGTAGTAATAAGCCTTATAGATAGATAATCTTCTAATTAAGAAATCTGTTGGAGTGAAAACCTATAGTTTTCTAGGGACCAATTTGAATAGTTTTTCTATAGAATGCAGCACTTTCAAGCAGCCTCAATGTTGATCATTTTCTTAAGGAGACATTCAGGAACTGAGTACAAAAGAGAAGGGTAGAAAGCACTGGTCCTATGTTAGTCATTCTGAGCCTCATTATTATAAGGGCAAAATATTCCCATCTACTGTGACATGGGGCCACCTATTGACCAGGAAGCCTTGTAGTGCTGTCACTGGAGGCCTCTATGAAAAAACGTCTTATTGACAGGGTCTACCACCATTTACCAGTCTCTGTCCTTTCACAAAGGCAAGTACAAAACTTATTTTTTGCTAGTGCGGGTCTTAATCTAAATTGTTGTTTTAAATATACAGTACATACAGTATATGTATCATACCATTTTCTAAGCCCACTTAATCCTGAGCAGGGCTGTGGAAGGCTGGAGCTTATCCCAGAAAGCATCAGGCATAAGGCAGGAACAATCACCTGGACAGGATGCCAGTCCGTCACAGGGTGATCAGACACACGGGGCAATTTTGAATTGCCAATCTACCTAACCTACATGTATTTGGACTGTTGGAGGAAACCAGTGCACCAGAAGGAAACCCACAGACACAGGGAGAACATAGAAACTCCATGCAGGGAGGACACAGGATGAGAACCCTGGCTTCCTTACCATGAAGAAGCAGCACTACCACTGCACCTCCAGGCTGCTCAGTACATATATTGAAACACATAAAGCATTTTGATCTTGTAAATGTGAAGTACAATAAATAAAAGTGACCTGAGTTTTCTATTGCCCATGGGGTTGTACAATAACACAGTGGTCTGTGCTTCTTTTTCATATTTCCAGACAATCATGTTTGAATCCATGTCTAGTCACTGTATGGAGTCTTACAAAGTCTGAATGCATCATCTTTAGGATGCAAAAGGTTTTATGGTCTGATTCTAAAATGTATACAATATATTAGGTTGATTAGTAACTCTGAATTGACCTGGTATGAGTGTGCAAGCACTGCAGTTTCCTTGAGCCACTATACCTTGCTCCTTGGAACCTTATGTTTAAACAAAGGAGAATAAAACATTGTCTCACAGACATAATACCAAGATAAGCAGATTCAAGGCAGCTTTAAGGAAACCAAACCTGTGCTATATTTCAAAATGGAAGACATGCTAAGATGACACAATGCCTTGTGTTTGCTTTATTTCTGTTACAATAGTCTTTAGAATAACATGTAGTGTTAAACCAGGCTAGCATATATCATGTCTGTTTGTGTCCATAGTTAAAATATAATGCTAGAAAGAAATCAAAAGACACTTGCAGTAAAGGGATACCACAGTGGGTATACTACAGGCTGAAAAGCCATCGTTTTAAGACTACAAATACATTTCCAACTGCCTGAACAAGCTACAACTTTAGGGCATCAATCAAATAAATGCTTAATGGTAGTAGTTACTCTCTGTTAGCATCTGCTCCCTTTCTACTAGCTTGTGCTAATCACTCTACTTCTTTTTTTATTTTTTCTCTTATTATAAAGACCACCTCAAAGTCTGTCACAAATACAAGATACAGCTGTTTATTTTTTCACAGTTAAAGCACATCTCAAGTTGACAGAATGACTCAGAAAAAGGGACTGAATATGCAGCCTTGTGGTTTAGAGTCCTGTTTCGTATCCACTACAAGAAGTTCAATTTCAAATTCAAGTGCACTGTGATGTGTACATTGTATAATGAAATACTTACTTGCATGTCTCCTCAGAATGGTTGACAATAATACACTATTGACAAAAGGTATACATGCACAAAAGGCATAGATAGAACACAACATACATACAAAAATACATTATATATATATATATATATATCTATACTAATAAAAGGCAAAGCCCTCACTGACTCACTCACTCACTCACTCACTCACTCACTCACTCACTCACTCACTGACTGACTCATCACTAATTCTCCAACTTCCCGTGTGGGTGGAAGGCTGAAATTTGGCAGGTTCATTCCTTACAGCTTCCTTACAAAAGTTGGGCAGGTTTCATTTCGAAATTCTACGCGTAATGGTCATAACTGAAAGCTGTTTTTCTCCATTTACTGTAATGGAGATGAGCTTGAACGCCATGGGGGCGGAGTTTCGTGTGACATCATCACGCCTCCCACGTAATCACGCAGTACATAGAAAACCAGGAAGACCTCCAAAAAGCGCTGAAGAAAACATGCATTATATAATTGAGAAGGCAGCGAAACAATAAGAAGCGAGCGAGTGACATATACAGCCATATTCATGAGTTCTGCTACTTCGGAAACAAAGCACGATGTAAACCTAAACTTTAAATTAAGGTAATAGACAGGCTGCCGCTGGCGTTTGTAATTTAGTGCCTGCCCATATAAGGCCGTCCGTCAGCGGCAATCCAATAGAAACACTGCCACGGGTAAATATTCACGGGTGAAGGACTGTGCTTATGCAGAGGAAGATGAGATGGTCAGGGTTGTGTTTGGCACAAACTCAGCGAAACTGCGAGAGAAAGTTTTAAGTGCCAGGACTTCGGTAACATTAAATACAGCCATGGACATCGCACGAGATGGCACCAGCACAGCTGGGAACCTTCGATGCATGTACACCGAGCGGCTCACGTGAACTGACGCAGTGCACAGACAAAAAGCAACAGTTCCAAAGAGCGCTGAACAAAAACCGAATTACACAATTGAAAAGGCAGCAAAAAATATGAAGCGTCTGATACATACAAGCATATTCATAAATGCAGCTACTGCGGAAACAAAGCACACGGTGGAAAAAGTCAATGTCCCGCTAAAGGAAGACAGTGTAAAAAAAAACCCGTGCATGCAGTGTGTCAGGTCTCAGATAAAGAAGACGAGCTGTTTATTGATGCAGTAAGAAACGAATCGATGAATGAAACCTGTCATCTTTACAACGATTGACAAACACGGAATGTAACTTGAACACAACACATCCTACAAATACGAACCTGATTGAAAGAAATAATGATAATCAAATCCTTGATGACAGCAACACTCAGTAACTCTCACAAAACAAATACTGTATATTGACAGTCATGTTACGTTATTTTTAAAATGTTCCCTTTTCTTTTTCATACCTTTTTTAACACACTACTTCTCCGCTGCGATACGCGGGTATATATATATGTATATATATACCCCGATCTACATACTCGAATAATGGATACTTTATTCGCCATCAATGATTGTTTTGGTAAGCCATACTCAGTGTATTCATTAGATGAACGGTAAAAAAGTAAGAGCGAGGGGAGGATGACTTATTGAGGCATGCAGGCTGTAGTGCGCGTCAACTCTATCTGAATTGCGTGATCACATTTGAAAAAATATATCTTTTCAAGTTCTATCTAGTCCATATGTGTCAAACTCAAGGGCCGCGGGCCACATCCGGCCCGGCGTGTAATTATATCCGGCCCGCGAGATCATTTTATATACTGTATTATTGTTATTAATGGCCCGGGTATATGAAGCGCTGGTAACACAATAAACTACAGATCCCATAATGCAGTGCTTCAGCTGCCTTGCTGAACACTTACCGCGTTAATCGACTTATGATGCTGCAAGTTATTGCGAAGCTAGCCCACACGATGCCGAAGAGAAAAGGTGATTCTGAACATAGAGACTTTAAAAACCGATGGGAGGCTGAGTATATGTTTACTGACATTGCCGGTAAACCCGTGTGTCTCATTTGTGGAGCTAATGTGGCTGTAATTACAGAATTTAATCTAAGACGGCACTATGAGACAAAACATCAGGATAACCTGAAAGACCTGAATGCAATGCAGAAGATACAGAAAGCAGAAGAATTAAATAAGAATCTGACACTTCAGCAGACGTTTTTACCCGTGCACAATCACAAAGTGATTTCAAGTGAAGCTGCTTTTATGGGAGACACAAATGCACCAGTGCAACTTGCCCCACTTTCCCTGTTGCCAAGTAATGTTGAACCAAGTCGGCACAACGATGTTCCCAAATACGCAATTTGCTGATAAACTGAGCACACTGAGTTTGCACGCCGCTTTGGTGACTTTGAAGAACAAAAAAAGTCCGTCTACATGCGGCTCGAACCTTGTGCATGTTTGGTAGCACATATCTGTGTGAGAAGCTCTTCTCAGTGATGAAGACTAACAAAACAGCACACAGGAGTCGCCTCACTGATGAGCACCTGCAGTCCATCCTGAGAATCTCCACAACACAGAACCTCACACCAAACATAAACGAACTTGTTGCCAAAAAAAGATGCCAGGCGTCCAGCTCTGATAAAATGACATAAGAGCAAAGACAACTGAATGATTTGATTTGTTATTGCTGAAAAGAACACATTTTATTTATATTTCCAGGTTTTGTTATGCAGCATGTTCATATTTGAATTTGTATAATTTTGACAGGATATATTTTTATGGAGAGCACAATCTTTTGGGATATTTAAAATCTAAGTTTATTTTTTATATAAAATTACATAAGAATAAAGAAATTTGAATGTTTGTTCTTTTAACGTTTACTTTATTTCTAACTTGTATAATTTAGACAGGATATATTTTTATGGAGAGCAAAATATTATAAGTTGTTTAAGGTTTGAGTTGATTTATTCAGGAATAATATTCCTGTCTGCTTTTACCATTCCTACCAAAGATATTTCTGTCGACTAAATAAAAATTCCTTCTATTTAAAATTGAAATAGAACTTGAACAGATACGATTGTTCATAATATCCACGCAGACTTGCACGTAAGAGCGGGAGTTATCCGTTTTAACAAGCAGCGTATTGCACTGATACGAAATAGCTGTGTGTGTATATATGTAGATATGTATGTATATGTATATATATGTTTATATATGTGTGTGTGTATGTATATATATATGTATTTGTGTGTATATATGTGTGTGTATGTATGTATGTGTGTATGTATATGTATGTGTATATATGTAGATATATATATGTATGTATATATGTGTGTGTGTATATATATGTGTATATGTATAGATATGTATATATATATGTTTATATGTGTGTGTGTAAATATATATATATATATATATTTATATATATATATGACAGCAACACTCATCACTCACAACAGTGACAAAACAATTACATTGACAATCATGTTACGTTATTTTCAAAATGTTTCCTTTTCTTTTTCATTACTTCATTAACACACTACTTCTCCGCTGCGAAGCACGGGTATTTTGCTAGTATATATATAAAATCCAATGTCTGTCTGTCTGCTTTTCATGAGAGAACTACTTAACGGATTTAGATTCTGGTTGAATTTGCGACTTCTCACATTGCGCTATAGTATGTATCATAGTTCACTTGCAGTACCGATTTATTTGCGCGAATCCAAGAAACATGTAGCGGGCCGAGGGGGGTGGGGCCCTCCTCACTCACACACCAACCTTGGGGCGTTCCTTACCTTCACTTAGCTAGCGAAAGAGTGAACTACTTAACGAGTTTAGTCTGGGTTTTTTTCTATAATTTGCTTAAACATTCTGGTTGGTTTTGTGACATCTCTCATTGCACTACGGATCATAGTTCGCTTACAGGAGTGATATATTCACGCTAATCCGAGGCAGAGGCAGTGGGAGGGGAGGGGAAAGCTTGTCGTCAGGAGTAGGGAGCTGGGCAGGGCCCTCCCCACTGTCCTATTCAACTACTATGCAGGCGGAGTTTCATGGAAAAGATTGGGAAAATTACATATTTTATTGACATCTGAAATAAATAAAAAACCAATAAATACAATATCAACTGCAATCACTCTCCTCAATGATTGTGTGATATTTAGTGGAATCTATTCTTTGATGTACACACACAATGTTTCCTGTGCCACTAGCTCCATACTACCCCAAAATACAAAAGATTCACCAAGTATTTATAAGTTAGCAAGGTGATCTTTCCTTCAAATGCAGGTCCTTTTTTATCAAAACAAACCTTTAGTGGTTGTGACTAAATAGTTTAATTTTAGCTTCATCTGTTCATAGCACTTGGCTACAAAATGCTACCATCTCATGCAGGTGTTCTTCTTTATACTTAAGATATTGTTTTTGAGATGACATCTGAGGTAAGGTTTCCTTGAGATGATTAATCCAGTAAGGCATGTCCATGTAAGCAAAGCAACACAGTAGAACACTGCATACACTACTTTTTTCTTAGCCAAACCTGCCTGCAGATCCAATGAAGTCAAATGGGGTCTTCTGCACAGAATAAACTTTGTTCTTGACCTTACTGATCTTGTCAAGTTCTCTCTTAGTTCCCTTTAACCAAAATTTCTTAACATTGTAAACAATGGAAATTGGTGGCTGCAAGCCAGACAACACTAATGACCCGAAGAGTTATACGACCTTACAAGTGAAAGATTGTCCAAACATCTGGACATGGCACATTTTCTTTTTTTATCCACCATCATAACTTTTCATTAATTTCCTAAAAATGCCATTGGTTTAGCTTGGTTGCAGTTGACGTTTTTAACAAAGTATTTTCTATTTTGTACTTCAAATGTGCACAAAATATGTAATTTGGCCAGGGGTTCTTTTCTTTACCTACTTTCAAATGTACGTTATTCAGTATAATTGATATTTTAAAAATTATTTGAGCTATTTTTTATTGTAAGAATTTAAACATTTAAGTGTTTCATTTTTACATAGAAGTAAATAACGGAGTCAGCAGAGCATCATCTATATTACACCATTGCATGATCAGCTAAAACTTTTTGGAATTAAACATTTCAAAAGAAATGTGAGAATATATTCCATAGATTGAAGAAACGTAGCTCAACCATCCCGTCAAAACAACAACAGCAAAAAAAAAACAATGTTACAGAAAAAATAGCTTTAACACAACGGGTCACGTTCTGGTAATTAGAAATCTATAACTCTAATTAAAAACTAATTGCATTTGAAAAAGTCAGTACTGGACCACTTACTAAATTTAAATTACCATCTCGACACAGTGCTGAGAAACATAGGAAGTAAACCTTTAACCTCTTAAACATCTGTAGTTATCCAGCTAGCGCCTATATATTGCGACTTTGCTTTTAACTCTGTTAATAAATATATTTCTTGCATTCGCCTTTCATTGCTTGGGTTTCACGTGCACCTTATTGTTTTAACGACAACCGGGTAATGCAAGTTCAGTTACTACTAAATTATCGCAATATTGTCTCTCCACTAGCTTCCCGCCCGCCCCCTTTTACTGGATTGGTTATATTCCAGTTCACGTCCCTTCACCTCTGACCTGGCAACGTTGCTTGCTTCCTGCTTGGTTTCGGCACCGGAGCGCAGTTGAGCACGGGAAAATAGCTCCGGTTAAAGCTTCATAAGTCTAATTCTTACAAGTCACGTTTCCCAGAGCAATGCGCAGAAAATCCAGGATTCTATTGTGTTTTGCTGTTTTGTGGGTTCTAGGAATTGCTTATTACTTTTATTCTGGAACAACACTGAACAGAAAGGTAAAATATTGTCTCTATTCCTTTAAATGATTGTGTGTAGTGACAATGTTACGTATTTCAGAAATGAAATCCAGGTCGTTGTTAACGTGAAGCAAAATGAACATCACTTTGTCTTGATGAACACCATATTTCTTCAATCTGTGCTGTTCATTAATTCAATTATCGATATGATCAAGAGTACTGATGGGCGGCTAAGATGAATGACAGAGCGGCGTAACTTTGGTTAAAGGGCCGTATTCTGACTTCGCTGAAATAAATTAAAACTGAAGCATGACGTCATGTTCTGCAATTTACCCCTGGGTATTTTAATTGGAACTGCATGATCGAGGTACATTATTTTGTTTGCTGTGCACTCCTGCTGATTTACTTTACTGTACTATTTGTTCTCCGCGATTGTAACATTGAAGGAGCATGAGTTGTGTAATTTAACACCCTTAATTATCTGCTTGTAGGAGTTAGTAACCGAAGCAGCCGAAAGAAGTGCAATATGCTTTCAGTACCATTACTTTTGACAATACTCTATCCTCTTGGAGCACAATTCCTGGTTATTTGAAGGCAAAGAGCCATTGATAGTCATATTTAAATAGAGCATTGTTGACAATTAAATTTTTATTATTTTGATTTGTATTCTTGCCTGAATGTGTCTTCATTTGAGCAGACTAAAGTATTTGGTTATTTTTGGAAGCTGTCTTTGAGTTTTTACAGTTGTTATTAAAGTATGTTTTTAAAGCTGTCATTGATAATCGAGGCAGTGAGTTTTTTAAATTATGTTCAACTAAGTAATTACCGTGTATCATAAATGCTAATGGATACAAATGAAGTTCTCACTTAATTGCAGCGATATTGCACATGTCAAAGTGCATTTAACAATCCAGTTTACAAATGATGTCTTCTTTAAATGAATATTGTTTGTCTGTTTGTACTTTTTACACAGGATATAGGAAATAGGTTAAGTAAATACTTCCTTGTTGCTGTGGCCTAGGTAATGCTTGCCTCATTTGGTCGATGTTAGATGTATGAATAGATGAAGCAGAAATGGTCCCGTTGTAATTGTGACTAGTATTTCGGTTACTATGAATATTACTTGTTTAGTTACTGTTGGTTTTGTTTTAATACCATCAATTTATAACTGAACCAGCACAGATGGCCCAGTTCCCCCTTTCGGCCTAAGTGTCTCTGTAAGTTTTATATATTTGTATACTAGCAGAATACCCGCGCTTCACAGCGGAGAAGTAGTGTATAAAAGAAGTTATGAAGAAGAAAAGGAAAAAGTTTAAAAATAACGTAACATGATTGTTAATGTAATTGTTTTGTCATTGACATGAGTGTTGTTGTCATATATATATATATATATATATATATGATGTGTACATGTATACACACACACACATATATATTCTATGGGGTGCGAAACAGGCAAATACATTGATTTTCTGAATATATAAAGTCAGCGTCAGAATATATAATGTCAAAACTTGAATATATAAAGTCATTCCCGAATATATAAAGTCACTGTCGGAATATATAAAGTCAAAACTTGAATACATAAAGTCAGCGTCGGTATATATAAAGTCAAAACTTTTTTTCTAAATATATAAAGTCAAAACTTGAATATATAAAGTCAGCGCTGGAATATATAAAGTGAAAACCTGAATATATAAAGTCAGCGTCGGAATTTATAAAGTCATTCCTGATTATATATAGTCAACATCGGAGTATATAAACTCAAAGTCAAAATATATTGATTGAAACGACTCTGAACTGAAGTAAGTTAACAAAAACGTATTCAGAAAAATAAATTTAAAAAAACACTGTTTGGTTAATGTTTTGAAAATTATGCATTTGCCCTGCCCAGGATTGGTTCCTGCCTTGCACCCAGTGTTGGCTGGGATTGGCTCCAGCAGACCCCCATGACCCTGTGGTCAGATTCAACGGGTTGGGAAATGGATGGATATTGCAGCACTGACTTTGTATTTTCCGACGATGACTATATATATTGAAGTTTTGACTTTATATATTCCAGCGCTTACTTTATATTGTGAGCTGGAGGGCTTCGCTATTACGTGTGGGGACGAAACTTCACTTTGGTAACTGATCATGCTCCACTTCAATGGTCATACCGACAGAAAGATACAAACTCTCGCCTCATGAGATGGTTTCTGGACTTACAACTTTTACCGTTTCACAGTAAAACATCGACCAGGTTCTGAACACGTCAACGCAGACGTATTATCAAGACTGAACCTGGTACAGAGAGTCGCTTGATTCACGGAAATGTGAATAAAGCTGAGGGGGAGGTTGTGAGCTGGAGGGCTGATCGCACCCCAAGAAGATACAGACGCCTCTGGGAAAACCACAACCCCTGAAACAGACTACCCTCATGTTGCTCCTTACTTTCTCACTTGCGCTATAACGCGTAATGCAAACCTCATGTGATACTCCGCTAACTTAAAAGCCTTGTGCAGCGCCTGTCAGTTGAAAATTGATTGTTTGCTTGCTTTAATCGCGCTCTCTCTCTCTCTCTCTCTCTCTCTCTCTCTCTGCTCCTAGCGGAACTGTCATCTCTGACTTGTCATGGAGCACGTTTAAGCTCATGTGTTTGCAGTGTTTGAATAAAAATCCTTCTTGTTTCTACGACCTCCTGTGTCTCTGTACAAATCTGTGACCCAAGCGTGACAATATATTCCGACGCTGACTTTATATATTCAAGATTTGACTTTATATATTCCAGCGCTGAGTTTATATATTCCGACGCTGACTTTATATATTTAAGTTTTGACTTTAGGTGGCAGTGTGACGAAGTTGCTTCGGAAGACGGCGTTAGCCGCGGAGCTCAGCTCAGAGCGAAATGAGGTAAATGGGAGGGGATATGATGACGTGACTCCTCCACCCGCCTTAACTGTCAATCCCCCACAAACACAGTCTCTCAGAATTTGCATAAGCACACCCCTTCACCTGCAATTTTAACTTGGTTACAAAGTGATCAAAACTCTCGTTTATATCCTGCGTCCTCTCATTAAACTTGTATCCCACATTACCCGTGGGCATGAAAAACGGCAGTGGCAGCCTGTCTATTAACTTAATTTAAAGTTTAGGTTTATACCTTGCTTTGTTTCCGAAGTAGCTGCACTGATGAATAGGGTAGTATATGTCACTCGCTCGCTTCTTATTGTTTCGCTGCCTTCTCAATTATATAATGCATGTTTTCTTCAGCGCATTTTGGAGCTCTTCCTGGTTTTCTACATAGTGCGTTGACAGTCAGTTCACGTGATTACGTGGGCGGCGTGATGATGTTACACGAAACTCCGCCCCCACGGATTTCAAGCTCAACTCCATTACAGTAAATGGAGAAAAATAGGTTCCAGTTATGACCATTACGCGTAGAATTTCGAAATGAAACCTGTCCGACTTTTGTAAGGAAGCTGTAAGGAATGAGCCTGCCAAATTTCAGCCTTCTACCTACACGGGAAGTTGGAGAATTAGTGATGAGTCAGTGAGTGAGTGAGTCAATGAGTGAGTCAGTCAGTCAGTGAGGGCTTTGCCTTTTATTAGTATAGATGTATGTAAATTAAATAAGCGCTCATTTTCAAAAACAATTTAATATTCTCATGGCTCAATTTTAAACCGGGTTCTACATTTGAATGTAGTTGTTAATAGAGTATTACATGTTTGTAGCACCTCAGTGTAAATCTTTTTTTTTTTTTTTTTTTGGCAGCAACCCAACCAACATATTAATGCTGTATTGAGTTTATATAAAAAAAAAAAAAAAAATATATCTGTGTTCATTATAAATAATCGCGTGTTAAGTGCAGGCAACTGAGACTGTGAACTGTTTTGCAGTATGGACATGTCTGATCTTCACACAGGTGATTTTAATTTATTCTGTTGCACAAAAGCAGTTGAAATTTTTTAAAAGGATTTTTAAGTCAAATACTGTGCATATTTTTATTCTTAGCCAGTTTCACTTATGCATTTTTTTTCTTAATATTAAGTTTACAGTGCCATAGACAGTAAAATCCTGTATTTCAATAACTAAATAGTTGTTTAAGTTTTTGGTACTCGTGTTATAACCCTGCCACAGGAAAGAGAAAAACTGTATGATTATTTGTATTCTTTTATTTACAAAGTAAAAACAAGAATACGTAAAATTTAGATTTTTAATTACTTTTGAAACATTACTTGTTTTGTGAAGGTTCTAATGTCGGTAAGTATAACATCGAAAGGGTCATCGCAGTTGAGCTTGGTTCTCCACAAGCGCTATGTGGGTTGTAAAACGCGAGTACCGAATCTTTTAAGTAAGTTTTCTTTAACACAGCGTTGTGGTGCAACACTTAAGAGAACTCATGAATATAACTTTGCTGACAACATCTAGTAACAAAGTATACATTTTAATAAAAATGTGATTTTGTTGATGTTTTAGGAATTTTATGTTTTTTTAATACATAGAGCAGAAAAACAATGCAAGACCCATCCTTCACTTTTCTGAAACAGCTTGCTTCACTTCAGAGCATGCTTATAACGGCATAAACACAATGTGCATTTTGTAATGCATACAGTAGTGTTTTGTGGATGGCATGGATGTCTAGTGGGTAGCTGCCACCTCACATCTTTGAAGACCTGAGTTCAAATAGCACCCTAACATAATTTGGACTTGAAGAGTGTTTAAGTGAATTTTGCTTCACTTTCAGTATGAACCTCCACATCTTTACAACTTGTTGAACTTCTTTCATCCTTTGTAAAGGCTGTTATCTGCTGTGACTAGCTGCCTGTGCATTGTTCAGAATTGCTTTGTGGAATCATGGCAAGTCTGGGTGACCTGCAACCATTAAATTGCTGTCACATGAGCTATAGTGCTGCATTTCTAAATAAGATAAAAACTCGTTGTTAAAGAAAACATTTCTGATAATAAACTGGAATGCTAAATGCTGTGCTTTTCAGCCTTTTCTTTGGTATATAGCAGAAATTAGTTATTGGTGTTGTAGAGCCCATTGATTACACTTGTACACTTTAATGACTATACACTGCTTATACTTCATCAGTTACTACTTAGGGTGTAGTTGCTTGTCTTTGGTGTGTTTGCATAAAAATTACAGCTATTACTATTAAATTACAGCACATCTTATACTAATAATTTGTGTGTTTGAAATCAATAAAAAATGAAGTGCTGCAAATTTTAAAAAAGGTTCACTATCCATCCATCCATCCATCCATCCATTTTCCAACCCGCTGAATCCAAACACAGGGTCACGGGGGTCTGCTGGAGCCAATCCCAGCCAACACAGGGCACAAGTCAGGAACCAATCCTGGGCAGGGTGCCAACCCACCGCAGGACACACCAAGCACACACTAGGGCCAATTCAGAATCTCCAATCCACCTAACCTGCATGTCTTTGGACTGTGGGAGGAAACCGGAGCACCCAGAGGAAACCGACGCAGACACGGGGAGAACATGCAAACTCCACGCAGGGAGGACCCGGGAAGTGAACCCGGGTCTCCAAACTGCGAGGCAGCAGCGCTACCACTGTGCCACCGTGCCGCCCACAAAGTTTCACTAAGAACCCGAAAATACTCTAATCTTTGCAATATGTGAATTTTTCTTACTTTGTTTTAGCTGATGTCAGTCATCAAGGATACTCTCAGTGCTTCGTTTCAGAAACTGGTGGTTTCTGTGGTCCATCAAGAAACAGGCATTCAATATACTGTATAAGATTATCCAGTTTTCAGTGTCAGGCTAATTGAAAAGAGAAGAGATTTAAACGCATGCTTAATGATCTGTTTCTTTATAATGGTAGGAAATCATTGTTTACAAAATTCCTTTACTCTGTGTTTTTAGAACATGTTGTGGTAAAAACGTTCCTTCATCTTCAAAGATGGCAGTCATGGAGCCTATATGAGAATGAAGAACATTTCTTTATTTGCAATGAGTTATGCACAAATGTCTCCGTAGTCAATTACATAATTCATCTGCTTTTATACTTTTTCTAATTGCATCACCTTATCTAATACATCACATCATCTGACTCTAATATTCAGAATTGTATTGCTTCTTCCAGTGAACTCACGCCTTCAGTAATTTCTAACTCATGTTGATTCTCCCATTATTCTAAACACTGCTTTGTTAAAAAGGGTGTATGGGCTTTCTAATCAGTTTATCCCTTCTTTCTGGAGGGGGTTTTCATTACTCATATACAGTAATCTCTCCTCGATCGCGGGGGTTGCGTTCCAGACCCCCCCGCGATAGGTGAAAATCCGTGAAGTAGAAACCATATGTTTGTATGGTTATTTTTATATATTTTAAGCCCTTATAAACTCTCCCGCACTGTTTATAAATATTCCCCACAGAGTTATACAGCATAATCCCTTTGTATTCTCTTAGATATTAGGTAAGATTCATTGAAATTATGTATATAAACACACTGTTTATATACAGTAAAACCTAAATATTATTTTAAAGATATTGAGTGTCTCCGATATCACATATGTTACAGCCATTACGATAGACAGGTCACCAGCAATAAATACGTACAATGCAAGAAAAATAGTATACAGTAAATGTGTGTACAGTGACACTAAACGCACGTACATGTACTAAGCACTGTAAGAAGAAAATTAATTATGGTTACTCACCAACAATGACACGATGACTTGTCCGATAATAATGAGTTTAATTTTACTGCACAACAAAGGAGAGCGTTACAGCCCTTGTAAAGGAGCCACTTCAGGCGATTGTGTAGCACTGCCGTTGTTCTTCTTCTGGCAGTCTTCAATCCAAATCCCTAAAGCAGATTCCATCCAGACTACTGCCTTATTACATCCACTTACAACTCGTTTTGCACTCTGGTTAAAAGGACACTGCAGCCGTAGATCTTGTATTCCTTTCCTACTTTTTAAATAAAAAGAATCGTAGCCTTCAACAAATCCAAAACGTTTACCTTTTCGGGAATCGTTAACATCTTCTTCTTGCGCTTGGGCACGGCCCCTGAAGCAGTAGCAGATTGTTTTGGAGCCATAATGAAGGGCTTGACTATGCTCAAAGGTAAACACTAAAGAGCACAACTCTTTACACAGCGAAACACGTTGATGCTGAATGAGCGAGATGAGACTTCCTGGTTAGCACTGCATTCAGCACTCAGGAGCTCAACTGCGTGCTCTGATTGGTTAGCTTCTCAGTCAGGAGAACTTAATTGCGTGCTCTGATTGGTTAGCTTCTCAGCCATCCGCCAATAGTGTCCCTTGTATGAAATCAACTGGGCAAACCAACTGAGGAAGCATATACAGGAAGTAAAAAGACACATTGTCCGCAGAACCCGCGAAGCAGCGAAAAATCCGCGATAGAATGAAGCCGCGAAAGTCGAAGCGCGATATAGCGAGGGATTACTGTACATCATTCTAATCATGGAAAGTGACGATTGGAGGTTTTTCTAAAACTGGGCAGAGACCTCTTGTGCTATATACCGTGTTTCCCCGAACATATACTAATGGTTTTGGACATTTTGTCTTAACTGTTCCTATTACCCAAACACTTATGTACCATTATATACTATTAGGTTTATTATTCCTCTTACTGATAAACCCTATACCATGTTCTGTTATTAAAATTCAATAACCAATAATGCTTAAATTGGGCTAGTTCTGGGCAGTATATCGGTTCAGACCAAAAAAACGTTTCTTATTTTTGTTATGACGTGGATTTTTCTTATACTGCAACACCGGTTTAAATAGCCTAAACAATGTTTGGAATGTGACGCAGCGGGAAACTGTTTAAGGGGGGAGACCTTTTTCACTGCTGCACCGCTAAACGCGCATGCAACGGAGTACATGCGTTTAGTGGAGGTATTGAACGGTGAAAATGGACAGAACATTCTGAAACTGATGCTGTCGCAGATGATAAAGTTGAACATGATGACACAGTAGAACTTTTGCTGAAAAAAGGAGCCGTGTCTGTTGTCTGGAGATACTTTGGTGTTAAATGGTCAGATGTGGACCATTATCTTCAAATGTGTGAATACTGTTTCTATACTGCTGGATAATACTGCAAGCCAAGTTGTACTTGTTTTATTTTTTTCATTACTGTGTAATGTACCTGGGTACTGTGTAATAGTGTGATGACATGTTGACTTTTTTCTCGACGTTTCCACTTTAATCTCGACGCTTATGACAAGAACAAAGTTGACATGTTGACTTTATTCTCGTAATTTGTCATTTTAAAGTAGAACATCGTAAACTGAAGTTAATCTTAATATTTAATTTACTAGATTTTCTTAAACCCCATCACAAATTATGTAGCACATTAAATGCTTTGTGTTAAGTGTTCCCCGAGCCAAGCTACATGCTTCTTAACCTGACTTCCTTTTGCACTAAGAGGAGGCGCATGCAACGATCACCACACATAATACATTAATTTCATGATATTCCTGCTCCCTTATATCATTTATCTTAGCATTCTAAATGTTAAGTTTTTCATAATGAAATGCATTAAAGCATGTATTAATCATGTGGGGGCACGGTGGCGTGGAGGTTGCACTGCTGCCTTGCAGCAAGGGAGTTCCGGGTGTTCCCTGCCTTGAATTTGCATGTTTTACTCAGCGTGCTTGTTTTCTTTCAGAGTCATGTAGGATGTGGGGATTTGTTATGCTATATTGACCCTGCTAGTATATGTGTTGCTCGTATTCACCCTCCGACGTGCTCCTGACTCTCACTCAATGCTTGCTGGGATGGGCGCAACCCTGAATGGATGGCATAATTAAACATGTATAACGAAGATTCCATCCCCGCCCCAAGTTCTGAACGGTCCGTGGTCTAAGTTTATAACTAGTTTTAATTTCACAAAGACGTTTATTGTGTGGTGATTGGTTATGTGGAGAAAGAAAAATTAAAGATAGGAACTGGAGGTTTGGTACATCAGACAGATACAACATGCATGCAATAAAGAAAGTACACTCGGAAGAACATCCATTGAATTCTGTGTTCGTGTCTCCAACCACCAGATCACGAACCCAACATTTACACAATATTTTAGTTAAACCAGTGCGATACCCATTCATACATCCAGTTTTTTGGAGCCTTGTTGCACCAGCCATAAAGTTCTCTACACTGAACGTACACCTGGGGACCCTATACTGCGAGGGAGCAGCACTACTGCCTCACTACAGTGCATGTTTAATACCTGCTTTAATGCATTTCATCATTAAAATGATATCAAGTATTGATCTTAGCATTCAAAATTTTCAGAGAACAGGAATATCATGAAGTGAATGTATTCTGTGCGGCGATTCCTGCCTGCGCCTCCTCTTAGTGCAGAGGAAGTCAGTTTAAGTAGCGCATAACGATTAACAACTGGGTCGGGGAACACTTAACACAAAGCATTTATGATTGGGTTTGAGAAAATCCAGTAAATTCAACTTTGATTTTAGGATGAAGTTCGGTTTATAACATTCTACTTTAATGACAAAATATACTATGAGAATAAAGTGGAAATGTCGACTTTATTTTCAACGTGGTGTTTGTTTTTTTTTTTTTTCTCTTTCTTCACCGTGGCCCTAATACGCTTCCATAGGGCTATAACACAAATAGCATTATAAGTGCAAGTTGCAGTTTTATTATTTATGTGTTTAGCTTAGCTTGAAGCAAGGTCCATATTAATGTAATTTGCCTTAATGATGGTTCAGTTGGTAAAGATGTCTCACCAAGTTGCACTTGTTTTGTTTTATTTAAGTTTTATTTGGTGAATACTGTGTAATACACCAGGGATTGAAGTAATAGTATTATTACTGGAAGTTTTACTATTTATTTTATTGTTATTTAGTTTAAATATTATGCAGTTTAATGATGGTAAAGTTGTTTAAAAAGTCACATTAACAATCTCTGTCCACTGACACGTTAAAATTAAGAGAAAGTGTAGTTGGCTTACAAAAAATATTTACTATTTATTCCTTTCCTAAGACCTGTTCAGTGCAATACAACTTTTGACAAGCACCTCTGGATATTTTACTAAGTCTAAATTCCTCTTTGGATGGCTGAAAATGTCAAAATTTTAGTTTGTTGTTTGCCAAATTTGTTGATTTAAAAAGGTTATATATTTTGACTGCAACTGTCATGCAATGTGATTCCTTCTCTTCATTAGTGCCTCCCCCTTGAAAACTATCTCTTTATGGGGCCATGCAAACATGTATTAATACTTGTGTGCACATTAAATTTTTTTTTTTATTTTTTTTTTATACAATTTGCATGACAGTGGAATAGTTTATTCTTAGCCAGTCTACTGCAGTAATTGCAGTGGAAAATGTGGTTAACATCCACTCATGCATGGGGGAAAAATATACAGTTGAATACCATGAAACCAGTATAATTTTGAAAAATACTGTGATATAGAATTTTGGTCATACCGCCCAGCACTAATCTTCGTCCCCAGACTGGCTGGGTGAGATGTTCCGGAAGGCTTTTAATGAACAAGTAGCTGGTGACCTGCTCTACTATTTGGTGGGGATTATTTTATTCTGGCCTTAGCCAGTTTCCCATTTTAGCCCATATTGAAAAAGCCTGTGGGTGGTTTGGCCACTCTGGGTCAAATTTCCACCTTTGTACCTTTATTCACCTGCTGCTCTGGGGCACTCCCACTTTTAGCCAAGGGCTCTGCCTTGGTGGGGAGGGTGACACTCTCCTTCGAGAGAGCATAATAAGCCCCTTTTCCCTCCTTCATCTGGACCAGCCCAATCCTGTTGGCCCACTCTGCACACTCCCCGTGGACATTAGTTCACCCGATTATGTGTACTGGGGACGGAGCTCATGCCTGGTCTTTCCGAATCTTGGGACCCCACCTCCCCCCATTTGGTACTTTCCCACCTGGATATTAGTGAAGGTTGTCTTCTTCAGGTCCTGCATCTGGTACTTCTTGGAGCCAATCATCCTGCCGACTATGCCAGTTGTCAAAGAAAAGACACAAAGGTTTGAGGCAGCCTCCTGTATACTTGAACTCAGTGACAAAATGGTAAATTGATTTGCACAATTGTGTACTGATTGGGGTCCAAAGCAGAACTGAATTGGCTGAGGCAAAGATGGTACTTTTAAAGGAAGGCTGAGGAAACAAGGTTGTCGGGGCCAGAACCGGAAGTGGCGTTATCGGTCCAGGTGGAATTTCCCATAACTGGTCTGCAGTGGAAAGAGAGAGGATTAGTGTGTGTGTATGTATGTGTAAGCCTTTGGATAGAGCATTCTTCAAAAGCGGTCTGTTACAGCGTGGTCAGAGAAACAAAGAATATTGGTTCATTTTATACACTGTTGAATTTACATACTGTGTCAATCAATGCATACATTTCACTGTGGTTGGTTCATTGGTTTACTCCCAAATGATTTATATAAAATAAGTCTGTTATATTCTGGTGGTTCTTAAACCTTTTGAGTTGTGCCACTATCCTTTATAGGACATTTGCTGATTAATTTATTTCAGTAATTCAATTCAAAACGTGAAACTCGTATATTATATAGATTCATTGCGGACAAAGTGATATATTTCAAGCATTAATATTTTTTTCATTTTGTTGATTATGGCTTATAGCTAATGAAAACCCAAAATCCAGTATCTCTGAAATTTACAATATTGTGGAAAAAATTCAATAGTATAGACTCATGGTGTCTCATTCCACTGATATAATTAATCCAAAACGCCTGCAAAGGTGTCCTGAGCCTTTAACACTAGAATTGCTGAAGCCTGTGCAAAAACTCCCACCGCCCACCTTAAATACGTTCGAACCTCTCTTTCAGCATCTTTTGTCTTATAAATGTGTTGATCAACGCAAGCAGCCTACTATCCCATCGCCGCAGCTCAATTCGCAAAGAAGGTTCTCAGTGCTCAGTGTTTATGTTGGAGTGAATTTCCTGTAGTTGTAGAGGGTACATAATATATTGCCATTTGGAATATATGCATTTACTAGCAAGTGAAATACCAACTGACCATTCTTGATCTCAAAATAATAATTTCATCTCCACGCCATATTGAACTTGCTGCCTATCATGGGCAGTTTGTTACACTGGGCCCAAAACTACCAGAATAACTACTAGCTTCTGGAAAAGCTGATCTAAATAAGCAAGTTACAAAGTGGTTGGATGGATTAACCTGACAGGTTTGCTTCAAAGGAAGTGACATATTTAGGGCATACCATTTTCAAACATAAACAAACCTTAGAGCCAGCATTTCCATTTGTACGTGTCTTCTTCTTTTCCTCATTTTCTTTTGATTTATCATTTGCTGCTGGTTGACTTGTGGATTTTTTTTTTGGTTGCACCCCAAATTTTCTTATGTCCTGCATGGAGAAATCATTCTATACTTAACATAATAGAAAGAGCAGCAGTTTAAATTTGTACCTGGAGCCTATAAACTACATCATTATATTGATGTCTGAGAAAAACAGATAACCAGTACAGTCATTAGATGGCCTTCACGTTCGCTTTGTATCATAATAACATTCTACATCTAATAAAAATATACAATAAAAAAAACTATGTTACAAAAACAAACTCCTGATAAAATGGTCTGACGCAGGAATTCTTGTAGCTTTATGTGTGAATAGGTGAACAGTACAGCACAAGTCTGCTGCACGGGTGCAATGCGTACGTTACGCAACCAACACGCATGAGAGGGTAACTGTCAGTTCGGGCTCTCGTCGCAACCTATCAACACCGAGGAACACACTCTCGTTTCCGTTCATATTCACCGCTCAAGTGTATTACAACTTGTAAATATGAGGGCTGTGCACACAAGTTGAAAGTGCAGAGATGCACATGGCATTACAAGACTGCAATACTTATTAGGTCCTATGTGCCACAGTCTAATTAACTATTCTGTAATGTATTCATAAAGCACTTCTGCGCATGCTGATGAAAAATACTAAATTATGGCGGCGGCTAAAGAGTTTGCATAACAATCTGCGTATTTAAGGAAGCATGTCTCCACATCGGTTATATTAAACGGTATCACGCGTAAATGCCAGACAACTTCGGCAGCACTGTAAACATGACTATTAGTCACCATCGTTACTTTGGAACTCTTAAATTTTGCTCTCCAGCTTTCCCATATGAACTCGCCCTCTCTCTCTCTCTCTAGGTTGGCGCCAACCTTGTTTGGGCACCTCTAGATGACGTCAAGACGCAGGCAGTTTCAGTAGAGGATGCAATGCTTGGTCAAGTTAAGGCTATATAACTCCTCTTGGATTCCCTTTAAAAACACGCATTCCCGCGATGTTGCTGTGTGGGATGTGCTATATATTCGAGCAGCACAAGTCGTAATTGAAATGTGTGTGTATTTCCTATCAAGCCGTTACTTTATTAATTACTAGCAGAATACCCGCGCTTCGCAGCGGAGAAGTAGTGTGTTAAAAAAGTAATGAAAAAGAAAAGGAAATATTTTAAAAATAACGTAACATGATTGTTAATGTAATTGTTTTGTCATTGATATGAGTGTTGTTGTCATATACAGGGGTGTGTGTGTGTGTGTGTGTGTGTATGTATGTGTGTATGTGTATGTATGTGTGT
>JANRMT010062791.1:1691534-1712113 GCA_026402145.1 Polypterus bichir lapradei | reverse complement strand
TTTAAGGTTTGAGTTGATTTATTCAGGAATAATATTCCTGTCTGTTTTTACCATTCCTACCAAAGATATTTCTGTCGACTAAATAAAAATTCCTTCTATTTAAAATTTAAATAGAACTTGAACAAATACGATAGTTCATAATATCCACGCAGACTTGCACGTAACAGCGGGAGTTATCCGTTTTAACAAGCAGCGTCTTGCACTGATACGAAATAGCTGTGTGTGTATATATGTAGATATGTATGTATATGTATACATATGTTTATATATGTGTGTGTGTGTGTATGTATATATATATATATATGTGTATTTGTGTGTATATATGTGTGTGTATGTATGTATGTGTGTATGTATATGTATGTGTATATATGTAGATAGATATATATATAGATATATATATATAGATATATATATATAGATATATATGTATATATATATGTATGTGTATGTATATATATGTATATATATGTATGTATATATATATATATGTATATGTATATGTATATGTATATGTATATATATGTATATGTGACAGCATCACTCACAACAGTGACAAAACAATTACATTGACAATCATGTTACGTTATTTTCAAAATGTTTCCTTTTCTTTTTCATTGCTTCTTTAACACACTACTTCTCCGCTGCGAAGCGCGGGTATTCTGCTAGTATATAGATATACAGATATACAGATATATAGATATATAGATATATAGATAGATATGACAACAACACTCATATCAATGACAGAACAATTACATTAACAATCAAGTTACGTTATTTTTAAAATTTTTCCTTTTCTTTTTCATAACTTCTTTAACACAGTACTTCTCCGCTGCTAAGCGCGGGTATTCTGCTATAGTAAACTAAATGTAAAAACATTGAATAACACTGAGAAAACCTTGAACAACCGAGAAAACTAATACTGAAATAGTTCGCGCTGTAGCGCTACCAACCCCTGGCTAAAAGCACTTTTTATAATGAGTTTTAAGCACAGGGAAAAAAATGAATATTTGAAAAAAAACGTAATTTAATAAACCAGCAAGAAATATAACATTGTAACAATGTACGCTACGAACCGATCGCTGGAAACTGAAGTGAAAACAAAATCAAGCCCAGTGCATTCTTTAACTTCCTTCCTACCTTAATGTGTCCAGCTCTCTCTCGCGCTGCCTGTGTGTGTGTGTGTGTTGCGCTCTCTCTCTCGCTGCCTCTGCGTCTCTCTCGCGCTGCCTGTGTGTCGCGCTCTCTCGCGCCGCCTGTGTTTGTGCGCGCGTCTCTCTTGCGCTGCCTGTGTGTGTGTGTTTGTGTCTGTCTGTCTCTCTCTCTCTCTCTCTCTCGCTCGCTGCACAGGAAATGCACAGGGAGAGACTGAACATGTACAAACCGAAAGGGAAACTGGCTTGTTTGTATACAGAGTGTGTGGTCGTGAACCAAGGCAAAAGTTTGGCGAACGTTTTGGTCATAAACAGAGTTGTATGTGTACTGAGGTTCCACTGTATGTGTATGTCTCCATCTATAGATAGATGTTATATCCCTATGTGTGTATGTGTGTATGTGTGTATGTGTGTATGTGTGTATATATATATATGTATATATTTACACTTTATTTATTTTTAACAGGAGGAGTGGAACAGCAGCGAGACATTAAAACGAAAAGACACACACATTGGAAATGCTGAGGAGAAATCTCACAGTTTGGAAACGCTGCCTCCTGGTACGTATCTTCCTGCTAGAATTAACAATGTTGATATTTGCATTAACTGCATTTTAAGGTGATTTCTAAGTTAGCTTATAATTGTTGCTTATTTTATTTATTTTTTGGTTATAATATGCCATAGTGGTTAACCTGACATATCACCTATCACGATTTCATTTTCCAGACTCATTGACCAAGCCTTTGTGGTGCTTATTACGTGCCTCACTGTAACTTAAGTATAGTACTATAACGTGTTACAGGCTCTTTAATTTGGAGGCATGCAGTGTATGTGAATAATAACAATTTGTAGGTTAATGCTGACTATGTGCTGATTGTTTAACACTAGAAACCCTGACGCCTACGAAAAAAGTTGTGGTCCTGGGGCACCTTAAATTCCCTTACACCTTTCTATCAGTGTCTTTTGTTTTCCAATTGTGTGGGATCAGCACAAACAGTAAGCAGCCTGCTATCCCACCCCCCCCACCAATGCAGCTGAAGTTCTTCCAGCTCAAGTCTGTTTATCTGGGTGTGAGGTGTCTGGAGTTGTATAGGGGAAATAATATATTTTTTGGAATATATACATTTCAGGTGTGTTCCATGTATACAACAATCTGAGTAAATGTCGGATGACAAGAAATGCTGAACACATACCTAAAACATTTTTTTTTTATAGTACAGTAATAATGATGTTATAAGTGTATAATGTGTGAAGACTTTACTGTAGTCCAAATATTAAATAAGCACATGCACTATTCAAGAATATAACCAAAGAAAAAAAAAATCATGCAGTTATTATGTTGCTGTCAATGAGTTACAAACCCAAACTCAAATGTCAATTGACAGAAAGTTGATAGTGAGGACTGTCTTTGTCCCCACTGCTCCAGATGTAAACTAAGTGATATCAGACTTATCACACTTAGGTTGCTTTATGTCATTGGCTGCATGGTAGTATGCAGTGACGACTCTTAAGCTGTTTCATTTTAACGTGGCAGCTTTGATTTTTTTTTATGGGAGATGAGAAACTGTTGCCTCCTAAAAGTAAACATTACACAAGCTAAACACTGCCAAAAGTAAATGGTATAAACTACGTAAGTTGCTCCTTTTTGTAAATACCAAAATGAAGTGTATTCAGCGTTGCGGTGCTTTTAAGAACAAGCAACATCTTCCTGTCAAAAAGGGCATGTACTGTGTTAACATAGATGTATAATTGCTGAAACATAAAGTTAGTAGGACAAACAAAACGGCATACTTCATTACTAATTGCAAAATCTGCAAACACTGTGTTTTGTGTTGTTCATTTAATCTTGAAAGAAAACTAATGCCCATTAGTATAACCTATAAATTAAAGCATACATTTTATATTTGAATGGTACTTTGACGAATGTAATGCTTTCTCACAGGTATAAATTTATTAAATACAAGTAACAGTAGCCCAAGTAATTTTCAAATTCTAGATTTGTACACACCCATAAGAAATAACAAAGTCAGAATGCTCATGTAAGAAACTGTAAAATCTGCAAAACAAAGGCTGTTTAACACTTTTTCTGTAAAATGATTCTCATCAGTTTTACATTAAATTATTTTAAGACTCCTGTTAGAGTTGGCACAAATAAAACCAAATTTCGAGTTTCTGACATTCGAAATTTGAATTAATTTGACTAATTTGTTAAATATTACTATTTAGTAATATTTTTTAACCAGCTAATTATACAAACATAAATTCTTACAATAGCAATAAGGGTGGGATTCAGCAGGGACCTCACGATTCGATATTATAATGATTTTTGCTTGCCGATTTGATATGTACTTTGTTGTGATTTCTAAAGTACAATACAATACAATACAATACAATGTATTTTTATATAGTCCAAAATCACACAAGTAGTACTGCAATGGGCTTTAACAGGCCCTGCCTTTTGACAGCCCCTCAGCCTTGACTCTCTAAGAAGATAATTTAAAACCTCAAAAAAAAAAAAAAAAAAAAAAAAAAACCCTTCTAGGGAATAAAAATGGAAGAAGGCGGCAGCTCAAAGAGACCCTTTTCCAAGTAGGTTGGGCGTGCAATCGGCGCCAAAAGAGGGGGTAAATACAATTTAATACACACAAAACGGAGCACAAGTTAATAATATATAGTGCAATAGAAATATTAAAAAAACAGAGCAGAATTCAACAGTAGATGATATCACAATCTTCTCCTTCTTTTGGCTGCTCCTGTTAGGGGTCAACACAGCGGATCATCTTCTTCCGTACCTTTCTGTCTTCTGCATCTTGTTCTGTTACACCCATCACCTGCATGTCCTCTCTGACCACATCTGTAAACCTTCTCTTAGACCTTCCTCTTTTTCTCTTGCCTGGCAGCTCTGTCCTTAGCATCCTTCTCCAAATATACTTGGCATCTCTCCTCTGCACATGTCCAAACCAACGCAATCTGACTGTCTCCCAACCATCCAACCTGAGCTGACCCTCTAATGTACTCATTTTAATCCTGTCCACCCTCGTAGCACCCAATGCAAATCTTAGCATCTTTAACTTTGCCACCTCCAGCTCTGTCTCCTGCTTTCTGGTCAGTGCCACCGTCTCCAACCTATATAACATAGCTGGTCTCACTACCGTCCTGTAGACCTTCCCATTCACTCTTGCTGATATCCGTCTGTCACAAATCACTCCTGACACTTTTCTCCACCCATTCCACCCTCCCTGCACTCTCTCTTCCACAATCCCCATTACTCTGTCCTGTTGATCCTAAGTATTTAAACTCATCCACATTCGCCAACTCTACTCCTTGCATCCTCACCATTCCACTGACCTCCCTCTCATTTACACAAATGTATTCTGTCTTTTTCCTACTGACCTTCATTCCTTTCTTCTCTAGAGCATATCTCTACCTCTCCAGGGTCTCCTCAACCTGCTCCCTACTATCGTTACAGATCGCAATGTCATCAGCAAACATCATAGTCCATTCATCTTCCTACAGACCACCATCCTATGCTGCTTAACTGTACTTTTCCCTTGCCACCACTATGCAGTCTTCAATCTCCTTCAGATTGACTATTCTGTATAGGATGTAATCTACCTGTGTGCATCTTCCTCCACTCTTGTACGTAACCCTATGATCCGTCCCCTTCTTAAAATATGGATTCACCACAGCCATGTCCATCCTTTTGGCAAAATCCACTATCCTCTGACCACCTTGATTCCTCTCCTTGACACCATACCTACCCATCACCTTCTCATCTCCTCTGTTCCCTTCACCAACATGTCCATTGAAATCCGCTCCAATGACCACTTTCTGTACCTTGGGTACACTGTTCATCATTTCATCCAACTGACTCCAAAAATCTTCTTTCTCATCCATCGAACACCCAACTTGTGGGACATATGCACTAACAACATTCATCATCACCAGCATCTCCAATTTCCAGCTTCATAATCCTCACTCTGTCTGACACTCATTTCACCTCCAAAACACTCTTGACATGCTGTTCCTTTAGAATAACCCCTACTCCATTTCTCCTCCTATCCACACCATGATAGAACAATTTGAATTCCCTTTCGATCCACCTGGCCTTACTCCCCTTCCATTTAGTCTCTTGCATGCACAATATATCAACCTTCCTACTCTCCTTCATATATGCTAACTCTCTCCCCTTACCAGTCATACTGCCAACATTCAAAGTTCCTACCCTCAGTTCCACTCTCTTTACCTTCCTCCTCTCCTCCTAACAGTACTGGTGGCGGTCGTTGTTAACCCGGGTCTGGACCGATCCGGTATGGAAATTTGTATTGTTGTCTGCATTTTGATTTGGCAAAATTTTACACCGAATGCCCTTCCTGACATAACCCTCCCCATTTATCCAGGCTTTGGACCGGGACAAAGGAACACACTGGTTTTGTGAATCCCCTGTGGCTGGGTTAAATGATATCACATAATATGTTTAAGATTTGTTCAGAGTCCTGGAGACCTTGGCCATTAAGCTGCCTTCCTCTATTGGCCATTCCACAGCTGAGTCAGTGCTGGGCCAGCCAATCCAATGAAAGAACCCCTCTACCGCATGATTCCTGCTATCCTCAATCAGAGATGACTTTGCCTTAGTCAGGCAAAACAACTTGACAGGTGGGTAGTGGCACCAAGTCCTACATTTGAGTACCGAGTAGAGAAACCAAATAGGTAAGGCTTAGTAACAAATTATAGCTATCGTGTTATGTTTTAGTGCTAATGAAATGTAGTCTGTACAGTTAATCAGCAGATCTAGTCAGGATATGCTAAACTGAAGTAGCGAGTCTTCGGTCTCAGCTTTCAAATCCCGGCTGAAGGGGCATCTCTTATAATAGCAGGCAGACCATTCCACAGTTTAGGGGCCCTGTAGCTAAAAGCTCTACCTCCCACTGTTGTTATTTTTTTAATCCTTGGAATCCTAAGCAGACCAGCATCTTGAGATCTTAATGTACGCTCTGATTTGTAAGTCGTGATAAGTTCAGACAAGTAAGCCGGACCTTGGCCATTTAAGGCTTTATTTGTTTAAAGGAGGATTTTGAAATCTGCCCTAAACTTAACCAGAAGCCAGTGTAAAGATTTAAGAACTGGAGTTATATGTTCTGTGACAGTAGGGGGCGCTGTCGCTCCTCCAAACCCGCAGACAACATGTTCAGACACCAGGTAAAAATATAAGAAATAAATTTAATTTCTGTAATAATGTGCACCAAGCACCTCCACAATATACTATAATACTCCACAATAATAATAAATCGCAATAAATCAATCCAATAAATTCTCCTCTCCTCCCAGCAGCTCTGACTCAGTCTGCTGGGTTTCCCACAGTCCGTTATATACTTCGTGACCCGGAAGTGTTTCTGTCCTTCAGTCCATGATTCCATAGCACTTCCGGGTCAGATGAAAATTTCTTTTCTTCTTCAGCCCAGAACTACTTAATTTCTTCCATTCCCGTGACTAGGGAGTACTTCTTGGCTATAATAAAAACATTCGGGCCTCCCTGCAGCATTCCCTGGCGGCCCCCACGGTATCCAGCAGGGCTGTGAAGTCGAACTCCATTGTCCATGATGCCCTGCGGGAAGTCGGGGCACCTCCATGTTGCAGGGAGGACTCCATCTAGATGCCTGGGGGTGCTGGCCGGGATAAACTGTCGGCCATCCCTCACAGTTCATATTTTCTTGTTCTTGTAATAATTCTTCCAGTAGCATTTTGGATTAACTGGCAGTTGTATAAAGTACAATTTGAACATCCAGTGAACACCACATTGTAGTAGTCAATCCTACTAGAAATAAATGCATTGGAATCATGCTTATTTAGAAAATGTCTTAATTTCCCAACATTTTTTAAGATGGAAAAACATGATTTAGACAACTTTGTAATGTGCGCTTTAAATGGCATGCTAGAATCCAAGATAACTTCTAGATTCTGAGCTGATTCAGTAAAATTAATGGTGATTCCAAATTAGTTAAATGATGATAAAATATTGTGGCACTCAGCATCATTCTCTCCAATAATTAAAATCTCTTTTATCAGTGTTTAAAGACAAGTAATTCTCGTCCATCCACTTTTTTAATTCACAAACTAATTAAAGACAACATCAGAGAAACTTCATTTGGTCTAAGAAAAAACAAAAAAGGTATAGCTGGGTGTCATCCACATGCGAGTGAAAATTAACATTGATTTCTAATGATACATCCCAGTGGAAGCATGTAAAGTGAAAACAGTAACTGTCCCAGTACTGATCCCTGTAGGACACCATATCTCAGTTCTGTCTAAAATGGAGTACAGTCAACCCTCGTTTATCGCGGTTAATCCGTTCCAGACTCTGCCGCGATAAATGAATTTCCGCGAAGTAGGATTCTTTATTTATAAATCGAATATTTTCGCATTTGGAGCATAGAAAACCTGTTTAGGACCTTCTAAATACATTTTCTAACATTATTAGAGCCCTCTAGACATGAAATAACACCCTTTAGTCAAATGTTTAAACTGTGCTCCATGACAAGACAGAGATGACAGTTCCGTCTCACAATTAAAAGAATGCAAACATATCTTCCTCTTCAAAGTGTGCGTCAGGAGCAGAGAATGTCAGAGAGAGAGAGAGCGAGAATAGCAAACAATCAAAAATCAATAGGGCTTTTTGGGCTTTTAAAGCATGAGGCACCGCCAGACAAAGCAGCTACAAGGAAGGCAGCAATGTGAAGGTATTCTTTCAGCATTTTTTAGAGTAGCGTTCATATCCTCTAGGCAAACAGCCTCTGTGTAAACAGCCCCTCTGCTCACACCCCCTCTGTCAGGAGCAGAGAATGTCAGAGAGAGAGAGAGAAAGGCAGAGACAAGCAAACAATCAAAAATCAATATGTGCTGTTTGGGCTTTCAAGTATGCGAAGCGCCGCACAGGAAGCATATAGTATATCATTGAGGAGTTTTATTTAATATGCAATACGTGCTCTGATTGGGTAGCTTCTCAGCCATCTTGCAATAGCGTCCCTTGTATGAAATCAACTGGGCAAAGCTACTGAGGAAGCATTTACCATAAATTAAAAGGCCCATTGTCCGCAGAAATCCGCGACCCAGCAAAAAATCTGTGATATATATTTAGATATGCTTACATTTAAAATCTGCGATAGAGTGAACTGCGAAAGTCGAAGTGCGATATAGCCAGGGATCACTGTACTGTCGGCACATTTCTGTACGTATTGGAATTGATTTGATAAATGAGAACTAAACCAGGCAAGGACAGTGCCTGTTAGACTTAAGCTTATAACATATAATTACAGTGGAGTTTCCTTTATCAGAGGATATCAGAATGTCGTTTACAACATGCGTTCATGCTGTTATGTACTATGCCCAGTGCGGAAACTAGACTGGAATTTCTCAAGTAGATTGTGATGGGTAAGGTATGACTGAAGCTGATTGTAGACTACTTTTTCAATTATTTTAGAGAGAAAGGGTACATTTTGAAATGGTTCTATAATTATTAAGTACTAGCAAAATACCCGCACTTCGCAGCGGAGAAGTAGTGTGTTAAAGAAATTATGAAAAAGAAAACGAAACATTTTAAAAATAACGTAACATGATTGTCAGTGTAATTGTTTTGTCACTGTGATGATAATCAAGGATTTGATTATCATTATTTCTTTCAATCAGGTTCGTATTTGGAGGATGTGTTGTGTCCAGGTTACATTCCGTGTTTGTCAACCGTTGTAAAGATAACAGGTTTCATTCATCGAAGTGTTCACTACCCAAATCGCTACTCGTGAATCCAAGATGTTTAACAGGCATTCCCGGTATTAAGTTGTGGATTTGCCTGCGAATATTTAGCGGCAGCGTGTCTATGAAGTTGTGGAATTGCCTGTAAGTATTTAGCGACAGCATGTCTATTAACTTGTGGATTTTTCTGCCAGTATTTGGCGGTAGCGTTGCAAAGTTGTTTTTGTCTAGCTGCATCAGAAAATGTACCACAACGTCTGACACGCCTCCTTTTTACTGTTTTCTCACAGCTTGGATTGCTGCTATCATAATCGGTTTGAGTTTCATGGTTTGATTCAATTACGTTAGTATTTGCAGGACTTGTGTTGAAGAGACATTTGGAATCTTTCAAGCATTGTAAGCATACAACCGGCTTCATTGATATCTTCACATCCAACTTTTGAGAGTTTAAACATTCATAAACATCAAAGTGTCCACTACTCAAATCGTCACCTGTGAATCTAAGATGTTTAAAAGTAGGGATGCACCGAAATTTCGGCCGAAATAGCATTATCGGTTTCGGCCGAAACGTAAGAAAGCGCCGAAAATAAAAGCCGAAATTGTCGCCACGCCTCTCCCATCTTCCCGTCTCGTTCGCGCTGTCATTACGCATCAAACACGGAGTATGTCGGCGGTTTTGAAGCACTTCAAAGTTTCAGATGAGGACAGCAAAGTTGCAATATGCAACATTTGCTCTGCAAAAGTTTCAAGAGGGGGTTCAACAGCAAAGACATTTTCGACTACGGGTTTAATACACCACCTTAAGTCAAGACACGCAATTGAATTTGAGGAATACCGTCAAACAACGTTGGTTAAAACTAAGCCAACTAGCACATCAACACCCTCGGTTGCCACAGTTTTCGAAAAAATTAAGAAATTTGCAAATGACAGTGCTAAAGCACGTGACATAACAGAGAAAGTAATGGAATTCATTGCTTTAGATGACGAGCCATTTTCAGTCGTGGAGGACATCGGATTTCGTAGGCTAATACACCACATTGAGCCGCGTTACACACTGCCAAGCAGACGGTATTTTGCAGAGACCTCTCTACCTGAAATGTATGACCGTGTTGCAAAACATGTTCATGAGCTCATGACCACAGATATCTCTGCTCTAAGTTTTACCACAGACATATGGAGCTCTGACGTTAGTCCAACTAGCATGCTCAGTTTGACAGCGCAGTGGATAAACGCGGAGTTTAAATTGCAAAACATTCTGCTTCATGCACAGGAGTTTGTCGGCTCACACACTGCAGCAGCAATATCCGATGCTTTGGCTAACATGTTTGAAACTTGGAACATAGACAAGTCTAAAGTGCATGTGATTGTGAGAGATAATGCACGGAACATGATAAAGGCTATGGATGACAGTGGATTAAAGAGCATACCTTGCATGGCACACACGCTGCAGTTGGCTGTGAATGAGGGAGTGCTTAGTCAGCGGAGCATATCAGAAATCACAGCAACTGGGAGAAAAATTGTGGGACATTTTAAGCATTCTCCGCTTGCTTATTCCAGACTACAAGATTTGCAAAAACAGTTTGGGATGCCAACAAAACGACTACAGCAAGATGTGGCCACTCGCTGGAACAGTACATACTATATGTTGCAAGGATTACTTGAACAGAAGCGGGTTTTAGCTGCATACATGACAGATCACGACCTGCCAGCAACTTTGAGTGCACATCAGTGGATGTTGGTGGAAAACATTGTCTCTCTTCTCGCCCCGTTCGAACAGTTAACCAAGGAAATAAGCTCAGCTCAAGCGTCTGTTGCTGAAGTTATTCCACTGATCGCAGCACTGAAGCTCCTGCTTGGAAAAGAGGCGGAAACAGATCATGGCGTAAAAACAGCTAAAAAAACTCTACTGGAGGCTGTTAACAAACGCTTCCAAGACATTGAGTCCAACCCTCTTTACGGCATTGCAACAATATTAGATCCACGCTTTAAAGACCATTACTTTGACGATGAGAAAAGGCAGGATGTACGCGAAATGGTGCAAACAGAGCTTACGGCTCTTGAAACCTCTGGTGAAGCACAAGCCGCGACGGGGAGAACAGAGCAAACTGTGCCTGAGAAACGGTCACGTACAAGTGATGAGGCGCACATTCCTTCGCTTTCTGATATGTTTGACGAAATTTTACAGGAAAGCGTCCCAACCCACAGCGGTGTAAGAGCAAGCGCAGCCTCACAAGAAGTAGCAACCTATCTAGCTGAACTACCCATTGGCAGAAGTGACAATCCACTTGACTACTGGCGCGCGAACAAAGATCGCTTTCCTTTGCTTGCATGGACTGCGCGCAAGTACTTATCTGCCCCAAGCACCAGCACAGACAGTGAGAGATTATTCAGTGCAGCATCTCATGTTCTTGATGAGAACAGAAATCGTCTCTCCAGCCAGAAAGCTGAACAACTTTTGTTCATAAAGAGAAATCTGCCACTTTTGCTAAAATAAAAGCAGCCTAATTTGATGTTGTTTACAGTTAAAGGTTTGATTTATTTATTCTGTTATTGCAATGTTGTTTTGCACAGTAATTTAAAATTGAAGTAAAACGTTTAATGCAGGTAATATTTTGCACAATTTGTAAAGGCACTAAAAGCTAGCACAGACTGAGTGATTTTATTCAGTGCAGTATGTTCTTCATGAGAAGAGGAACTGTGTCTTCAGCCAGAAAACTGAAAAACTTTTGTTCATAAAGATAAACCTGCTTCTTTTGCTTGAATTAAAAGCAGACCAATTTAGTGTGTATAGTTATGTTGTTTACAGTAAGAGGTTGGATTTATTTATTTTTCTTCTGTTTGTGCACTGTTGTTTGGTACAGTAATTTAAAATTGAAGTAAAAAAGCAGCTAACATTTTTTTTGCACAATTTTGTTACAGAAAGAAATTTTATTTAGTTTTGTTATTGTTAAACAGCCTTATTACTGTTATTTATTATCAATAAAAGTTTGATTGCTTAATTAATTAGTAGTTTTTTTTAATACAAACAAAAAGAAAATATTTTAAACATGTTTTTTAATGAAGCCATTTTCGGTTTCGGTATCGGTTTTCGGCCAAGTGCATCCAAAAATTTCGGTTTCGTTTTCGGCCCAGAATTTTCATTTCGGTGCATCCCTATTTAAAAGGCATTGGCGATGGTCCAAAGGTGTAAAATATTTGGCCATTTCGGTACACTTGAAAACGACAACCGAACAATTCAGTGGCAGCCATCAACTCACATGCATAAGCATAGGTGAAGGACTTAAGCATTTCACTCTTATAGTGTCCCTGTGTAGTATAATTATCTCCTGTACCGTCATCAGTCCACACCTTGAACCTGTCCCAGTCATTCTGCTTCAAAATTTATACATACCTTGAGTAAGTCGAGTGTAATTGTGGAAAACCATTTAGATCAGTTAACATCAAATGTAAACATGGAAAACAATTTAGATCAGCTAATATCACATTATAATGTGACCTTGAGAGATGCTCTGGACACAGTGGCTCCCCTTAAAACAAAAGTGATCGAAGCGCATAGAAACTCTCCCTGGTTTAATGAAAATACTCGAGCTCTTAAATTAGAGTGTCGAAAACTGGAGCGCAGATGGAGAACAACAAAGCTACATGTCTTTCAAATTGCATGGACAGAGAGTGTTAATAAATATAAAAAAGCCCTCTTTAAAGCTCGCTCAGAATACTATTCTACATTATTAGATAGCAATAATAAAAATCCTCGGGTACTGTTTAGAACAGTGGCTAAATTAACAAATGGCAATTCAGATCAACAGTGCAAAATACCAACAGATATTAGCAGTACAGACTTTATGAACTTCTTCAATGAGAAAATTAAAAATATAAGATCTCAGAATCACAGTACAAACCAAATACTAGCTTAGCAGACCCTGTCTCTCATTGCATTCAGCACTTTAGTAATTTTAATCCTGTAACTGAGCAGGAAGTCTTAACTTTAATTACTAAAATGAAGCCCTCTACTTGTTCCCTAGATCCAGTGCCAACAAAACTAGTAAAAAGTGCAATGGATGTTCTTGCAGCACCTATTCTAACCGTTATCAATAGTTCACTACTGCATGGCACAGTACCTGATGCACTAAAAGTGTCATTCTTTAAACCTTTACTTAAAAAGTCAGACCTAGACCCACACATACTAAATAATTATAGGCCTATTTCAAATTTACCATTTCTCTCTAAAATACTAGAAAAAGTAGTCGCCAGTCAGCTTCAGTCACACCTTACGCATTACAATTTATTTGAGAAATTCCAGTCTGGTTTTCGCACTGGTCATAGTACAGAAACTGCACTAACATGGGTTGTAAATGACATTCTGATATCCTCTGATGAAGGAAACTCCACTGTAATTATGTTATTAGACTTAAGTGCAGCATTTGACACCATTGACCATTCTATTTTACTGCACAGGCTAGAAAATGATGTTGGTCTTACAGGCCCCGTGCTCGCTTGGTTCAGTTCTTATTTATCAAATAGATTCCAATATGTACAGAAATGTGCTGACAGTACTCCATCATTATACACAGAAGTTCAATATGGTGTCCCACAGGGCTCAGTACTGGGACCTTTACTGTTTTCACTTTACATGCTTCCACTGGGATCTCTCATTAGGAAACATAATGTTAATTTTCACTCGTATGCAGATGACACCCAGTTATACCTTTCATTTAAATCAAATGAAGTTTCTCCGATGTTGTCTTTAATTAGCTGTGTTAGTGAATTAAAGGAGTGGATGAATGAGAACTACTTGTCTTTAAATACAGATAAAACAGAGATGTTAATTGTTGGAGGGAATGACGCTGATCACAGCAATATTTTGTCGACATTTAACTCAGTTGGAATCCCAATTAATTTTACTGAATCAGCCCGCAATCTAGGAGTTATCTTTGATTCTAGCATGTCATTTAAAGCACATATTACAAAGTTGTCAAAAACATGTTTCTTCCATCTTAAAAATGTTAGGAAATTAAGGCGCTTTCTAAATAAACAGGATTGTGAGAAATTAATTCATGCATTTATCTCTAGTAGGATTGACTACTGTAATGCGGTGTTCACTGGCTGTTCAAACTGTTCTCTATACAGCCTCCAGTTAATCCAAAATGCGGCTGCAAGAATTATTACAAGAACAAGAAAATATGAACACATAACTCCAGTTCTTAAATCCTTACACTGGCTCCCGGTTAAGTTTAGGGCAGATTTCAAAATCCTCCTTTTAACATATAAAGCATTAAATGGCCAAGGTCCGGCTTACTTGTCTGAACTTACAATGACTTACAAACCTGAGTGCACATTAAGATCTCAAGATGCCGGTCTGCTTATGATTCCAAGGATTAATAAAATAACAGTGGGAGGTCGAGCTTTTAGTTACAGGGCCCCTAAACTGTGGAATGGTCTTCCTGCTTCTATAAGAGATGCCCCTTCGGTCCCAGCCTTTAAATCCCGGCTGAAGACTTACTACTTCAGTTTAGCATATCCTGACTAGAGCTGCTGATTAACTGTACATACTGCATCTCTGTTGTTAGTCATTAGCACTAAAACATAAGTAACATGATAATTATAATTGAATACTAACCCTCACCTATTCTGTTTCTGTTCTCGGTACTCAAATGTGGCAATTGGTGCCACGACCCACCTGCCAAGTTGTTTGCCTGCCTATGGTAAAGTCATCCCTGGTGGAGGATCACAGGAATCATGGGAAAGAGGGGCCCTTTCATCGGATTGGCTGGCCGAGCAACGTTTCAGCCGCGGAATAGCCAAATGGGGAGGCAGCTTGACGGATGAGGTCTCCAGCACTCTAAAAATATCAAAATCTTATTATGTGATATTATCTACTGTTAAATTCTGCTCTGTACTTATAAAATTTTTACTATTATGCTGTATTAAGGATTTGTTCTGTTCTGTATACTTGTATTGAACCCCTTCTTCTGACACCCACTGCACGCCCAGCCTACCTGGAAAGGGGTCTCTCTTTGAACTGCCTTTCCCGAGGTTTCTTCCATTTTTTCCCTACAAGGTTTTTTTGGGAGTTTTTCCTTGTCTTCTTAGAGAGTCAAGCCTGGGGGGCTGTCAAGAGGCAGGGCCTGTTAAAGCCCATTGTGGCACTTCCTGTGTGAATTTGGGCTATACAAAAATAAACTGTATTGTATTCAATACATAAAACACAATGTTCCTCCGGATATCAAGATTGAGCCTGATATGGCTGTGCAATATGTAACACAGAGAATGTAAAAGGCAGGAAGCATCTCTGGGCATGGAAAGCACTCAGTAAGTGACAGTTCTTTGATCGATGGTGATCACCTCGATAGACATGTTAATGGGGGTACGGTTGGAACGATAAAGGAAATGGGTACCTGAACAATGTAAAGTAAGTCTAAAATACCTACACAATAACTATAATTGTAATAAATGAACAATAAAACGCTGGAGAAGCCGTGGATTAAATAAAAAGGCTGCAGTTATCAGCAAGGAGACGTGAATACCGTGGAAAAACAAAGAAGGGAATGAAGAGACCGGAGCGAAGGACAGCCTTCTATGGACAGGCAGTCAATTACGTGGGAGGTGTGGGGATGGGGGATGCAATATAGGGAGGCAGCCAACTACGTGGGAGGCGTGGTGATGGGGGACGCAGCGCTGCCTCACACGGTGACCGAGCTGCAGGCTATGGACGTATATATGTACGTAAGTAGAATTCAGTTATGACCGTTATACGTAGAATTTCGAAATGAAACCTGCTTAACTTTTGTAAGTAACCTGTAAGGAATGAGCCTGCCAAATTTCAGCCTTGTACCTACACGGGAAGTTGGAGAATTAGTGATGAGTCAGTCAGTCAGTCAGTCAGTCAGTGAGGGCTTTGCCTTTTATTAGTATACAGGTGCCGGTCATAAAATTAGAATATCATGACAAAGTTGATTTTTTTCAGTAATTCCATTCAAAAAGTGAAACTTGTATATTAGATTCATTCATTACACACAGACTGTTGTATTTCAAATGATTTATTTCTGATTTATAAATCACTGATTTATTTCTTTTAATTTTGATGATTATAACTGACAACTAATGAAAGTCCCAAATTCAGTATCTCGGAAAAGTAGAATATTGTGAAAAGGTTCAATATTGAAGACACCTGGTGCTACACTCTAATCAGCTAATTAACTCAAAACACCTGCAAAAGCCTTTAAATAGTCTCTCAGTCTAGTTCTGTAGGCTACACAATCATGGGGAAGACTGCTGACTTGACAGTTGTCCAAAAGACGACCGTTGACACCTTGCACAAGGAGGGCAAGACACAAAAGGTCATTGCTAAAGAGGCTGGCTGTTCACAGAGCTCTTTGTCCAAGCACATTAATAGAGAGGCGAAGGGAAGGACAAGATGTGGTAGAAAAAAGTGTACAAGCAATAGGGATAACCGCACCCTGGAGAGGATTGTGAAACAAAACCCATTCAAAACTGTGGGGGAGATTCACAAAGAGTGGACTGCAGCTGGAGTCAGTGCTTCAAGAACCACTACGCACAGACGTATGCAAGACATGGGTTTCAGCTGTCACATTCCTTGTGTCAAGCCACTCTTGAACAAGAGACAGCGTCAAGCGTCTCACCTAGGCTAAAGACAAAACTGCTGCTGAGTGGTCCAAAGTTATGTTCTCTGATGAAAGTAAATTTTGCATTTCCTTTGGAAATCAAGGTCCCAGAGTCTGGAGGAAAGGTGGAGAGGCACAGAATCCACGTTGCTTGAGGTCCAGTGTAAAGTTTCTACAGTCAGTGATGGTTTGGGGTACCATGTCATTTGCTGGTGTTGGTCCATTGTGTTTTCTGAGGTCCAAGGTCAACGCAGCCGTCTACCCGGAAGTTTTAGAGCACTTCATGCTTCCTGCTGCTGACGAACTTTATGGAGATGCAGATTTCATTTTCCAACAGGACCTGGCACCTGCAGACAGTGCCAAAAATTCCAGTACCTGGTTTAAGGACCATGTTATCCCTGTTCTTGATTGGCCAGCAAACTCGCCTGACCTTAACCCCATATAAAATCTATGGGGTATTGTGAAGAGGAAGATGCACTACACAGGACTCAACAATTCAGAAGAGCTGAAGGCCACTATCAGAGCAAAATGGGCTCTCATAACACCTGAGCAGTGCCACAGACTGATCGACTTCATGCCATGCCACATTGCTGCAGTAATCCAGGCCAAAGGAGCCCCAACTAAATATTGAGTGCTGTACATGCTCATACTTTTCATGTTCATACCTTTCAGTTGGCCAACATTTCTAAAAATCATTTTTTTTGCATTGGTCTTAATTGATATTCTAATTTTCCAAGATACTGAATTTGGGACTTTCATTAGTTGTCAGTTATAATCATCAAAATTAAAAGAAATAAACATTTGAAATACATCAGTCTGTGTGTAATGAATGAATCTAATATACAAGGTTCACTTTTTGAATGGAATTACTGAAATAAATCAACTTTTGTGATGATATTCTAAGTTTATGACTGGCTCCTGTAGATATGTGGTTCTAGGTCTGACTTTTTAAGTAAAAGTTTTACTGACACTTTTAGTGCATCAGGTACTGTGCCATGTAATAATTAACTATTAATAATGTTAAGAATAGGCTCTGCAAGAACATCCGTTGCACTTTTTACTTGTTTTGTTGGCAGCAGATCTAGAGAACAAGTGGTAGGTTTCATTTTAGAAATTAAAGTCTAGATTTCCTGCTCAGTTACAGGATTTGTGAAGTGTTGAATGCAATGTGAGACAGGGTTTGCCAAGCTAGTATGTGTTTTGCACTGTGATGCCGAGATCTGGTGTCTTTTATATTTTTAATTTTATCATTAAAGTAGTTCATAAAGTCTGTACTGCTAATATCTGTTGGTATTTTGCACTGTAGATCTGAACTCCCTTTTGTTAAATTAGTCACTGTTTTAAACAGTATCCAAGGATTTTTATTATTGCTATCTATTATTTTAGAATAGTAATCTGAGCGTGCTTTAAAGAGAGCTTTTTTATATATATATATATATTTTTTAACACTGTCTGACCATGCAATTTGAAAGAGATGTAGCTTTGTTGTTCTCCATCTGCTCTCCAGTATTACGATTGTACAGAATTAAGAAATCTTGCAGTAGTAGCACCATATCATATGCACTGTTCCAATATTTTTGCTTTTGGTGCCAAGCTTGAAGGCCTTGGGAGCCATGCAACAGTTGGTAGTGTGAGTGTACAGTGAACTGCCAAGTTTTACTGTGTGTGCATAGCATTTAATGTGAGGGAAGCTGACCACCTTAGCTGGAGCAATCATATTTGCCCTATTGTTGGTGAATAACACTGACCCTTTTTCTGTAATTCCCCATTCCTCAGTGGCCTTAAGTAGCTTGGCCATGTTAGCCCTGGTATGCTTTTCATTCACGACTCAGGTTTGTTGGACATAGGATATGCGCCATCCTTCAGTTATATGATGCAATGTTAATTTAACTTAATGTGTCGATCTCAAAATCCATGAGTCACATGTCAGGGCAATGTCCTTACGCTTTACAAAGTAAATGGTTTATTTCTGATTTAGTGTTGTATATTTTGGGAACTGCTTTATCTCGGAAAATTTGTTGCAATTCAATAATGTACCTTGAAAAGAGAGTATGAATTATATTGCGGAATCCTGCATTCTCAACTGCAGTGTATGTGCCAAGGTTGTTGCAAATAAATGAATATGCTGCACGTGAATATTTGTGGTATTATGATACTTGAGTTTATGGTGGCAAATTTTGCATATGGCTGTAGTCCTCTGCAGTTCTACATCATGATTACATCTTGCCTGAAGAAGATGCCTGAGTTGTCTCGAAAGCTTGCATATTGTAATCTTTTTAGTTAGCCAATGAAATTCAAAGTGACTCTAGGCTTTAGATTTAAATTGCCATGCTGCAGCATATATCTGACAACAAACTTTATCCATCAAGTTTTCGTTTTTCATGGTTTTCACAGTGCACGTCAGCAAAATGTGTCCATGTGCATTAACAGCGTATGGACGTTACAGAAAATAAGTAAATGTATGTACCGTGCATTCTAATAACTACATTAGTTAGCAGTTATCATGGCAGTAGCAAATGCATTGTTCGTGCATCTCATATTTAATGGCCTATAGTAATTAATCACATAGTATGGTTTATGCATGGTTGCACACAATCATATTTTCTTCTCTGGAATATCAGCATTTTATTCATTTAAAAATCAATTTTTTTTAATCACCATATTTCATAATCATTATTTGTAAATTATTCCATTTTTTTTAACCTCCCCACTTAATATGAAATGTTACGCACTTAACAGAGTGGTTCACTGATAAACCAGACTTCAAAAGCATATTGTTATGAAAACAGCTTTAAATAGTTTGTTTAAATGGTAAATTGTTAAAATTATCTTGGAATTCACTAATTCATCTGTTTTTAGATAAACTGATAAACTGAGCTTTTATATTTAGCATTGACTAGCAAAATACCCACGCTTCGCAGCGGAGAAGTAGTGTGTTAAAGAAGTAATGAAAGGAAACATTTTGAAAATAACATAACATGATTGTCAATGTAATTGTTTTGTCACTGTTGTGAGTGATGAGTGTTGCTGTCATATATACACTCACCTAAAGGATTATTAGGAACACCATACTAATACGGTGTTTGACCCCCTTTTGCCTTCAGAACTGCCTTAATTCTACGTGGCATTGATTCAACAAGGTGCTGAAAGCATTCTTTAGAAATGTTGGCCCATATTGATAGGATAGCATCTTGCAGTTGATGGAGATTTGTGGGATGCACATCCAGGGCACGAAGCTCCCGTTCCACCACATCCCAAAGATGCTCTATTGGGTTGAGATCTGGTGACTGGGGGGGCCATTTTAGTACAGTGAACTCATTGTCATGTTCAAGAAACCAATTTGAAATGATTCGAGCTTTGTGACATGGTGCATTATCCTGCTGGAAGTAGCCATCAGAGGATGGGTACATGGTGGTCATGAAGGGATGGACATGGTCAGAAACAATGCTCAGGTAGCCCGTGGCATTTAAACAATGCCCAATTGGCACTAAGGGGCCTAAAGTGTGCCAAGAAAACCTCCCCCACACCATTACACCACCACCACCACCACCAGCAGCCTGCACAGTGGTAACAAGGCATGATGGATCCATGTTCTCATTCTGTTTACGCCAAATTCTGACTCTACCGTTTGAATGTCTCAACAGAAATCGAGACTCATCAGACCAGGCAACCTTTTTCCAGTCTTCAGCTGTCCAATTTTGGTGAGCTCGTGCAAATTGTAGCCTCTTTTTCCTATTTGTAGTGGAGATGAGTGGTACCCGGTGGGGTCTTCTGCTGTTGTAGACCATCCGCCTCAAGGTTGTGCGTGTTGTGGCTTCACAAATGCTTTGCTGCATACCTCGGTTGTAACGAGTGGTTATTTCAGTCAAAGTTGCTCTTCTATCAGCTTGAATCAGTCGGCCCATTCTCCTCTGACCTCTAGCATCAACAAAGCATTTTTGCCCACAGGACTGCCGCATACTGGATGTTTTTCCCTTTTCACACCATTCTTTGTAAACCCTAGAAATGGTTGTGCGTGAAAATCCCAGTAACTGAGCAGATTGTGAAATACTCAGAC
>JANRMT010062791.1:1667366-1691134 GCA_026402145.1 Polypterus bichir lapradei | reverse complement strand
AAGCTGTAAGGAATAAGCCTGCCAAATTTCAGCCTTCTACCTACACGGGAAGTTGGAGAATTAGTGATGGATGAGTGAGTGAGTTATATAGTTTTACTGTGAAATAATGCAAAGAGTACGTGACACGTGTTTCGCCCTAATTTTGGGGTCATCAGGCGTACATACTTAGTGCACCCCCTCTCGGGAATCGAACCTCGGACTTCGGCGCTAGAGGCGAAGCCTCTTCAAATGCGCCACGGCGTGTGGTTTGTCTATTTGAGAGTATGTAGATCGATTATACGAGGGATATCCAGAAAAAAAGGTTACAAGTGCCCTGGAGGGTGCAGGGAATTTTTTTTTTTTTCGAAGGTTGGCATACCTGCGTGTCGGGGGGTCCTAACGGTCAAAATAAGCCCGGGACCGCGTCAGTCAGTTGTGAAATGTCATCACAGCAAGCGAGTTCGTCAACCTCTGCTGAGGCCGTTTGCTCCACCTACCGCCGATGCGAGATTCATTTGGTCATCAAGTTCCTCACTTTGCGTCGCGAATCCGCGGCCGAGATCCATCATCGGCTTGTGGAAGAATTGTGAATGAATTCTTGGGTGGGAAAAGTTTTTCCAACTATGAGGAGGTGAAGGAGACAGTGGAGAAGTGTGCTTTCGGAGGTGGAGCGGAGCGTATTCGACGAGGGTATAAAAAAGCTAGTGCCCAGGCTGAAGTGCATCGAAGTTGACAGCGATTTATGTTGAGAAATAAACACATTTTGGAACATACCCTGTAAATTTCAACAGAGTCACGCTGCAGACTGCAATACCTCACGGAACGCCCTCCATATCACGGAATGCCTATAGCTTCAGTCACGGAACGCCCTTCAGAGCACAACATAGTACACACCCATGTAATGACGCAATTTATCATAACGCCCTTTCCCAGCGTCACTCGTATCATGCCCTCTGCGAGACAGTGTTGATACGCTCGTTGTACAGAATGCTGTAGATGCTGTAGTTGTACAAATTACAACAGTTTTCTATCTGGTCAAACATAAATGACTTCCAGTTTCATACTTATGCTATCAAATCATTCTAAGCTCTTTCATGATTCTAACACTTCGCCGATATAAAGTACAGTTTTATGGGTTTTTTTTTTACTATTTTGAATGTTTGTTCATTACGTTTTCCCCTGAAGTGTTACATTATAGTAAAAGTAACAAATCATATTACTATCCAGTGTTTCAAACGGTATGTACCTCATGAAACTCATACCTATAGACCAATCTATAAATGTATTTCATATTCCCACTAGCAAATTATACAAATGTGAAACAATAATAAGCTTCATTATTTTTAGAAGGTTTTCAAAAATAGCGCTACATATAAAATTAGTTTTAAAACTGACAAGGAAACATTTTAGGAAACAGTCATTTATTTATTGATTTGATCCATCAACGTTTTCATTACTAAAAGCTGCATGTGTCAAATACTGGATGTCATGTCCATATCAATTGAAAGGCATGTGACAAGCGGTAGATTTTACATAATTTTACATTGTTTAACATTTCAGTTTGAGACAATCGTGATTGTTCTTAAACCTTTTTTGTGCAACATTTAAGTTGATTGCAAAGACCCAACTTATACCAACATAGACTCAAGCTGTCTTTGAGTCGTCGTCTTTGTAAAATTTTGATAAATATCAAAAACTGTTACAACTACTAATAATAATAAATAGTGGATCAGTTAAAGTGTGCTTTCAGCAGGGAATTATCCCGAGGTGATCTCGTCATTAAACATACAGTATTTATTGTCTTGTGCATACAGTACAATGATATTGTTATTTACTGTACATGCCTCTCCAGAACAGTGATAATATAATAAAACACAACAAAGATATAAAATACAACTTACAGTAGAGATATATATTCAGGTATATTACAAATATTTATACCTAGTCTTTGTCTTATGTTTCTTATTATGATTGGCTGTTCAGTAACTCTTTAACTAAACACTTTCTTTGAAGCCATACTTCGTGCCTTTGGTTCTTTACTATTTGCCAGAAGGGAAGATTAAAAAAAACACTTGTGCAGGCTGGCCGAGTGTGTAATAATCTTAGCAGAATGTCTTCTAGATATCCTGGACAGAAGGCAGCTGGGTGCCAGTAATAGTTTGTGGCTTTCACCACCCTCGCGTGTGTGCCCTACCAGGATGTGATGCCGCCAGTGAAGATGGACTCCAGACAGCACATGTGAGACATCTCAGGAAGGCATTGGTGAACTTGGCAATAGGCAAACCGTGCCATTCCTTCCTCAATTCATCAGTGATTGTTACTGTATGAAATTTAAACAAGCTCACCATTTCCACAGCACCCCACAAAAACAAACCACAGCTTAATCCATTCTCTGAAGTCTATGACCTATTCCTTAATTTTTGGCCATGAAAGGTCAGATTGTCCTGGGACCACTGAGTCAGCAGATAGACCTCTTGTCTGCAAGCCATTTCATCATTGGTGGTGATCAGGCCTATGATGGTGATGTCAGCAGCATTTTTAATGATGGAGCTGCTGTGGTGTCCGGACACACACACACACATATATATATATATATATATATATAAAATAATCCTGATTTGTAACATGGCATTGTTTCATACAGTAGTTCTTATATTCAGTCCCAGGGGCTGTACATTTTTTCCCCAACTAATTTTTGCTTTTAATTAGACTCCCTTCTTGAACTTGCAAGCCAACAGTCTAGGTTTTGAAAATTAAAGTGATGTATCAAAACACACTGTTATAATTACCACATAGGGGAGTGTAACCTGTGGGAGGCATTTTAGCACCCAAACCCTTCACACACATACACACACACACACACATAAGATCCAGGTTCAAATATGAATTTATTTTAAAGAAATAAAGCACACAATCCCAGTTAGGACATCCATCTGTGTCCTCCATCCATTACATTGGTCATTTCAGTAGACAATGAACTATTGAAGCAGGTCAGAAAGCCAGTCCATCCCCACTTTTCTTTGCAGTGAATCACTGATCAAATCCACTGAACAAAATGACATCACGGTCGGCTTTTTGCCACATGTAGTTCCTTTGAAATTCTGAAGGATGAAAAAAAAATAAGACACAAAAATCTAATTTGTCGAACAGCAGCAACTGATGGGAATATTTTTTTTAACCTGTATCTCATCAAGAAAAAATTTCATGTCCTTCAGGCTTTCAAAAGTAAATAAGAAGTTGGACATGACTTCTTCAGTCTCTTCGTCGTCTCCCCTTTGTTCTTATTTTTCAATTTTGTATGTAACTTCATCCTCGTCCATTTCCAGAATTGTTGGCCAGAGGACTGTCCCAACAAGTTGGTCTTTGTTGGCATCCAGCCAGTCACAAGCAGTCAGGATGTTTTGGATCAATGAAGACTTTATGAAAAAGAAAAAAAAATACTGTCAAGTACTTTATTAGGAATATTAATATATTAACTCCACTTTTACCCAAAGAACAATCAAATTGGCTTATGAAATAAACCCACCAATATGACCACAGCATGTCATAGGAATGCTTAGCTCAATTGATTTCTCTCGCTTTTTGTTTCTACTGCCTGTAGGCATGAGGTAGAATGAAAAAGAAAAAAAATAAACTCCAGTGTACAACTGTAGCAGTTCATCTTCAAGGGAATGTCAGGTCTAGTTAGAAACCATTCAGAAAGTGCACAAATAATTCAAAATGACTAAGTGCTCTGTAGTGAAAAAAGCATTCATTTGTATTTACTAATACATTGCTGTAAGACCCATTTCAGTTCAATCTGAAAGTCTACAGGAATTGTACTGAAGTGAGTCCCTGAAAGACAAAGAGTCCAATTACCACAGTATTGTCACTTATGAAGGCCAAATTCATCATTTCAAATAATATGTAATTTAATTGTTCCCAGTTTAGTAAGCATGCTTTAAAAACTGCTGAAACATTCACCCAAACATATTACAATAGAAATGCTACATATAAAAAGTTATACATAATGGAAAGTGTTTACCTGAAGCAAACAATCACTCCATTCTAGACTGGTTGATTTCTGAATGATACTGAAAAGGAAAAAGAAAGTCATCACCTTTAAGGCATTAGCTGTGCCGTAAGAATCATTTCACTACATACCTGACAGGACTGTGCCTTTGTGAGGTACAATTTGCTAACAACTAAATATAACCATAAATATGCTGACCTGCACATTCAGTTAATGTCGCCTAATGCCACAGATGAAATTGATCTTTGAAGAACAAGGAAAACGGTCAAAAAGTTACACTCCGCAAAAGCAACTCTATGAAGCCATTCATTGCCTAAATTTTAGGAACAGTAAAGTAAATGTTATACTATTAATTGTACTGGCATAAATAATTCAGTCAACATTTTCATATTCTTCAGTAATGGAAAAGAAGGGTGGGGCAGAAAAGTCCTTGCTCTTTCCTATCTTGTCTGGAATTGCTGGAAGCAGAAATAATTGCCATTTAATAAATCAGTTAGAGCACAAGCACACAAAACACTCATTTTTAAGACCACCATTCTCTGCCCCCATAACGCCACTGACACACCACAGGGCTGACGAGAGACACAAGTCAGTGACAGCCTCACTGGAGACCTGCTGTGTGACCTGTTGGTCAAAGTCTTTTTGTGAAGTTCTAATATATAAAATTAGTGTCAGAAAACTTTTCAACTGATAATTAAAAAGCACTGCCCATGGGGCACAGAATGTCCTTCTTCTCGTGTGGAAAGTGAAGACCGATGTCTTGGCTGGAAGATATAAAAAAATGTTGAAATACTGTAAGCTGACAAATTCTTATAACTGTTCTTCCCTTAAAAAAGCTTGAAAAGGGATACACCTTTAATGTTTGCGAAGTAAGAGATGACACCACCATCTTCTAATTTTTGGCATGTCTTCCTAAAAAATGTAAATCGGGAAATTACAATAAATTCTATGAATAAAAAAAATCACAATATTCAAACAAATATTACACTTAAACCACTGACCTGACTGAAATCAAATGCTCTTCCAGTGGCAATGTAGAGAGCATACTTAAAAAAAAAAAAAAAAAAAAAAAAAAAGCAAGTTATTATTTTAAATCAATATTTACATCCTACTACTGGCAAAGTGTCCTCCACTTACCATGAGCAGTCCAGGCTGTCATTCTGTTTGGGTAGATTCTACCAATTTAAGAGTTGATTAGTAAAGGAGATGTGTGTGTTTTTTGTCTTATACTAGCAACACATATTTATATTTACATTACCTTATAATGCAGTTCCTTCCAGCTACCTGGCATTATTTTAGAGGCAATTTTTCTACAGCTAAAATTTGTTTTGTCAAAATTGATTTATATTATATTAATGTATATTAAAAACAAAGTTGATATGAACTTTGCAGATGGAATATCATTGTAGAACTGGATTAATAATATTTAATTCTGAAAATGTGCCAATTAATTTTATCACACAGAAGAAAGAATTACTTAACCAAAATTTAGCTGGAGCCTTTCATCACTTTTTATGACAATGATATTCATTTCAGATTGCAAGAGTAGAATTATTAGTAATAGAACAGGTAGAGAAATAGTGAACATCAGATAATATAATCTCTAGCAACTTTTAAATGAACAAGTAATTTATGAAGGGAGTGACTTTGGCTTCACACACGAGACCATAGCACACCATTACAAATTTTTTAGAACTTTGAGGATGTTTTACCACTGTGCCGTTATGAATTATTTACACAGCTCTTCCAAAATAGCTTAGTGAAAACTATCCATCCATCCATTTTCCAACCTGCTGAATCGAACACGGGGTCACGGGGGTCTGCTGGAGCCAATCCCAGCCAACACAGGACACAAGGCAGGAACCAATCCTGGGCAGGGTGCCATCCCACCGCAGGACACACACAAACACACCCACAAACCAAGCATACACTAGGGCCAATTTAGAATCGCCACTCCACCTGACAGGCATGTCTTTGGACTGTGGGAGGAAACCCACGTAGACACGGGGAGAACATGCAAACTCCATGCAGGGAGGACCCGGGAGGCGAACCCCTAACTGTGAGGCAGCAGCGCTACCACTGCGCCACCGTGCTGCCTAGTGAAAACTATTAGGTTAAAATTTTTTTAAAGAAGAATAGTTCAAATGGGCAGCAGCCATCAGTAGGTGACAGAAATAACAGAGTAAATAAGGAACAGTCCTGCTAAAATGCTAATTTTGGGAGATTTGGTCTGAGGTTCAAACTGAGTGAACTGAACATATGAACAAAGATTAAAAAAAAGAACATTAAAACTTTTGAACACTGGAACTGAACAGTTAAACAAAGATCAAGAACAAAGAACTTGAACTCAGATGGCAGAGGCTGGGCAGTGACTGGTGCAGTGGGCACGGAGGGCAGAGACTGGGTGGCGACCAGTGCTGTGGGCATGGAGGGAAGAGGCTGGGCGGTGACCGGTGCCATAGGCATGGAGGGCAGAGGGAGCACTTTAGGATCTTTGCCACAATCTGAGAAGTGCCTGAGGAACTGATCTTTACGAACTACTGTTTTCTGGCAATAACAGCAAAGGTAGTGGCCTGATCCCTGGCAGTTCAGTGAACACTTGTATGTTTTAAAACCTGAAACAGTACAAAGAAAAAAAAAGGTGAATTATTTTGCTAAACATTTAAAACTGTTCAAAAGAAATTCAGATAATCCTTAAATTTAATAGAGTTAAAACAAGCAAATCCTGTCCTATTATTCTTTTAAACAGAACAAACTAATTAAACATTCTGTCAATGATGCTTTTAAAAATTTATGAAAATATACTATATGTTGCCTGTCAATTGTAGGCAATGTAATTCCACACTTACATTCTGAAAAATTTGTAGAGAAAATTGTTAATACACAGTCATGAATTAATTAATCTAAAATTATTCAAAGCTAGCTTTTCAAAAGGTTAAAAAGTACACAGTATACTATTTTGTCAAATAAAATCATGTTGTTAAGGTGAATATCTAGCTGCATTAAAGTGTATTAAAAGTGTCAATTAATCAAATTTTACAAGTTACAAGATATATTCTAGAGCACTTCACATCCCTCCATGAACAGCTACTCTCCTTTTGTGGCTCTGTAAGTGGCTGATGATGCCTTCATAATCTGTTCTTTTATAGCAAAGCAGACAAGCAAACTCCTGAGCACCAAACACAACTGTAGGTTCCTCTGAGGTCTTCAATATACTTGTGTCTCTGGTGAATATAAAATAGATATAAAGTTCTTAAAACTGACAAACATGCACGAGAACAATCACTTCACTTTATTTCAATTGAAAAAAAACTTCAAAAGCAGTATTTTTGAAGAATGCAGGAGTGGTGGGCATGAAACATTTAATATTATTTTAAGAGTTCAAAGAAACTGTACTATCATTGAAAGAACTTTATAAAATAATAATAACAACAACATGATTCTATCCTGGCTGTTCTTTTCCTCATTATTGTCTACAATCTAATTTGAACTTTCTTGAACTGAAGGAAATTGAATATTGCATTCACACTTGCCCTTTGTTTGTAGCTACTTATTAAAATGTTCAGTTACGTACTGTAAATATATATACAGAATTATGAAAAAACATCTAAAGTGACCCAAGTATATTCAAACTTCAGACTACCAACATTACTATAATTGAAAAACCAGTATATCCACTATTAACTGTGTTTGTCTTAGAAAATTATGCAAACAATAAGCTTTCTGTGGAACATTACCTTATATTGGCTCAATCTCTCTGTATTGTCTTTCTGAAATATATTTTGATATCTAAAATAACAAGTTACTGATAGGTTTTGCTTCTGATTAACTTGCATATACGTGATATACAGGACAAATGGTGAATGATATTCTGGCAATTATAAGTACTTAATCACGGTCATTTATATTTGATTACAGTACGTTACACTTTGCTATGGTTAATTATACTCAACAACGGTCAATTGCATATTATAACAATTGTTATAAAAAATTGACTGCTGAATCCGTCGATTTACTACTCAGAATCGAGTATTCCGATTAGCTCTGTAACAATTAGCTACACAAACCGTCCTGTTTGTTGTTTAACTGTTAATACTTTCTTAGAGTGCTTAGTACTGCACGGAACCTGAAAGATGATTCAACATCTTTATTACACAGTGGTATAATTCGTACCCTAGCAGTAAAGTATAATATTACCTAATACAGTACTAGTAAAACTTGCAACAAACTCACTGCCATCTTAATTTCCAACTCAAACTCTTCTTCTTTCCTCGAAAAGATTTCAGAAAGATTTATTCTAAGTCCACCATTCCTCCGGACTCCGACAAAAACAATGATGACGTATCGAAACTGACATCAGAGGGCGTTCCGTGACTAGTGTTGGGGGGCGTTCCATAATATGAAGGGCGTTCCGTGTCAAAATTCCTAGGTATTGCAGGCTGCAGCCAGACCCTTCTCGTAAATTTGGTTGAAATATATTCATTTTTCGATTTTTTTTTTTTTTCCCCCAACAGCTGTTGTAACCTTTTTTTTTCTGGATATCCCATATATATATATATATATATACACTAGCAAAATACCCGCGCTTCGCAGAGGAGAAGTACTGTGTTAAAGAAGTAATGAAAAAGAAAAGGGAACATTTTAAAAATAACGTAACATGACTGTCAATATACAGTAATTGTTTTGTGAGTGTTATTGAGTGTTGCTGTCATCAAGGACTTGATTATCATTATTTCTTTCAATCAGGTTCGTATTTGTAGGATGTGTTGTGTTCAAGTTACATTCCGTGTTTGTCAATCGTTGTAAAGATAACAGGTTTCATTCATCGATTCGTTTCTTACTGCATCAATAAACAGCTCGTCTTCTTCTTTATCTGAGACCTGACACACTGCATGCTCGGGTTTTTTTTTTTTTTAACACTGTCTTCCTTTAGCGGGACATTGACTTTTTCCACCGTGTGCTTTGTTTCCGCAGTAGCTGCACTTATGAATATGCTTGTATGTATCAGACGCTTCATATTTTTTTGCTGCCTTTTCAATTGTGTAATTCGGTTTTTGTTCAGCACTCTTTGGAACTGTTACTTTTTGTCTGCGCACTGCGTCAGTTCACGTGAGCCGCTGAATATGGTTTTATATGTCACTCGCTCGCTTCTAATTGTTTCGCTGCCTTCTTAATTATATAATGCATGTTTTCTTCAGTGCTTTTTGGGCCTCTTCCTGGTTTTCTACGTACTGCGTGATTACGTGGGAGGCGTGATGATGTCACACGAAACTCCGCCCCCACGGGTTTCGCGCTCATCTCCATTACAGTAAATGGAGAAAAACAGCTTCCAGTTATGACCATTACACGTAGAATTTCGAAATGAAACCTGCTTAACTTTTGTGAGTTGTAAGGAATGAGCCTGCCAAATTTCAGCCTTCTACCTACACGGGAAGTTGGAGAATTAGTGATGAGTGAGTGAGTGAGTGAGTCAGTCAGTGAGGGATTTGCCTTTTATTAGTATAGATATATACCCGCACTTTGCAGTGGAGAAAATAACGTAACATGATTGTCAATATACAGTAATTGTTTTGTGAGTGTTATGAGTATTGCTGTCATCAAGGATTTGATTATCATTATTTCTTTCAATCAGGTTCGTATTTGTAGGATGTGTTGTGTTCAAGTTACACTCCGTGTTTGTCAATCATTGTAAAGATAACAGGTTTCATTCATCGATTAGTTTCTTACTGCATCAATAAACAGCTTGTCTTCCTCTTTATCTGAGACGTGACACACTGCATGGACGGGGTTTTTTTTTTTTTTTTTTTTTTTTTTACACTGTCTTCCTTTAGCGAGATTATTGACTTTTTCCACCGTGTGCTTTGTTTCCGCAGTAGCTGCACTTATGAGTATGCTTGTGTTGGACGCTTCATATTTTTTTGCTGCTTCTCAATTGTGTAATTCGGTTTTTGTTCAGCACTCTTTGGAACTGTTGCTTTTTGTCTGTGTTCTGCGTCAGTTCACGTGAGCTGCTCGGTGTACATGCATCGAAGCTTCCCAGCTGTGCTGGTGCCATCTCGTGCGATATCCACGGCTGTATTTAATGTTAGTTAAGACCCGGCACTTAAAAGTTTCTTGCTACAGCAATTTTAACTCCGTTACAAAGTGATCCAAAGTCTTGTTTATACCTTGTGTCTTTTCATTAAACTTGTATCTCGCGAATACCACATTCGTCGTAGGCATGAGAATCGGCAGCAGGACTGTGTCTATAGACTTAATTTAAACTTACGGTTCACACCGTGCCTTGTTTCCGCAGTAGCTGCACGTATGAATATGCTTGTATGCATCACTCGCTTCATAATCTTTAGCTGCCTTCTCAATTGTGAAATGGCATTTTCTGTTCAGCGCTCTTGGGAGCTCTTCCTTGTTTTCTACATACTGCATTCAGAGTCATTTCACGTGATTACGTGGGAGGCGTGATGATGTCAGACGCAATTCCGCCCCCCACGGCCATCCAGCTGAAGTCCATTACAGTATATGTAGAAAAATAGGTTCCAGTTATGACCATTACGCGTAGAATTTCGAAATGAAACCTGTCCAACTTTTGTAAGTAAGCTGTAAGGAATGAGCCTGCCAAATTTCAGCCTTCTACCTACATGGGAAGTTGGAGAATTAGTGATCAGTCAGTCAGTCAGTCAGTCATTCAGGGCTTTGCCTTTTATTAATATAGATTTAAAGCAGCATGTTCTCTTATTTGACACAAAATATCAGAGAATAAATGTAAAGTGTGCACTTTCTAAGATAAATAAGCCAATTCTTTATTAACCCTATACTGAAATCACCCCAAGATTATAAAGCCCCCATTTGTTATGACATTGGGGAATCCCCATTTCTGCCCCACACTAAAACTCTAGGGTTACATTGAATGAATGTACTTGTTTAAAAAATGATTGTTGTGTAACTAACAGGCACCAATTGAATGGGATATCTGTTTTTCCTGTGATGCTTAAAAGTATTGCATATTGTGAAATTTTACTGGTATTGGTAACATTATTGTCCTGTGATTATTCCTATTGCTGGGTAAATCTTATTATGCTTAAAATCACCAAAACATATTAATTGTGAATCCAGTACTGTAATCCTCAGTACTGAATGTTTAAAAAAGGAATAAAGGTAGGTGCTGGATTAATAAATATTAGTTTGTTTTTGGCCATTAATTTAAATGAATATTAAGCTGTTATAGTTTATCTGCTTTATTCCTTTAGTATTTAGTGAGTTCAAAAATTATGTGTGATCTTACTATGTCTTATTTTGTTTTATCCTAACAGGAAAAATGAGGTGGCAGGACTTTGATCAAGATCTGTATGTTAGTGCTACTGTAGTAAAACCTGGCCAAGATCCTTATGCACGTAATAAATTTAACCAGCTTGAAAGTGACAAACTGCGAATGGACAGGACTGTACCTGACACAAGACATGATCAGTAAGTTTTGTTTTGAAACATAGTAATTAAATGAAAAATAATAAACTCTTAGTTTAGAATGCAGTTCCTAGAATTTTGTTTGTGTTTGACTTGGAATTTGAGTAATTCAAATGTTTGTTTTAGATTGTAATTTAGGGAGTTTTTATATGTAATACGCTACCATGTCTGTCCAGATTTTTAAATCACCTGTATCTCGCAAACCGTTTGACCTACTGACCTGAGATTTGGTAGACATATACTACATGACGTCTATAATCCGCTTTCAAGGTGATGATTGCCCTCCAAGGTTATTCCTCCTTTTATTTTTATTTTATGTTATTGTAGAAAAAAGTCTCAGCAGATGCCAGCAAGGCAGCCATGTGGCTCATGCGTACGGGCGCTGTTCTCATCCCTACCACCTTCTCAGTCACTTCCCCTATCTCTTATCCTAAATCATTCTTGAGGCAGATTGAAGACTTAAGTGCCAGCTTAAATGAAAAATTAAAGAAAACGTACGAAGTAATTACAACACAAACACTGACTTAATCAGTGTTAGCGCGAAAAGATGCCGAGAAAAGAAAAAAAAAGCGGACTGCTAGGGTGAAGAAAAGAAGAGCTGCTCAGGAAGCAGCAAGCACATCAACCTTTTGAGCAAACGAATGCTAAACGTACAAAGAAAGTATGAAAACTATGAATGCTCAAGTCAAGCATATTCACTGCATGTTATCGTGCAGTGCGCCGTTACTGAAATTGAGAATAATTCAAATATACAGTTATTTTCTAAATATGTAGAAAATACTATGGCAAAGTAATAGTTTTACCCGATTTGATCCTTGATCTTTAAAGGTTAGTGAAGTAGATTGAAAAAACTGGCAAAGTTTCAGCATGCATTGTTGTCTGCTAACCTCATATCAAGTATGCCTACAGATGTGCATTAGTATGCATTCAAAAGACACAGGTTCACAAGAATTAACTGGCACTTTTACACAGAAAGGTTTATTGTGATGTGCAGTAGACTCCTCCCTATCAATTTTGTTTTCATGATATTCTAGTGGGCATAGATGAAATATATTGACCACACTAACTATTATTGAATAAATTAGTCATTTTAATAGAAGCTGCACTATATTTCATATCTGTTTATAAATGAAAGAAGAGACTAAAAAATAGGAGTAGCAGTTCTTCCATAAGAGGTTGGGAGCATGCGCTGATAGCATGTTGCTGCACGCACCACACAACGAACCACCAGGTTGGGATCAGAGTGCAGCAGGTTACATCTCCGCACCACACTAGAACAGTGTGAGATTTTTTTAAGGTGGCTGTAGTGCTGATCCTGCCACCAATACCCCTAGGCTATCGTATAAAACAAAACCTAGGAGAATCCTGCAGAAGTCCAGTCATGTGTGTATTCAGTGGATCCATACTGTCATGGGTTTGATCGGAGGGCCAACAGTTATCATTACTGTTTAAATCAGTTCTAATTTTCTTGTATAAAATCTCATCCCTATATGTTTAAATATATGTAGGAAAACAATGATGAGACATTATCACAATGGACTCGGCAAGTACAACCAAAATTATTTGTGTAACACATTTTTAGCTTAAAGAAAAAAGAACTAAAATCAGACATAAATAACATACAATAAATAAATAATAGACACATAATGTAAATATATAAATAATAGTGAAGTACATTTCTTATATATAGAATTGGTTTTAAAGTCGCTAAAGATGAGTTGAATAATTAAGTCAGATGGATGTCTGAGACGGAACTCCATTAGCAGTGGTGTTATTTTCCCCTTTTTTGTTTTATCATCCCGAGGTATACTGTATTTACTCAACTTGAGGGGCTTCAATTACAGTATATGTTAAGTATAGGGTGGTCCAGATCTAATTATACAATTTTCATTACACTATAACTTAAGTTTATTAAATAGAGAATTCACAAAAAATTCTTTTTGTTGGCGGCGAAATCAGTGAATTAATTCAATGGAAGTCCATTTTCGTTTATTACAAGATATTTCAAACATTTCTTTTGTCTTGTATTGTTTTCCTGCATTGCATTAAAAGTTGCATAATTAGATCTGGACCACCCTGTGTGTATATATAAGCATGAGTGGCAGAAAAAAGGCTCAGAAAAAAACAGAAAAGACAGCTAAAGCTTCATCCAAGCCTAAACCGGCTTCAATTTCAAAGTACAGCCTGCCAGAGACTGACCTGAAACAAGTAGGTAAAAGAGTAGATCTCCTGGGATCTGACGCTGCAGCATCGCTTCCAGTCGAGAGCGAAAGTGCAAGTGAGTCAGGCCAGGAAAACTCATCGATTCCAGAAGTTTCATTGCAACTGAACTGCCTTACTTTATGTGCTGTCAACTACCCACTGTGAATTAGTGGCACGACTCAGACTAGGCTTGCTACTCCATCCACAGAACACGGAGAAGACCAAAACCAATAGTCTGAGCTAAAGGTAACAATCGCTGCAATGGAAAACCGTGAAAGCCCAAACCAAGTGAAATTCATTGCTGCATTGGAGAGGACTTCCAATCGGATACTGGGAAATCATCAGCTTGCCGCATATGTGGATCGAACACCTCAAAACCTAAAAGCCTCATTGTATGTTTCAACGAATTACAGTCTAAACTAAATCTGTCTGACTGTAATGGCACTCTTTGGACAGCTTCACTTTCTCGTGCCTGCACCTTTGTAGAAAATGGGTGGTCACCTGAGATGCGTGAAGGACTCCTCAGCATGACGCCCTGTTGCGCAGCAGGTGATGTTTCCATTTCTTTACATGTAGGTGTGTTAGGCTGAGAGGTGACAGCGTCAAGAGTGAGCCATACCGTCGGCTCCCGTGCATACTCTTCCGTCCATCCCTTGTGTGTTGATTGTGATGACGCTCTTTGGACATCCTCACTTTCTCCAGCCTACACCATTGTAGAAAATGGGTGGTCACCTGAGATGCATGAAGAACTCCTCAGAATGACTTCCTGTTGTGCTGCAGGTGATTTTTCCACTTCTTTGTGAGTAGGTGAGTTAGGCTGAGAGGTGACAGCATCAAGTGTGAGCCATACAGTCTGCTCCTGTAAGTACTCTGCCGTCCTTCCCTCATGTGTTGACTGTGATGACACTCTTTGGACATCTTCACTTTCTCTAGCCTGCACCTTTGTAGAAAATGGGTGTTCACCTGAGATGCATGAAGGACTCCTCGGCATGATGTCCTGTTGTGCTGCAGGTGATTTTTCCATTTCTATGCATTTAGTTGAGTTAGGCTGAGAGGTGACAGTGTCAAGTGTGAGCCATATTCTCTGATCCCGTACATACTCTGCTGTCCTTCTCTTAGCTTGAGATGAGCTTCGGCGGCTGCGGATCTCATCATTTAGTAAATCCTTTGCAGCTTCTAATATTTCAGCTTCTGCTACTGCGGCAGCAGCTTCTTTTTGGACTGAAGAGCTTCTAGTGCTGCCTCCAGTGCAAGTCTCTCTGCCTCCATTCTTGCTTGTTCTCTTTTTTTTTATTAATTTTATTGCAATCCATACAAAGCAATCAAGTTTTTACAAAAAGAAAAATTGAGTTAAGAACAGATCGATCCCCACCCTTATTACATTAAGCAAGCGTTGAAGATTTGAAGATAAGTGTCGGCCCCTAATAAATCCAGTTTGGTCTTGTGATATTACCGAGGGGAGAACTTTCTCCATCCTTCTAGCTAGGATTTTAGAGAGTATTTTAACGTCTTTATTCAGAAGTGAAATTGGTCTGTATGATGCACATTGTAATAAGTCCTTATTTTGTTTTGGAAAAACGGTGATTAGTGCTTGGCGAAAGGTTTGAGGAAGAGATTGGTTATCTCTGGCTTCTGTAAATGTTGCTAATAGGAGGGGAGCTAGCTGAGCGGAGAATTTCTTGTAAAATTCTGCAGGGTAGCCATCAGGGCCTGCTGCTTTCCCGCCTTGGAGTGACTTTATAGCATCTAGTAATTCTAAAAACGGCAGAGGTTTATCAAGTTTCTCCGCACTAAAAGCGTCTATTTGTGGTATCTATAATGTATCTAGAAATGTATTAGATTGTGTATTATCTTGTTTAAACTCAGTAGTATATAGGGATTTATAGTAGTCTCTGAAAGTGTGCATTATATTTTTGTGTTCGACGATTTTATCTCCGTTTGTGTTGGTGATTACCGAGATTGCGTTGCGCACTTCTTGCTTGTGAATTTGTTGAGCTAAAAGCTTATTAGCTTTCTCTCCATGTTCATAATAATGATGTCTGGATTTGTAGATTAGTTGTTCAGTTTCTTTAGTTGTCAAGAGGTTTAATTCCGAATGTAGAGCCTGCCTCCTCCTATGTAGAATATCGCTTGGTAGTCTGGCGTGTTCTTCATCTATTTTAGTAATTTCGCTTTTTATTTCTGCTACTTTCTTGGCTTCGGATTTATTTCTGTGGGAAAGATATGAGATTATCTGACCTCTTAAGAAGGCCTTAAGAGTTTCCCAGAGTATTCCTGCAGAGATCTTGGGTGATGTATTTGTCTCTAGAAAGAATTTGATTTGTTTGGATATAAATTCCGTACAATTCTCGTCAGCTAATAGAAGCGGGTTGAGGCGCCATCTGCGGGGTGAGTGTATGGGGCTTAGTAATTTTAGCTCCAAGATCATAGGTGCATGGTCAGAAATAACAATAGCATCGTATTCGCAAGATTTAATCATAGGCAAGAAGTTATTATCTATAAAGAAGTAATCAATCCTTGAGTAACAATGATGTACTGGTGAGTAAAAAAGAATATGTTCTTGAATTTGGGTTTAAAAACCTCCAGGGATCTGATAAGTTGTGATCAGTTATAAACTTTGTAATTATCTTTGCGGTGTTAGATGCCGTTCCCCCTGTGGAGGAAGTCCTATCTAAAAGTGGATTTAGAACACAATTGAAGTCCACCGCCATTATAACTTTATGAGTGTTCAGATTGGGAATGGATGCAAATAAATTTTGTATAAATTCCTTATCAACATTAGGTGCATAAACATTTATCAAAATCATTTTACAGTTAGATAAGTCTCCCATGACTATTACATATCTCCCTTCAGGATCCAATACTACATTTGATGCTACAAATGGTACTGTTCTATGTATGAGAATTCCCACACCTCTGGTTTTCTTTGTAAAACTAGAATGGAACATTTGGCCAGTCCAGTCTTTTTGCAGCCGGAACTGATCCTTGCTTAGTAAGTGGGTCTCCTGTAAAAATACTATTTTAGCATTTAGACCTGTTAGGTGAGAGAGTACTTTCTTTCTCTTTAATTCATGATTCAGGCCTTTAACATTCCAGCTTACGAAGTTAACTGTCCCATCATGGAGACACTGATTCTGAGTTTTTGATGTCATTTTATAGTCTTAACTGGAAGTGAGACAGCTTCGGTCTTAATTTCCTATTTCCCCTAGAGTTGTTGCCATGCAGCTTATTATTATGTTGGTAGTTATAATTATTAAGATTAATAGGATAGATTAGGTATAGATCAAGCCTGCTCTCTTTCTCTCCCCCCTGAACCCCCCACCCTCCCTTTTTGCCTCCCCAAGTGAGGCTAAAACCCACTTCACACAGTCCCAGTCCTCTGACATACCCAGAGACAGAGCACGTCCAAAGCAAAACAAGCCCCAATGCAGCGGCGTTTTAGGGTTAAAAGATAGAGATATCTATTACCAATATAGTCTTTAAAAAAGAAAAAGAAAAAAAAAAGAATTTGGCACTTAAAATATATATATAGTCTTCAGCAATTTTAGTGCATTAAGATGATGCACCCAGATAATAAACCCAGGTGATGGTGTTTAAAGATGTGTCCAAAATAAGCATAACAAGTCTTAATGCAGTAATAGCAATAACAATAAACCAAGGGTATGATATTGAACAGTCTTGTTTAGGGTAGAGATGAAGTAATTAGAAAAAAAGAGGAAAAAAAAAAGGAAAGAAAAAGTAATTAAGCACAATAAAACATAAACAGATAGCGCCCTAGTAATACTAAGTAATAATGAGAATATATGAGAACATATGCTGATAAAAACCCGTATTTTAAAACAAATAGATCAGACAGTAGATTATTAATCCTTGCTTTATCATTAACCGCTATGACTCACTATTATGTATCAGAATAGTCCCGGGATCAGCTTTCTTAATTCCTTTTCTGCTTCTTCCTTGCTAGCGAAGACATAGAAATGACCTTGCCATTCCACTTTAAGTTTTGCCGGATACAAGAGGCTGTATTTGATGCTGGTTCTCTTTTAATGGCAAGCTCTTTCTCTGCAAAGGATGTGTGTGCACGCGCAGCTTCAGCCAATGCACGAGCTTTGGTTACGGGACTGTGTCTTGAACTGGCCACGGAAACAGCGATTTTCATACCTTCTCCATGTCTGCAACAGTGGAGTTTGGGCTGTATAAATTGAACTGAGTGCTTTTGTAGCGAGCTACACACAAAGAAGGCTGCCGATTTCAGGCGATTCAGGAGAGGCTGAATGTGTATATCTCTCGCGTGTGTGTCTCTCTTAAGCGTGTGCCTGTGTGGGTGCGTGTGTCTCTCTCGCGCCTGTGTGTGTCTGTCTCGCATGCGCCTCTGTGTGTGTGTGTGTGGGTGCGTGTGTCTCTCTCGCCTGTGTGGGTGCGTGTGTCTCTCTCGCCTGTGTGGGTGTGTGTGTCTGTCTCGCACGCACCTCTGTGTGTGTTTGTGTATGTGTGTGTCTCTCTCTCTCGCCTGTGTGTGTGTCTGTCTCTCGCGCGCGCCTCTGTGTCTCTCTCTCTCTCTCTCTCTCTCTCTCTCTCGTAAAAACGTTTACTTTGTATATTCAGAAATTGGTTAATATTCCTTTATTAACTGTCTGTCTCCTGAGCTCTTATCAATACAAACAGCCTATGAAGCAAACAGCATTCTTGTTATAATTATTAGTCTTTGTTAATTTTTTATAGCTTTTCCTGGACAGATTTTCAATAGTATACATCCAACTAGAGGTGTAGAACTTCAAGGAATCTATAAGTAACTAAATTGTTTAATTTTATGGTTAAATGAAAAAGAAAATATACAGTAGTCTGTCTTTACTTAACATTTCAGTAAATAATTTGCTCTGGGAAAAAAAACTTTCTGGGGTCCCCCTTGTTACTTCCTTGGTAAACCCTTACTGTAATCTGGCTATGTTTACACAGCAAGACTGTCTTTTATTGGCTATTTCCATAATGCAATAAATTTTACTCAAAACATGGCTAAAGACCAAAAAGTGTCTATTAAATATGTAGGAACTATAAATATGATCCAGTTGGCCACTAATTAAGAATTTAACTGTGCTGCTCAATTAAACGTTTCATGTCCAAAATTTTCTACCACCAAAGTTGTAAAGATATTATATTAAATATAATATATTTTTATTTCTCTGCAGTAAGGTTTTGTATATTTTTATTATATTATTGTTTTTTAAACAAACTCTTGCTGTCAAAGTTTGTTTGTATTTGTAATCATGCGACATCCTCTGAATTTACCTTATTTTTCAAGATTTATGTACATTTTTGCTGGTATATATTTGACTTTAGATGTACGTTTCTATCAGTGTATTTTAAGTACTGCTTTGAGGTTTTTCTTAAAACTGAAATGTCTTGCAGCTAATTGTAGACTACACATCATCATTAAACTTTTCTTTGTGTGCAGTTTTATTGCTGCTTATAGAGAATGCACATTACACAAACTTTTCTGCATTGTCTGCAAAAATGTTTTCCCCGTACACTTGAATGGGATGTAATTATACACAGTTCTATTAGATGTCAGCAGCAGTATGCTAGGTTCTCTCATAAAGAGTATGTAAAGTATCTTAAACTGGGAATTTGCCAGTTCAGCTTCTTTTAATCTAAAATTACTTAGTGTTTTCTTATCTGTCAAATAAGTGAGCATGATTGTCCCTTTATCCTTTTAACTTTTTATACTTTAGTTGAATTCTTTCTGAGAACTTTGGAACAAATTTATATTCTCCAGTTTTAAAAGAAAAGATGTAAAATACTTATGTAACCTTTGTAGAGAGTGTAACATTTTGGACTTATATTATGAGCTGTAACGTCATGAACCCTAGTTTAATTTAACAGACCAGGAAAGCTTTTGTGTAAAGTCAGCAAGTTCTTGTTTTTGGTGAATCCTCCTGCAGAGCTCCCTGACCTATTTGCATATATCATAGCATTCTCTTAGGTAAAGAAAAATACTTTTTATCATTTTATTTTATTCTCTCTGATGGATAGCATCAACTTTAGAATCTGAATGGTACTTTGCAGTTTATCTTTGATGGAAAGAGGCTGATGAATGAAGAGAATGAGAGAGAGAAGAGGTTGGATGATGTGAAGATAGTGAATCAGGAAGTGCAACGGATTAGCAAGGAGGAAGTAAGAACAGCTATGAAGAGGATGAAAAATGGAAAGGCCGTTGGTCCAGATGACATACCTATGGAAGCATGGAGGTGTTTAGGAGAGATGGCAGTGGTGTTTTTAACCAAATTGTTTAATGGAATCTTAGAAAGTGAGAGGATGCCTGAGGTGTGGAGAAGTGTACTGGTGCCAATATTTAAGAATAAGGGGGATGTGCATGTCTGCAGTAACTACAGGGGAATAAAATTGATAAGCCACAGCATGAAGTTATGAGAGAGTAGTAGAAGCTAGGTTAAGAAGTGAGGAGGTGATTAGTGAGCAGCAGTATGGTTTCATGCCAAGAAAGAGCACCACATGCAATATGCAATATTTGCTCTGAGGGTGTTGATGGAGAAGTTTAGAGAAAGCCAGAAGGAATTGCATTGCGTATGCATATGACAGGGTGGAATGGTGAGGATGCAGGGAGTAGAGCTGCCGAAGGTGGATGAGTTTAAATATTTGGGATCAACAGTACAGAATAATGGGGATTGTGGAAGAGTGGTGAAAAAGAGTGCAGGCAGGGTGGAATGGGTGGAGAAGAGTGTCCGGGGTGATTTGTGACAGATGGGTATCAGCAAGAGTAAAAGGGAAAGTCTACAGGACAGTAGTGAGACCAGCTATGTTATATGGGTTGGAGACGGTGGCACTGACCAGAAAGCAGGAGACAGAGCTGGAGGTGGCAGAGTTAAAGATGCTAAGATTTGTATTAGGCGTGATGAGGATGAGCAGGATTAGAAATGAGTACATTAGTGGGTCAGCTCAAGTTGGACGGTTGGGAGACAAAGTCAGAGAGGCGAGATTGCATTAGTTTGGACATAGTGAAGGTTTATGGATGTGGTGAGAGAGGATATGCAGGTGATGGGTGTAATAGAACAAGATGCAGAGGACAGAAAGATATGGAAGATGATGATCCGCTGTGGTGACCCCTAATGGGAGCAGCTGGAAAAAGAAGTTGCTACTGAAATGAGCTGTTTAGTAAATGAAGAGATGAGTGTACAGTATAATTGGCATAAAAGTCTGACACCAGTTAATTTTAAATCTGTGTTTATTATTTCTGTACATGTTGGAAGTTAGTTTTGTACTGTAAAAATTGCACACCTTTATTTAGACAGATTTTTAAAAGAGCAGCTAAACAATCAAGCATACATTTAAAAACTGCTTAATCCAATTCAGGCTGTAGAGGGTTGAAGCCTATCCAGATTGCACTGGGCACAAGAAAAGAAACAGCCTCTGAGCAGGATGCCAATTAATCACAAGCCCACTAATTCATGCACCCACAAGCACTCTCAGACAAGGCCATTAAAGTATCACCAGTTAGTTTAAGCAGCATATTTTTGCGAATGTGGGAAGAAACTGCTTTAACTTAAACAAAAAAAAAAAAAAAATTTGTGTCAAGGTTAGGGGCAGTGAGACTTGAGTAGCCCATGCATAAGAACGGCAAATCATTTATGGGCAGAGCAAGTAATAGATGTATAGACGGGCACAAAATGACAGAGACAGCATCTGAGATTAGGAATAATATATACATTATCTAAACCTGTTTTATTTAGAGTAGAATTCGCAGGAAACAAGGAGCCTACCCCAGCAGGCTTGGATGCATGTTAGGAAAAATCCCAGGCATATGCAATATGTATGAAATAATAACAATATTTTGAGAGAGACAGAAAAATTGAAAAAAGGTGGGCAAATATTTTAAGACATAATTCTGCTACTGGATTATTTTCACAATATCAGATATTTTGAGCTTCGAATATAAACTAAAAAAGATAAATTAATAAATATAGAATACAAAAACACATTAGTATTTTTTAGTTTTTCACCAGTTGGCAGACTCTCTTCGCCTACCTACCTGTGGTTCAGTAGAGACATTGCCAACTCTGGAATTTTACAAGGTTTGTATCGCTTTGTTGTTAAATGACTTTTTGAAAGCAAAAGAGATTATTCTGTAACATTATGCTGATCTTGTATGATGACCTAGTCAGTCTCGCAATCAGTGCCATTTTATTTTCAAAAAGGATTTCTCCTGTGTGAAGTGGCAACTGAATTATTGTCAACCGAAAGCAGGCACCTGAGAAATAAACTGAACTGTTACTCACTTGCGATTTTTTTCTGTCCATACGGTCAAGGTTTTGTTGACCAACACATTCTAATTTCAGGTGTTTGAATTATATCTTGATATACAACAAGCGAAAAGAAAGGAGGCACAGTAAATCACTTTCTTTCTCGCATGCTTTAGGCACCAGTATTCAGCTTGTTCTGTTACCGCAAATGCTTTGTGAACAACCGCCCTCCTTCACTAACTGCCAATTTCATCCTGATACCTAATGGCAGTCAAGGTGCTGTTGTCTTGCCTGTAGAGCTCTGTGTGTTCCTCCATGGATATGCCTCCCCAGACCATCACTGACACACCACCAAACTGGTCATGCTGAACGATTTTACAGGCAATATTACATTCTCCACTCTTCTCCAGACCCTTTTCACGTCTGTCATATTTGCTCAGGTTGAACCTGCTCTCATCTGTGAAAAGCACAGGGTGACAGTGGTGGATCTGCCAATTCTGGTATTCTATGGCAAATGCCAATCGAGCTCCACGGTGCCGGGCAGTGAGCACAGGGCCCACTAGAGGACATCGGGCCCTCAGACCACCCTCATGAAGTCTGTTTCTGATTGTTTTGTCAGAAACATGCACATCAGTGGCCTGCTGGAAGTCATTTTGTAGGGCTCTGGTAGTGCTCATCCTGTTCCTCCTTGCTGAAAGGAGCAGATACCGGTCCTGCTGATGGGTGAAGGAACTTCTACGGCCTTGTCCAGCTCTCCTAGAGTAACTGCCTTTCTCCTGGAATCTCCTCCATGCTGTTGAAACTGTGCTGGGAGGCACTGCAAACCTTCTGGCAGTGGCACATACAGGTTTTAATAAAAAAAAAAAAAAAAAAGACTGAAAAGACTAAATTCACATTGCTCCCTTGCTTGCTAGGCTTATTTGCGGCTGATCTATCGCACGGTACTTCACAGACTTAAAAGTCCGAACAGCTCCTGTCAATTTTTGATTGATTGTTTGCCTTTCTCTCTGTCTGTCCTTCCCTGCTCCTGACATGTACTGCTTTGAAGAGGAAGATATGTTTGCATTCTTTTAATTGTGAGATGGAACTGTCATCTCCATCTTGTCAAGGAGCACGATTAAACTTTTAAAATGGAGGCTTTTTTGAATAAAGTTCCTGTCTCTACAACCTCCTGTGTTTCTGTGCAAATCTGTGACCCTAGTGTATAGTCACGCCTCTGACACTGACGTCCGAGGTTCGATCCCCGAGAGCGGGTGCAGTGAGTGTGTACGCCTGATGAGCCCAGAATTAGGGCGAAACGCGTGTTGCGTATTACTCAGTATTAAATGTATTATTTGACAATAAACTGTTCAACAATTCTATGATCTGCTTCTCACAACTGAAAGAGGGCACTGTGGCGGATGTTTGCTGACTTGCAGACCAACCGCAAGTATTACCTGGTAGGTAACCACCCATACAATCAGATTATGATTCAGACTACAGCTGGATGGATGGATGGGGAAACAGTCATGCAGTAGATCCACTGGCGGATTCTCTCTGGCAAAAATATAGCGTACTGTATCTAATGATAAAAAGTAACGATTCGAGTGTTGCCCAATGTATCGGAGTAAGAGTAGCGTTTCTTCTTCACAAATGTACTCAAGTAAAAGTAAAAAGTACTCCTAGAAGTATAATTTTTAAAAAAAGTTACTTAAGTAAATGTAACTCGTTACTACCCACATCTGTGTAATAAATGTGTGTGTGTGTGTGTGTGTATATATACTGTATATGTATATATATATATATATATATATATATATATATATATATGTATCTGTATATAAATCCCTCTCTTGTTTGCAATTATCATTGTCTTTGATTGAAAT
>JANRMT010062791.1:1640692-1666966 GCA_026402145.1 Polypterus bichir lapradei | reverse complement strand
ATTTCAATCAAAGACAATGATAATTGCAAACAAGAGAGGGATTTATAGTGGGTGGACAGAAAGTTGCATATACAGCAAAATGATGAAATGGAGGTGATGAAACAGAGGGAAGGCAGAAGTGAGGCCATCGGGAGTAGACTGGATGTGAAGTCATCTTGGAGCGTCGGAGTACTGGAAGCCGGAAGAGGCTTGTTTTTTGTTTGGATATTGAGCCGAGTTCTAAAAGATAAGTGTCACAATCTTCATCTTTTTTCCTGCTGAATAAGATGGAGAGGCATTAGCGTTCTGTGTCAGATCCCCTCGGTTGGTTGCCCCTATTGTTGCGTGTATGGCATTATGAAAAGCAGTAAAAAAGAAGAAATGTTTAGAAACACATTATTTAAGCTATTCCTTTGATGCTCGGCTAATCATGAAATTGACTATTTTTTTCTTTTTCAAAAGGTTTCCTTTCCTAATATTTCATTTTTATTGTGTAAAAATTGATAGATGATTTATTAATCCCAAGGGGAAATTCACCAAATATACAAGGTATATATGTCTGTATCTTCAGTCTTTAACATGTTTTGAGAACATTTCAAGAAATATCAAACATCACGTTTGGGGTTAAAATAATTGCAGTTTCAATTTAAGTCCATATTGCCCAATACTACCGTAATGCACTAAGGTTGATTTTTGTCTGGTAAGTTTTGCAAGATCTCGGAACTTATACTAGCAATAGGGGGTGGGTGTCCACTCATCCAATGAAAAATCAGTAAAAGTTCATTTTTAAGCTTATTTTGGCAATTCCATACCCTCCCATCTTATTCAGATGTTCACTCCAGAATGTCTATATTTTTAATGCCACAGACTGCTAGGCTGTATTTGCTTTGTAAAGACTAATGTTAGTACCTTATCTAGGCTAAAGTAAGTGATGCAGAGCAGCATTGGTACACTTCCATTAAAGTACACCAGATCAGTAACCGTTTTACTTGAAAAGAAATATTAGTAAAGTATAGAACAGGATTTAAAAATGTTTTCTTGTTTACATTTTTAAGTGTTCAAATGAAAGGAAGCGATCAACTCAAAGAGCATGGTATTATCAAAAATCGAGGCTTTTTTAAACAAAGTCTTTATAGCATCTCTGTATTAAGAAATTGTAAATAAACATAATTCAGACTCCACACATTCAGTACTGGGGTCCAGGATTTTATGTTCCAGAACAATTTGAGGCAGCAGCAGAAGTCACTATAACACCATGTACCACAATCTATCTGAAACTTCAAATTTAGATTTTAGATTATTTTGTTGATGAATGATTAAAACAGGTTTATGTATTTACTTGTTTATTTTGCAGTTGTCGAAGGAAACAGTGGCGTACTGACGTACCAGCAACTAGTGTGGTCATCACATTCCACAATGAAGCACGATCTGCATTATTGCGCACAGTTGTTAGGTAAAGGTATTAAAATGAACAAGTCTAAATGTATGCAGCAAATAAAAATGAGAGCTATAAATCTTTATGTATAAATAATTGATATGTTCTTTAAGTAAAAAATGAAAGTATTTTAAGGATAAAATTTGAAATGATTAATAATTTTATTAAAATATAGGTATTGCTTGAACTGTTCATTCTCATCTCACAAATCACATAAATATAAAATTATTGAAAATGAAGTGCCTAACTGAAGATACAGTAATTTTATTTTTTGGTAGATTATAGGGATGTTAAAATTTTGACATACTACTCTTTATTTCTTTGCAATCACATTACATATTTATTTTTATAGTGTTTTAAAGAAAAGCCCTGCGCATTTGGTGAAAGAAATTATACTAGTTGATGACTACAGTGACAACCGTAAGTTTTACCAATCTTTCATCTGTCATTTATTTCATTGAAATGTTTGTACATAACATTACTGTTTGTATTCTACAGCTGAAGACGGAGCTTTACTGGCAAAGATCGAGAAAGTGCGGATTCTTAGGAATGATCGCAGAGAAGGTTAGTGTACCAAGTTCTGTATTATCAGAGCAACATTTACTGGACATTGGAGTTACTAATGTTTGCAGCTTTTACTTTTTTTTAATTAAACAGTTTTAGTTGGTGTGTATTTAATTAAATGTATGAAGGAATATGATACAGTTTATTTTGCGTACTGTTTTTAAAAACTTTGGTTTTTGCAGACAGACTGACTACCTAATATTTAAATAGGTAGAAAGACAGCACATAATTGTCCTGCCTTAAACACTATTCTTTAATAATATGATAATGTGGCAAAGCCCCTGCTTTAACCAAAATTACCATTTCAGTAAAGTGTGCAGACTCTACTACAGGTGCATCTCAAATTATAGTATCATTGAAAAGTTAATTAATCTCAGTAATTCAAAAAGTGAAACTCGTATATAGATTCACTACACAGAGAGTGATATATTTTAAGTGTTTATTTCTTTTCATTTTGCTGATTATGGCTTGTAGTTAATGAAAACCTAAAATGCAGTATCTCAGAAAATTTGAATATTGTAAAAAAGTTCAATATTGTAGACTCATAGTGTTACACCCCTAACGGTTAATTAACCCAAAACACCTGCACAGGTGTCCTGAGCCTTTAAATGGTCTCTCTGTCTGGTTCAGTAGGCCATGCAATTATGGAGAACACTGCTGACTTGACAGTTGTCCAGAAGACAGTCATTGACACCCTTCACAAGGAGGGTAAGCCACAGAGGTCATTGCTAAAGAACCTGGCTGTTCACAGAGTGCTGTATCCAAGCATATTAACGGAAAGTTGAGTGGAAAGAAAAAATGAAGCAGGAAAAGGTGCACAAGCAACAGGGATAATAACCACAGATTGAGAGGATTGTGAAGCACATTCCATTCAAGAATTTGGGGAGATTCACAAGGAATGGACTGCGGCTAGAGTTGGTGCTTCAAGAGCCACCACACACAGACATGTCCAGGACATGGGCTGCAACTGTCACATTCCTTGTGTCAATCCACTCCTGAACCAGTGACAATGCCAGAAACGTTGGCCAGCAAACTCGCCTGACCTAAACCCCACAGAGAATCCATGGGGTATTGTCAAGAGGAAGATGAGAGACACTAGACCCAACAATGCAGACCAGCTGATGGCCAGTATTAAAGCATCCTGGGTTTCCATAACACCTCGGCAGTGCCACAGGCTGATCGCCTCTATGCTACGCTGCATTGATGCAGTAATTCATGCAGAAGGAGCCCTACCCAAGTGTTGAGTGCATACATGGTTATACTTTTCAGTAGGCCAACATTTCTGTAATAAAAATAATTTTTTTTTATTGGTCTTATGTAATATTCTAATTTTCTGAGATACTGAATTTTGAGTTTTCATTACCTGTAAGCCATAGTCAGCAAATTGTAAAGAAATAAACGCTTGAAATATACTGTATCACTCTGTATGTAATGAATCTATATAATATGTTTCACTTTTTGAATTGAATTGCTGAAGTAAATTAACTTTTTGATGATAACAGGTAGTCCCCAGGTTACGGACATCCGACCTACGACTTGCGAACGAGGACGCAGCTGTGACGCATGCGCCTCAGTAACTGTTGCTCCGTCATCGTCGGCCTGGGGATGCTGCAAGCAGTGGCTGGAGGGGGGTGATTTCGCTGCTTGCGCAGTGTAGTGTCCCTCAGTCGGTTCCCGGCAGCAAGCGATAACTCGTGGTTCATAGTCACCGGGCCCACAGGTATCGCTCGTGTGCAGAATGATGGTTCGCTGCCCGCCCACTACGCCGCCGCAGCTACAGCTCCTGACTGGACGCAGGCTGGATGGAGCAGAGGGGGGGGTGTTTCACTGCCCGCCTAGCACACACGACTGGTAATGCTGCAAGTGGTGACCCAGTTGTGGCTGAACGGAGACCATTGAGGGTGAACTAGGCGGTGGGGGTCGCATTGTAGTGTGTCTCGGGTGGCTGCCTGTTGAATTGGGGTTGGGCGATTCACTACCTGCCTTTGGCCGCACAGTGTTCGTTCTCGGTGGACAGACACTGCAGGCAGCATACTGTAGTGGAGGTGACTGTGTGGTGGGCGAGTGATGAACCCCCCCTCGCCGGCCCCAGTCATTCTCAATAGCAAGCCTGCTTGTACTGTTATACACATAGCAGGAAGTTGTCTCTTGTCAGTACATCAGACGTGTTGATGGGTGCCTTCCTGCTGTGATAGCATATATAGCTCTGTGCAGAAGAGCGCTCTGCAGAAGAGCTCATCTTAACCTTTTGTCTTCACCCTTCAAGATTGTCTCTGAAACACAAATCTGATGCAAGTGCTGGTGATACAGTAAAGAAGAGAAAAATCATCACCATTGAAAATAAGTAGAAATAATAAAAAGGTCAGAGAGAGGTGAAACTCCATTCATTGGCAGAGCACTTGGTTACAGTCGGTCAACAATTGCATATTCCGACTTACATACAAATTCAACTTAAGTACAAACCTACAGTCCCTATCTCGTACATAACCTGGGGACTGCCTGTATTCTAATTTATTGAGATGCATCTTTATATACCCATGCTACAGTCATCTTTCAATCAGGCCGCACAATAATTGTTTCAGTTATTCATCTTACATGACTTGAATATCGATGCTACTTAAATCTAAATGTTTATTTAGTTGTACAAGTGTGTATTGCAATTCCATTGTAAGAAAATTTTGGATTGTGGTGCATCAATGTATCCAGCAGGGGTCACACTCTCCCTGGAACTAGTTGCTTTAGAGATTGCAGCCTTTTACTGATCCAATGTTATATGTTTCACTAGTGATATGGCGGTTATTCTAAAAGGAAGAGAGTCAGTAGCACTAAAAGAGGATTAAACTTCAGTTTAATATCTGCTTAACACTCATAATAATATCAGTACTCCATACTGTGACTAAAATAGTTGCAAATGCAACCAAAAATAGGCTTTGGCAATTATCATTTCTGCTTAGTTTGCCATTGGCTAATGGAATCATTGAAGCGTTAAACTAATTTAAATCTATACTAATAAAAGGCAAAGCCCTCACTGACTGACTCGCTGACTCATCATGCCTAAGACGAATACGATATTCGCGAGATACAAGTTTAGTGAGAAGACGCAATCTTTTGATCACTTTGTAACGGAGTTGAAATTGCTGGTGAAGGACTGTGCTTAGGCAAATGAAGATGAGATGGTCAGGGATAGAATAGTGTTTGGCACAAACTCGGCAAAAGTGCGAGAGAAACTTTTAAGTGCCGGTTCTGAACTAACATTAAATAAAACTGTGGACATCGCAAGATCGCATGAGATAGCACAAGCACAGCTGAGAACCTTCGATGCATGTACTCGGAGCGGCTCACATGAACTGACTGTGAATGCAGTACGCACACAAAAAGCAAAAGGTCCAAAGAGTGCTGAACAAAAAACGCATTACACAATTGAGAAGGCAGCAAAAGAATATGAAGCGTGTGACGCACACAAGCATATTCATAAGTGCAGGTACTTCGGAAGCAAAGCACACGGTGGAAAAAGTCAGTGTCCAGCTAAAGGATGACAGTGTAAAAAATGTGGTAAATTGAACCACTTCGCTAAAGTTTGCAGGACTGGGAAAGGTAAACCTGTGCATGCAGTATGTGATGTCCCAGATAAAGAGGAAGACGCGCTGTTTATTGATGCAGTAAGAAAAGAACAGCCCTCTGAATCTGAACAAGCCTTTGTAGACATATCAATAGGAAAGCAAGGTGTAAAGCTTAAGTTTAAATTAAGTTCATAGACACGCTGCCGCTAAATATTCGCAGGCAAATCCACAACTTAATACCGGGAATGCCTGTTAAACATCTTAGATTCACGAGTACCGATCTGGGTAGTGAACACTTCGATGAATGAAACCTGTTATCTTTACACCGGTTGACAAACACGGAATATAACTTGAACACAACACATCCTACAAATACGAACCTGATTGAAAGAAATAATGATAACCAAATCCTTGATGACAGCGACACTCATAACAGTCACAAAACAATTATATTGACAATCATGTTACGTTATTTTTAAAATGTTTTCTTTTTCATAACTTTTTTAACACACTACTTCTCTGCTGCGAAGCATGGGTGTTTTGCTAGTAATAATAATAAAGGATGCAAAAGAAAATGAATATCATTGAGCTGATGTGCCATTAACATATGTGCAGCATATGTGGGTGGAGTTGCCAAAAATTGTACTCAAGTAAGAGTAGCGTTACTTCAAAATAATATTACTCAAGTAGAAGTAAAAAGTAGTCATCCAAAAAATTACTCGAGTAAAAAACTATTTGGTGAAAAGACTACTCAAGTACTGAGTAACTGCCTGATCATAATAAATGATTAGTTTTTAGAAATGTTGTAATAAGACAGACAAAAATATAAAATGTGCAAATTCTGCTATTTCCAAATAATAAAATATAAAATGAGTAAAAATAAATAACATCTGTACAAAATAAAGATGCACAAATAACAAAGTTCCAAATATCAGTTTTTCACGACAAAGCTTTTGAAGCCAATACTTACAGTGCAAACTACTTACAGTGACAAGATATATTGTACACTTACAGTATAATACTGCATATTCACTTGCCCTCCAAATAGCAAAGCTGATAGAAAATAACATTAGAACAAGGCAGTTTGTGCACGTACAAGAAGTCTCACTTTACCTTGACTGTCTGTGTCTGTGCATGTTTGGTTAAAACGTGCTTCTTGTTCACTCAGTGAAGTGATGGTTAAGCTTCAGCAGGAGTTGGCTCTCGTTTTTCATGTATTCTTTCTTTCCCTGTCCGCTGTCTGTGAGGAGTTTGTGCCACTATGCCGTCACCATAGACATATATAGGTAGATGGGTTGCCCAGTCGACACGATACATCAGCGCATCCACTATATTGCGAGTGGCAAAGGTGCCATTTAAACTAATACAGGTAGACTTGGAAACCGGGTTTTCTGATGGAAAAAACAATAACGTTTAAAACAGTATCGTTTACATACAACAGATTTTGGTGAATCGTTTAAATGCAATTATTTATATCCATTTATACACTAATAATGTCAATTATTAAATAATAATAATATAATTAGTTTGCCGGAAGTCTTACTGACAAAAGAGCTTCATTGCTCAGATTTTCGCAATATTCTACATCTTGTTCAGTTCATGCTTGTTCTACCTTTTTCAGCAGCTCAATGTGAACGTGGCTTTTCAGAATAACATCAAATGTGTGAAACTCATTCAGTGTCTCAGCCTTGGAGGATTTAGTCACAATGGGCACAGAAGGCCCATCACTTGAGCAGTTTACTGAGTCCTGTGTCAAATGCTGGCTCACTTCAATTAAGAAGAAAAGAACACCAAATTACACCAGATAGCCCCTTGACACTGACATTCTGATGGTCAATGAGACACACTCAAAGCCTTTGGAAAATAGAGTGTTCTTAATGAATTTACATAGTTAGAAAATTTCCCAAATTACCACAACAGACATAAAAACACAAGGGAAGGATGCATTGCACAAGAGAAGGAAAATAATTAGGTTAGAAAGTTATGAGATGTGTAAAATATTAAACTTTCAATTTAATTATTTGGCACCTAGATCAAAGCTATTGGCTCCAATTTTTTTTTTCTTTTAGGAGCCACTGGCTCCTTGAGATGAATATTTGTCTGGCGCGCTGAATATAGTTGAAGGAGAACTGTACTTGTGAAAGCATGATGCAGTCGGAGGTTCCTGCAATCAGTGCTTGTCCAACTTCAAGACAGAAAGACCGCAGGAAGACATTTTATCCCAGGCATGGGTAGGGACAATGCCTTCTATCCGTCTGTAGGTGAGGCCTAATGTTCAGGGCAATGTCTGAATTTTTTTATGCATTTCTGTACAGTACAAATACCTGATACTTAAGTATGCAATCTCTAAATATGGATGCACTTTTGTGCTGACATAACACACAGAGAAAAGCACACAATTACTTCCAGACCATGAATTGACCATAGCTTGTCTGAGCTGTGACCACTTGTTTGTTGTTCATCTTTTTTTGACAGGTTGCTTGCCTGACAATATCAGTTTCTTTCTCTGTCAGCTTCCTTTTCTAGTTTCTGCTGTTCATGGCTTTAAGGCCAGTTTTATACCTCACAGGACGCAGTGCTTGCGTTTTACTGTTTATATTTGCACATGTACTTTATGTAAATTTGGAAGAATCCACCAGGTGGCAGTGCGAGATGTTACCACGGTAAGAACAGGTTCGGCTTTGCTGTGTTGTTAATTGCCTGGGACACCCATTATATTCTGATGACACCTTGCTGCAATATCACTGAAAAGGATGCTTAATGATTAAATCCATCAATCCAAGGATGTGCCCATTCCAGCTAGCATTGGGCACATGGCAGAAACAAACCCTGGACAGGGCAACAGCTCATCGCAAGGTGAATACAAGCACTCGCATGCACACTGGCGTCATTTTAGTGTCACCAAATCTGCATATCTTTGGAAGGAAACCGGAGCACACTGTGGAAACCCAGTAGGAAAACATGCAATCACCAGGCAGGGAATACCAGTGAAGTGACTCCCTGCGAGACAGAAACACTTACCACTCCACCTCCGTGTCACCCCCATGTGTGTAATTATTAACAATATTCATTATTTAAATGAAATTAACAATTTCTCTGTAAAATGTAACATACATACTTTAATGCATTTCATCACGAAAGTGATATCAAGTATAAATCTAAGGATTCTAAACGGCTGCTGATCCTAATGTGATGTGGGAGACCACCTGTGACGAGACCCAGAAGGTTGCTGAGGGTTGTGTTGGTGTTACCGGTGTTCCCAGAAGGAGCTGTTTCATCTTGCAGGGCACCCTAGATATCATCGAGAGGAGTCACAGCACACGGCTCAATGGCAACTCTGGTCAGTACCGGGAACTGAGAAGGACAGCTGTGAGGGCTCAGAGGAAAGATAAAGAGGCTTTTGTTAGAGGAATCTGTGAGCAAGTGTCATGCCATCTGTAGTCTAGCGACCCATGTCCTGCTTACAGAGGAATTGAAGCATTACGCACATCTGAATCTGTTCCTTGGAGAGTCTCAGTCAGGGCGACTGATGGAACGGTCTTTACGGATAACACTGTAGTTGTGACCCGCTGGGCTTAATTTGAGCAGTTGTTCAAAGCGGATCCTCCGGCTAGGACACTGGATATCTCTGGGTCCACGGTTCTTGAGGCTGATCCTCCAATTAGCTGTGAACCAGCCAATCTCACTGAGATTGCACAGGTAGTGAACCAGGTGAGGCGGGGAAAGTCTGAAGGGATCTGTGGTATCCAGGGTGAACTTCTCCAGGCTGGTGGTAAGGCTGTCCTCCTGGCATTGCAAGCAATCTTTGCTTCCATTTGGGAGACTGGCATCATCCCAACTGACTAGAAAATGGGACTTGTTGTCCCTAACTAGAAAGGGAAGGGTGACTGCCTGGATTGCAGCAACTACAGGGGGATAACGCTGCTCTCGGTGCCGGGTAAGGTCCTTGCTAGGGTCGTCCTCAATAGGATCCGTGATCACTTGCTCACCTACCAGCGACCGGAGCAGTCTGGTTTTATGCCTAAGAAATTTACCTTTGACCACATTCTGGCACTGAGGGTTCTCATGGAGCGCAAACGTGAATATCAGCAGAGTTTCTTTACAGCCTTTGTCAATTTTCGCAAAGTGTTTGACTCAGTTGATCGAGCTGCCCTGTGGGACATCCTGAGGGTTCACAGGATCCCCTCGAGATTGCTTGATATCATGGCTGGCCTGTACACTGGTACTGTGAGTTTCAACTTCAACTTTATTTATATAGCACATTTAAAACAACATCGGAATGCTGTGGCCAAAGTGCTTTACAATAGTAGAATTGAAGAAAAGCATATAATTAACATGAATAACATAAATAGTAATAAAATAAATGAAACATAAATAAAATAATAAATAGAAGTAATGTTACATAATCGCAATGAGGAAACCATCAGTATTACTGAAGGTCACGGAATGCAAGTGAATAGAAATGAGTCTTTAATCTCGTTTCGAAAAATTCAATTGTAGGCGACTCCTTTATGTAATGAGGTAAAGAGTTCCACAGGCGAGGAGCAGCAGCTGCAAAAGCCCTTTTCCCCCTTAATTTTACACTTGGTATGAGGGACAACAAGAGACAACTGACCAGAAGATCTAAGCACTCTGGATGACTGGTGTAAAACACATAATTCAGATAAATAGGCAGGAGCAAGCCCATGTAAAGATTTAAAAACTAGCAACAAGATTTTAAAATCAATTTGAAAACTGACAGGCAGCCAGTGTAAAGAAGCTATTATTGGAGAAACTGAGTCATACTTTCTTGCCCCAACCAGAATGTGAGCGGCAGCATTCTGGACCAATTGTAACCTGTGTATCATGGATTTGCTAATCCTAGAATACAGCGAGATGCAGTAATCAAGGTGAAAAAAGATAAAAGCATGAGTAGCTTTCTCAAGATCCCTAGAAGATAAAAAAGGCTTGATCTTACCTAATAGATGAAGCTGGAAAAAGCAACTCTTGACTACAGAATTTACTTTGTTTCTCAAAAAAGAGGTTGCTGTCAAAGATAACACCTTGATTGCGGACTTGAGGTTTGCAAAAGACAGAGAGAGCCGAGAAGTCCAAGACCAATTTGGGCTTTAGCTGGTGGACCCACTATAAGCACCTCAGTTTTATTTTGATTCAGATCAAGAAAATTATTAGCCATCCAGGATCTTAGTTCAGAAAGACAGTAGTGTAGTTGGTTTATTGCAGATGGGAATATAAACCTGTGTATCATCAGCATAGCAGTGAAGAGAAATGTTAAATTTCCTAAAAATAGCTCCAATAGGGTGAAGATATTTAGAGAACTAGCAGAATACCCGTGCTTCGCAGCAGAGAAGTAGTGTGTTAAAGAAGTTCTGAAAAAGAAAAGGAAAAATTTTAAAAATAAATAAATAAATGTTTTGTCATTGATATGAGTGTTGTCATATCTCTCTCTCTCTCTCTCTCTCTCTCTCTCTCTATATATATATATATATATATATATATATATATATACACACATACATACAGTGGCTTGCAAAAGTATTCAGCCCCCTTGAACTTTTCCACATGTTGTCACATTACAGCCACAAACATGAATCAATTTCATTGGAATTCCACGTGAAAGACCAATACAAAGTGGTGTACACTTGAGAAGTGGAACGAAAATCATACATGATTCCAAACATTTTTTACAAATAAATAACTGCAAAGTGGGGTGTGCGTAATTATTCAGCCCCCTTTGGTCTGAGTGCAGTCAGTTGCCCATAGACATTGCCTGATGAGTGCTAATGACTAAATAGAGTGCACCTGTTTGTAATCTAATGTCAGTACAAATACAGCTGCTCTGCGACGGCCTCAGAGGTTGTCTAAGAGAATATTGGGAGCAACAACACCATGAAGTCCAAAGAACACACCAGACAGGTCAGGGATAAAGTTATTGAGAAATTTAAAGCAGGCTTAGGCTACAAAAAGATTTCCAAAGCCTTGAACATCCCACGGAGCACTGTTCAAGCGATCATTCAGAAATGGAAGGAGTATGGCACAACTGTAAACCTACCAAGACAAGGCCGTCCACCTAAACTCACAGGCTGAACAAAGAGAGTGCTGATCAGAAATGCAGCCAAGAGGCCCATGGTGACTCTGGACGAGCTGCAGAGATCTACAGCTCAGGTGGGGGAATCTGTCCATAGGACAACTATTAATCGTGCACTGCACAAAGTTGGCCTTTACGGAAGAGTGGCAAGAAGAAAGCCATTGTTAACAGAAAACCATAAGAAGTCCCGTTTGCAGTTTGCCACAAGCCATGTGGGGGACACAGCAAACATGTGGAAGAAGGTGCTCTGGTCAGATGAGACCAAAATAGAACTTTTTGGCCAAAATGCAAAACGCTATGTGTGGCAGAAAACTAACACTGCACATCACTCTGAACACACCATCCCCACTGTCAAATATGGTGGTGGCAGCATCATGCTCTGGGGGTGCTTCTCTTCAGCAGGGACAGGGAAGCGGGTCAGAGTTGATGGGAAGATGGATGGAGCCAAATACAGGGCAATCTTGGAAGAAAACCTCTTGGAGTCTGCAAAAGACTTGAGACTGGGGTGGAGGTTCACCTTCCAGCAGTACAACGACCCTAAACATAAAGCCATGGCAACACTGAAATGGTTTAAAACAAAACATATCCATGTGTTAGAATGGCCCAGTCAAAGTCCAGATCTAAATCCAATCGAGAATCTGTGGCAAGATCTGAAAACTGCTGTTCACAAACGCTGTCCATCTAATCTGACTGAGCTGGAGCTGTTTTGCAAAGAAGAATGGGCAAGGATTTCAGTCTCTAGATGTGCAAAGCTGGTAGAGACATACCCTAAAAGAGTGGCAGCTGTAATTGCAGCAAAAGGTGGTTCTACAAAGTATTGACTCAGGGGGCTGAATAATTACGCACACCCCACTTTTCAGTTATTTATTTGTAAAAAATGTTTGGAATCATGTATGATTTTCGTTCCACTTCTCACGTGTACACCACTTTGTATTTGTCTTTCACGTGGAATTCCAATAAAATTGATTCATGTTTGTGGCTGTAATGTGATAAAATGTGGAAAAGTTCAAGGGGGCGAATACTTTTGCAAGCCACTGTATATGTATGTGTATATATATACTCAGCAAGAAAAGAACCGTCCCTTTTTCAGGACTGTGTATTTCAACAATAATGTTTTAAAAATCCAAATAACTTTACAGATCTTCATTGTAAATTGTTTAAACAATGTTTTCCATGCATGTTCAATTAACCATAATCAATTAATTAACATGCACCTGTGGAATGGTCGTTAAGACCTTAACAGCTTACAGAAAGTAGGCATTTAAGGTCACAGTTCTAAAAACGCAGGACACTAAAGAGACTTGTCTACCGACTGTGAAAAACACCCAAAGAAAGATGCCCAGGGTCCCTGCTCATGTGCGTGAACGTGCATTAGGCATGCTGCAGGGAGGCATGAGGACTGCTGATGTGGCTAGGGCAATAAATTGCCATGTCCACACTGTGAGACGCCTAAGACAGTGCTACAGGGAGACAGGAAGGACAGCTGATCATCCTCGCAGTGGAAGACCACGTGTAACAACACCTGCACAGGATCGGTACATCCAAATATCACAACTGCGTGACAGGTACAGGATGGCCACAACAACTGCCCGAGTCACACCAGGAACACACAATCCCTCCATCAGTGCTCAGACTGTCCGCAATAGGCTGAGAGAGGCTGGACTGAGGGCTTGCAGGCCTGTTGTAAGGCAGGTCCTTACCAGACATCACCAGCAACAACGCCGCCTATGGGCACAAACCCACCTTCGCTGGACCAGACAGGAGTGGCAAAAAGTGCGTGAGTTTCTGCATGACAGCAATGTCAGTGTTCTGCCATGGCCAGCGAAGAGCCCAGATCTCAATCCCATTGAGCACGTCTGGGACCTGTTGGATCGCAGGGTGAGGGCTAGGGCCATTCCCCCCAGAAATGTCCAGGAACTTGCAGGTGCCTTGGTGGAAGAGTGGGGTAACATCTCACAGCAAGAACTGACAAATCTGGTCCAGTCCATGAGGAGGAGATGCACTGCAGTACTTCAAGCAGCTGGTGGCCACACCAGATACTGACTGGTACTTTTGATTTTGAGCCTCCCTTCATTCAGGGACACATTGTGAAACATTTTTAGTTTATGTCTGTTTTAGTTTATGGTGTTGACTCTTTTAGTGTTCATACAAATATTTACACATTAAGTCTACTGAAAGTAAAAACAGTTGAATGTCAGGGGACGTTTCTTTTTTTGCTGAGTGTATATATATATATATATATATATATATATAATATATATAATATATATAATATGTGTGTACATATATACACACACATATATACTATGGTGTGCCAAACAGGCAAATACATTGATTTTCTGAATATATAAAGTCAGCGTCGGTATATATAAAGTCAAAATCTGAATATATGAAGTCAGCGTCGGAATTTATAAAGTCATTCCTGATTATATAAAGTCAACATCGGAGTATATAAACTCATAACCCGTGGGCATGACAAACGCCAGCGGCAGCCTGTCTATGAACTTAATTTAAACTTTAGGTTTACACCGTGCTTTGTTTCCAAAGTAGCAGCACTCATGAATATGGTTGTATATGTCACTCGCTTGCTTCTTATTGTTTCGCTGCCTTCTCAATTATATAATTCATGTTTTCTTCAGCTCTTTTTGGAGCTCTTCCTTGTTTTCTACGTAGTTACATACTGCGTTGACAGTCGGTTCACGTGATTACGTGGGAGGCATGATGATGTCACACGAAACTCTGCCCCCCCCACGGCTTTCGAGCTCAACTCCATTACAGTATATGGAGAAAAATAGCTTCCAGTTATGACCATTACGCGTAGAATTTCGAAATGAAACATGCCCAACTTTTGTAAGGAAGCTGTAAGGAATGAGCCTGCCAAATTTCAACCTTCTACATACACGGGAAGTTGGAGAATTAGTGATGAGTCAGTCAGTGAGTGAGTGAGTCAGTCAGTGAGTGAGTCAGTGAGGGCTTTGCCTTTCATTAGTATAGATAAGATAGGACCCAAAAAGGATCCCTGAGGAACACCACATTTAAGAGGAGCAGTAGACGAAAAAGAGGAATTTAAAGTCACTGAAAAGTGTCTACTAATTAGATATGACCTGAACCAGTTAAGAGCAGCCCCTTTAAGCCCAACAAGATGTTCAAGCCGCAACAGTAATATCTCGTAGTCAATAGTATCAAAGGCAGCGGTCAGGTCCAGGAGGACAATGACTGCAGCTCCACCTGAGTCCGTAATAATAGAGATGTCATTGAATACTTTAAGGAGGGCCATCTCAACACCATCATAACGCCTAAAGCCAGATTGGTAGATCTAAAATAAATTATTGGAGTTAAGGTGATCAACCAATTGATTATAAATATTTTTTTTTCTAATATTTTAGCCAGAAATGGCAATTGGGAAATCGGGCGAAAATTGGCTAAAACTCCAGGATCTAATTCTGTCTTTTTTAGACCAGGACACACTGCAGCATGTTTAAAAAATGAGGGCACAACCCCCGCAGTAATAGAATAATTAATAATGGTTAGTAAAGATGGGCCCAAAACATCAAATTCTTCCACTAAGAGGTGTGATGGTACAATATCCAGAGGACTGGGGGCTGGTTTAAGGGTGTCAATAATTCCTTTTAGCTGTGAAAGTGAGACAGGATCAAAATATTCGAATACAATACCATGATTAATAGTAGGAAGTTCATAGTCATTTGGAACAATACCACTGCGAATTTTATCAATTTTACTGACAAAGAATGAAAGAAATTGCTCATATGAAAGAACAGTGCTATTTAATCCCATCACAGAACGAGGGTGAGTGGCCACATTAATTGAATTAAATAAAATCCTAGGATTCTTTAGAATGACGGGAAACTAAATCAGCGAAGAAATCATGTTTAGATTTCTTAACTGCAACCTAGAAAATGAATATAGAAGTCCTAAAGGTCTGTTTAGAAACTATCGGGCCATTTCTTTTTCAATGCCGTTTCACAGTTCGACAGGTGCGGCGCAGTGATTACGTAGTTTCATTTAGCCAGGGAGCAGGTCTTACCTTATTACAGTGTGTCTTGAGCGGAGCAATTGAGTCTAACACCGTTTTACAAGAACAATTAAATTCTAAGACAGAATCATCGATACAATCATATTGGACATGCACATCAAGGCTAGAGAATATGGTTTTAAAATTGGATATAATAGACAAATTTAAAAAGCGAGAGCAGCGTGAAGCACAATTAGTAGTAGGGACATCTACAGTAATATTCAAATTCATCATTATAGAAACGTGATCAGTAAAAGAAACATTGCATTAATCAATATCATTATCTGAAATATCACGTTTAAGAACAAGATCAAGGATGTGAACGAGAGAGTGAGTTGGCATATTAATATGCTGGATAAAATCAAATGATTCCAATAGTGATAAAAAGTCGTTAACCAAAGGTTTCGATTGACAACAAACGTGAATGTTAAAATCACCAACAATAAGCACTTTGTCATGGGAGAGGGTGATATCAGCCAGGAGATCAGAGAATTCAGAAATGAATACATCATTTATTACAGTAGGTCTATAAACTACAGCAAACAACAAAGAAGGGGAGCTGCACACTTCAAAAAGTTGTAGTTCTAAGCTATTAAACGGACCCTTTGTAAGGCTCCGACACAAGAACATACTTTTAAAAACAGTGATAATGCCCCCACCCCGACGAATCAGACAAGGAGAGTTTAAAAATGAATAACCTGATGGTACCAAGTCAGTAAAACAAGAAGAGTTGCCATTTACAATCCAGGTTTCAGTGATGAAAAAGAAATCCAAATTATTTGAGATAATAAAGTCTTGCAGAATAAAAGTTTTTATTAGACACTGATCTCGCGTTCAAGAGAGCAGCCTTGATAGAAGTCGAAGAGCTCGCAGCGGGATGAGCACGGGTGAGCTAGCAATGATTAGCACCCTTTACTCCCCAAGAGCACACGAGGAAAAGTGATGCCACCTTGAAATGGAGAAATTAAATCCTGTGTCCAGCGCCCATGAACCAGGGATGGAGTCCTGTGCAGGAGAGGATGGGTCGTAGGCAACTCGCAGGCATCGGGAAACCAAGCTCTGGGACTTGAGTCGGTGTTGTTTAACAGCAATGCCGGCTCTTTTTCCACGTCGGCGGCGGGTGCGTTTGCGTCTCCATGAGGCATTCAGCTCACTGATACAGGTAAACACCGGCGTCCAGGTTCACATAATATCCCAACAGGAGATGAAAATTGAGAGTAAAGCAAGCAAGAAAATATGTTAAGTAAAGAATCATGATCGTAGGACAGTGGTCGTTGAGATAAACTAATGCAAAAAAACAAAGAGAAAACATAGATTAGCAAGATGATCAGACAGCCAGCCACACCAGTCGGTGCCATCTTCAAGTATCCTGGGGTTCGTCAGCGGTGTGTTCTTGCTCCTACTCTGTTCAATGCTTGTACGGACTGGGTGTTGGGCAAGGCCATGGGGTCCAGTGGCTGTGGGGCATCTGTTGGTGAATAAAGATTCACGGATCTTGACTTTTCTTACGATGTTGTGATCTTCACGGAGTCGATGGAGGCTCTGATTGGGGAGCTCGAGAGACTGAGCAAGGAGTCTTGAGTGTCTGGGCTTGCAAATGTCCTGGATGAAAACCAAGATCCAGGCCTTTAATGACCTCTTGGGCACAACCATCAGCATTATGTCTGTTTGCGGAGAGAGTGTTGACCTTGTTGAGAGGTTTACTTACCTTGGCAGTGATATTCATGTCTCTGGTGACTCTTTCTGTGAAATCAGTAGATGGATTGAGAGAGCATGGGGGGGGGGTCATGAGATCACTGGAAAGGGGTGTGTGGCGCTCCCGATATCTATGCAAAAGGACAAAGGTCCAAGTCTTCAGTCCTGGTGCTTCCTGTCTTGCTATATGTTTGCGAGACATGGACGCTATCCAGTGACCTGAGATGAAGACTAGACTCCTTTGGTACTGTGTCTCTCCGGAAAATCCTTGGGTACTGTTGGTTTGACTTTGTGTCGAATGGGCGGTTGCTCATGGAGCTCCGAATGAGGCACATTACCTGCATTGTGAGGGAGCGTCAGTTACGGCACTACCGCCATATGGCGTGTTTCCCCGAAGGAGATCCAGCTCGCAAGATCCTTATTGTTGGAGATCCGAGTGGCTGGATCAGGCAAAGGGGTCGCCCACGTAACACCTGGCTGCGGCAGATAGAGGGTCATTTCCAGAGGTTGGGACTGGACTGCGTGCCTGGGGGGTTGCAAACCGGGATCCCGAGTTGTTTTGCCATGTAGTGGGTGTGGCAACACACTGTACCAGTGCGTGTTTCCTGACATGACTTGATGAAAGTGATATCTATACTAATAAACAGCAAAACCCTCACTCACTCACTCACTCACTCACTCACTCACTCACTCACTGACTGACTGACTGACCGACTGACTGACTCATCACTAATTCTCCAACTTCCCGTGTAGGTAGAAGGCTGAAATTTGGCAGGCTTATTCCTTACAGCTTCCTTACAAAAGTTGGGCAGGTTTCATTTCGAAATTCTACGCGTAATGGTCATAACTGGAAGCTGTTTTTCTCCATTTACTGTAATGGAGATGAGCGTGAAACCCGTGGGGGCGGAGTTTCGTGTGACATCATCACGCCTCCCACGTAATCACGCAGTAGGTAGAAAACCAGGAAGAGGCCCAAAAAGCACTGAAGAAAACATGCATTATATAATTGAGAAGGCAGCGAAACAATAAGAAGCGAGCGAGTGACATATACAACCATATTCATGAGTTCTGCTACTTCGGAAACAAAGCACGATGTAAACCTAAACTTTAAATTAAGTTCATAGACAGGCTGCCGCTAGCGTTTGTAATTTAGTGCCTGCCCATATAAGGCCGTCCGTCAGCGGCAATCCAATAGAAACACTGCCACGGGTAAATATTCACGGGTGAAGGACTGTGCTTATGCAGAGGAAGATGAGATGGTCAGGGTGGTGTTTGGCACAAACTCAGCGAAACTGCGAGAGAAAGTTTTAAGTGCCGGGACTTAGGTAACATTAGATACAGCCATGGACATAGCACGACATGGCACCAGCACAGCTGGGAAACTTCGATGCATGTACACCGAGCGGCTCACGTGAACTGACGCAGTGCACAGACAAAAAGCAACAGTTCCAAAGAGCGCTGAACAAAAACCGAATTACACAATTGAAAAGGCAGCAAAAAAATATGAAGCGTCTGATACATACAAGCATATTATTCATAACTGCAGCTTCTGCAGAAACAAAGCACACGGTGGAAAAAGTGAATGTCCCGCTAAAGGAAGACAGTGTTAAAAAAAAAAACCCGTGCATGCAGTGTGTCAGGTCTCAGATAAAGAAGAAGACGAGCTGTTTATTGATGCAGTAAGAAACAAATCTTTTTCATAGCTTCTTTAACACACTACGTCTCCGCTGCGATACGCGGGTATATATATATATATGTATATATATATACCCTGATCTACATACTCGAATAATGAATACTTTATTCGCAATCAATGATTGTTTTGGTAAAGCCATACTCAGTGTATTCATTAGGTGAACGGTAAAAAAGTAAGAGCGAGGGGAGGGTGACTTATTGAGGCATGCAGGCAAAACCACAATAGCACGCGGGCTCGATGTACGAAAAAATATATCTTTTCAAGTTCTATTTAGTCCATATGTGTCAAACTCAAGGGCCACGGGCCACATCCGGCCCGTGGGTGTAATTATATCCGGCCCGCGAGATCATTTTATATACTGTATTATTGTTATTAATGGCCCGGGTATATGAAGCGCTGGTAACACAATAAACTACAGATCCCATAATGCAGCGCTTCAGCTGCCTTGCCGAACACTTACCGCATTAATCAAGTCTAGCTTTTGATGGTGCAAGTTATTGTGAAGCTAGCCCACACGATGCCGAAGAGAAAAGGTGATTCTGAACATAGAGCCTTTAAAAACCGATGGGAGGCTAAGTATATGTTTACTAACATTGCCGGTAAACCCGTGTGTCTCATTTGTGGAGCTAATGTGGGTGTAATTACAGAATTTAATCTAAGACGGCACAATGAGACAAAACATCAAGATAACCTGAAAGACCTGAATGCAATGCAGAAGATACAGAAAGCAGAAGAATTAAATAAGAATCTGACACTTCAGCGGACGTTTTTACCCGTGCACAATCACAAAGTGATTTCAAGTGAAGCTGCTTTTATGGGAGACACAAATGCACCAGTGCAACTTGCCCCACTTTCCCTGTTGCCAAGTAATGTTGAACCAAGTCGTCACTACGGTGTTCCCAAATACGCACTTTGCTGATAAACTGAGCGCACTGAGTTTGCACGGCGCTTTGGTGACTTTGAAGAACAAAAAAAGTCCGTCTACATGCGGCTCGAACCTTGTTCATGTTTGGTAGCACATATCTGTGTGAGAAGCTCTTCTCAGTGATGAAGACTAACAAAACAGCACACAGGAGTCGCCTCACTGATGAGCACCTGCAGTCCATCCTGAGAATCTCCACAACACAGAACCTCACACCAAACATAAACGAACTTGTTGCCAAAAAAGATGCCAGGCGTCCAGCTCTAAAATGACATATGAGCAAAGACAACTGAATGATTTGATTTGTTATTGCTGAAAGGAACACATTTTATTTATATTTCCAGGTTTTGTTATGCAGCATGTTCATATTTGAATTTGTATAATTTTGACAGCATATATTTTTATGCAGAGCAAAATCTTTTGGGATATTTAAAATCTAAGTTTATTTTTTATATAAAATTACATAAGAGTAAAGAAATTTGAATGTTTGTTCTTTTAACGTTTACTTTATTTCTAACTTGTATAATTTAGACAGGATATATTTTTATGGAGAGCAAAATATTATAAGTTGTTTAAGGTTTGAGTTGATTTATTCAGGAATAATATTCCTGTCTGTTTTTACCATTCCTACCAAAGATATTTCTGTCGACTAAATAAAAATTCCTTCTGTTTAAAATTTAAATAGAACTTGAACAAATACGATAGTTCATAATATCCACGCAGACTTGCACGTAAGAGCGGGAGTTATCCGTTTTAACAAGCAGCGTATTGCACTGATACGAAATAGCTGTGTGTGTATATATGTAGATATGTATGTATATGTATATATATGTTTATATATGTGTGTGTATGTGTGTATATATATATATATATATATATATATATATATATATGTATTTGTGTATATATATATATATATGTGTGTGTATGTATGTATGTGTGTATTTATATGTATGTGTATATATGTAGATATATATATATATATATGTATGTATATATGTGTGTGTGTGTATATATATATGTGTATATGTATAGATATGTATATATATATATATATGTTTATGTGTGTGTGTGTAAATATATGACAGCAACACTCATCACTCACAACAGTGACAAAACAATTACATTGACAATCATGTTACGTTATTTTCAAAATGTTTCCTTTTCTTTTTCATTGCTTCTTTAACACACTACTTCTCCGCTGCGAAGCGCGGGTATTTTGCTAGTCAAGTATAAATCTAACGATTCTAAATGTGCAGAGAGTTGGAATATCATACATTTAATGTGTTCTGTGTGGTGATCTATTGCTGTTTGCCGCTGCTTTCAGGTCCGGAGGAAGCCCTAGAAGCAGGTAGTGCTTAACAACTGGGATGATGTTCATAAAGGTCTGTTTTAATGATAAAACTACGAGGTTAAAGTGGACATTGTGAAATTAAACGCCTTTTCACCACGTCCTTAATTTTTTGTCTCTGTGGCTCAAATACAGTGCTGTACATTCTGTTGCTGTTGTGAAGTTGCAAAAAAAAAAAAGACTGCACAAAAGATGGTATGTGAGGCCTTTTAAAATGTATTGTGTCATTACGATGGGGAATATGTGACACTTGAATATAAAAACACCACGAATGCATTTGTATGTCGGCATTTTACTTCACCACTTAATACCATTCATCAAACATTAAAGCACGCATATTGATCCTGTAGGATCCTCAAAGCGACTTTCTGTCACATGTAGATGGTAAACAGAGACTCTGACATCACATTCCAACTTTTATCACACTGTGCCTCCCGGCTTTTTGCTGGTACTGCAACTTGCACATGTGTCGCATTAATTTCTGAGGACCTGCTCAGAGGAAACGTCAAATGAACGCTGGAAATGCGTGGCAGCCGTGATGTGTGTGCGTTCTGAGCGTGAAGTAAACGAGCCCTTAGGGTGAGTATCAGATACAGTGAACTTCACGTATCATGGTGACATACTTCAAACTTTTGGCTTCTCTCCACCCTTGTCACTGGATCTGTTAATAGTCCTTGAAGGGCTTATCCACAAAGCAAGATGTACTCAAAATCCCCCAACAATGTAGAATGCACCTCAAGAATGCTTGTAGAAAAGTGGGGTGTAATGCTGATCTAGCTCTTGTTTTATTTTTCTGTCAAGTAAAAAAAAATAAAATTATAAAATAGCGAAAACAATTACAATTACTAATAAGTAACATAATTGAATGGACAGTTACATTTAGCAAACTCTTAGTGGATGGTGAAACTTCTCACCAGTGGTTTGTGGAGATCTACTTTACTTCTGCCATGGTAACTACTTTTTCTTTATCAGTTTTGTATCTTATATTAGCTACTGTACTGTATAAGGTATGTAAATGTGGATAAGGCAGTGTGTCCATCCTTTGTCATATGATCCCTTTTTATTAGCTATAACACAAGACATATGCTACTGTAGCATTTCTGAATCTTTTTGGACAGCTGCTCCTAAATCTATAGGCCATTGACCATTAAAATCGGTCTGTACTACTATTGTATAATTTTTCAGATTGTGAAAAAATTGAAATATTTTCTGTCCACCTAAAATTCCCTATGGGATGCTCTATTCCTTCCACATTACATTTAAATATAATTTGTAATGAACAATTCACGACCTTGGACCCTTGAGCCCCCTTTTTTTTTTAACATTTTTAATTCACAGTGCCTACCTTGCTATACATTCTTTGTCCAATGCAGTGGTTTGTAGATTGAATCTTTGTTTTGGTGCCTTGTAGATCTCTCTGAAGCAGATTATTCATTTAGTGATGTGGCTGGTACTTGGACTAAACCGTGAGATTGCCTTTACAGAATGACGAAATGCATACATGGCAACTTTTTCAATTGGCAGAGGAGCATTTCACATTTTGCATCTGGTGTAGCAGTCAACCATGGGCAGCTGTCATCTCATTTTTTCACCTCGGAGGCATTTCAATGTTGGTCTGTGTTACAAGTCCATAAACAGTTTGCTTCCTTCCCTGATGTCTGCATAACTATATCATATCATCAGGTTTAATTTAGCTGAGTTTACAATCTTCTTTATTCTGCAATTCTCCTACTCTGGGTTAGTGAACTTTTTTTTTTTTTTTTTAACAGCTGTTATCAGGTATGTGCAGCAAACCAAAAGTCATTGGTACAGTCACTTTGAATCACCATAGAAGGCTACCATTTCTTTGCTGATTAAACACCACTGGGCTGGAGAGGTTTAAACTACCACTACAATTTAGTGGCCAAACTAAAGTACTTGGTATACTGATACAGTTGTTAAGGGTGAAAGGATAGACAAAATACATAACATAAAAAATATTTCATCAGTTTTTAATAGTGTATATAATGCGATATTGACCACTATTGATGGAACCTAGACCCTCCTTTCCCAGTCTCATGTAATACATCATGAATGACCACTAAATAAATTAATGTTGCAAGATGTTACATGTTTCATTCTTCTTTGTGCTATCAGTCCAAAATAAATTATGGGTGTGTTCATGTTACCAAGCAAAATCTTTAACCTTTTGACAAACTGGAGCATATCTCTCTTAGATATAAATTTCAGTTATTTAAGATAGCACAAAAACACAGTTTCTACCTTTTATTATACTACTACTATCCTATACTACTTTCTACTTGCCACTCCATTTTATAGATCAATGTTAAACTGCAGAATCTTTGCCCTATAGTACAAGCTTTCCTGATGTTTCCTGATTTGGTAATCTACACATATAAATGCATTATTACTGAGCATTCAACTTAAAATACCTTGTTGTGTCAACAAAAGCTTTTCATAAAATTAACCCCATAACGGTTACAAATGAACAGTTTTACAGTACATTTCATTATTACTGAAGTGCTTCTGTATAATCTGTTCTTTTTCAAAGTTTACTTTCTTGTACATCAAAATATATAAACTTTTTCTCTTATTATACTTTACATGAAGAATGGGGAAAGAAATCAGTAGAGCATAATATAGCAACATTCAGGGGACATCTACCTCCCTAGACATTGAACAAGATCCTTTAATCTTCTTCAGACCCCTATATCCGCAAACAGAAATACTATTCTTTCGTCTCATTCTCGTTTTCTTTCATGCTAGACTTAGTATTTTCAGTGCAACATTACTGCCTTCAGACATTTGTTCTAGGTCAGTTGTAACTGTAACTGGACAAAGCAACACTCGACATACTGGAAAGAAACAGCTTTCCATTAATCTTTACTATAACATGAAAAAGTTTCTGTTTTAGTTATGTGTTCAACATTTCTTTCCTTGCATTTTCTATCATCCTACATTTACCCAGATCATTGTAGACATGGAACACAGACACTGATAAGGTGGCCCGGCATTATGACCTTTTTCGTAAGCTTCAGGAATTCTAGTGTTAACATTATATACTGGATATATATTCTTGATGATTAATCAATATTCTTAACACTCTTTTGCTTAGGTTTGATGCGATCAAGAGTAAGAGGTGCTGATGCTGCTCAGGCAAAAGTTTTGACATTTCTGGACAGTCATTGTGAATGTAATGAACATTGGCTGGAGCCATTGCTTGAACGAGTAGCAGAGGTCAGTATGCATATTCAATGACAGTTATTTCATTTTCCTACTCATCCGATACTAGAGAAGTCACAGAAATGCTTTATCATTTTTTATTTGTTGTTTTGACTGTCTGGATTTATAATGAACTCATCACAATTTATAGCCAAACACTGATCAATTGTACTTTCTAGCTTTAATCCCTGGCAGTATATATTTATATATATATTTATATATCTATACTAATAAACGGCAAAGCCCTCACTCACTGACTGACTGACTGACTCATCACTAATTCTCCAACTTCCTGTGTAGGTAGAAGGCTGAAATTTGGCAGGCTTATTCCTTACAGCTTCCTTACAAAAGTTGGGCAGGTTTCATTTCGAAATTCTACGCGTAATGGTCATAACTGGAAGCTGTTTTTCTCCATTTACTGTAATGGAGATGAGCTTGAAACCCGTGGGGGCGGAGTTTCGTGTGACATCATCACGCCTCCCATGTAATCACGCAGTACGTAGAAAACCAGGAAGAGGCCCAAAAAGCACTGAAGAAAACATGCATTATATAATTAAGAAGGCAGCGAAACAATTAGAAGCGAGCGAGTGACATATAAAACCATATTCAGCGGCTCACGTGAACTGACGCAGTGCGCAGACAAAAAGTAACAGTTCCAAAGAGTGCTGAACAAAAACCGAATTACACTGCTACGCTCAAATAGATAAACCACACGCCGTGGCGCGATAATAAAGCATTCGCCTGTAGCGCCCACGTCCGAGGTTCGATTCCCGAGAGGGGATGCACTAAGTATGTACGCGCGCTTCTTGATTTATTTTAACCTCGCATCCCCTTAGTTTGAGACGTATGAAAACGCATGCGGTTAACGCAGAAAGACAGATCACCTATTCACCTATTGAAGCTTCATGAATAATGGATACTTTATTCGCGATCAATGATTGTTTTGGTAAAGCCATACTCAGTGTATTCATTAGATGAACGGTAAAAAAGTAAGAGCGAGGGGACGGTAACTTACTGAAGCACACAAGCAAAACCACAATAGCACGCGGGCTCGATGTACTGACTTGCGCGATCACATTCCAAAAAATATTTCTTTTCAAGTTCTATTTAGTCCATATGAGTCAAACTCAAGGCCCACGGGCCACATCCGGCCCGGCGTGTAATTATATCCAGCCCGCGAGATCATTTTATATACTGTATTATTGTTATTAATGGCCCGGGTATATGAAGCGCTGGTAACACAGTAAACTACAGATCCCATAATGCAGCGCTTCAGCTGCCTTGCCGAACACTTACCGCGTTGCTGCAAGTTATTGCCAAGCTAGCCCACACGATGCCGAAGAGAAAAGTTGATTCTGAAAATAGAACCTTTAAAAACCGATGGGAGGCTGAGTATATGTTTACTGACATTGCTGGTAAACCCGTGTGTCTCATTTGTGGAGCTAATGTGGCTGTAATTGCAGAATTTAATCTTTACAACGACTGACAAACACAGAATGTAACTTGAACACAACACATCGTACAAATACGACCCTGATTGAAACAAATAAGGATAATCGAATCCTTGATCACAGCAACACTCACAAAATAATTACTGTATATTGACAATCATGTTACGTTATTTTTAAAATGTTCCCTTTTCTTTTTCATAGCTTCTTTAACACACTACGTCTCCGCTGCGAATATATATATATATATATATATATATATATATATATATATATATATA